>CM023833.1:8040000-8640000 GCA_013266295.2 Branchiostoma floridae x Branchiostoma japonicum | reverse complement strand
GCAACGGCCACTATGACCGCCCGCCTATGCGTTAACTATGGGATCTTAGTATGGAAGTGCCACTGGCCCGAGGCCGCGCTCACCCCCCCCCCCCCCTTATCTGCCGTAAACAAGGCTTACACTAACCAAGAATCACTCAGAAGGTTAGAGTAGGCCCCAATGATCACCGTTAACAAGAAAAAGACGGCCAGAATAGTACTCTTGACCGTATAATGAGACCACTAAATAGCCCCTCGTACGGGCCTTGTACGGGGACTACCCCTATGGCAGGTGCCGAAGTGCAAAGTTGGCAATATCTCAGCAACCGTTTGGAGTTGTCAAATGAAATTTGGCCAAGTTTCACATCTTGTCTAGTGTGGTCGAATGATCGAAAGAAAATCCAAGGTCAAGTTCGTTCAATAGAGACGGGAATTGGCCGAAAATTGGCAGCAGCGTTATTTTCTACCAAATTTGCTTGGTATGCCAAGTACTGACGTTGACTCACTTGAAATGTACCGGTTTGTTTCACCGTCAGACCCCCGTTGCCATGGCAACGGCCACTATGACCGCCGCCTATGCTTAACTATGGGACTTAGTATGGAAGTGCCACTGGCCCGAGGCCGCGCTCACCCCCCCCCCCCCTTATCTGCCGTAAACAAGGCTTACACTAACCAAGAATCACTCAGAAGGTTAGAGTAGGCCCCAATGATCACCGTTAACAAGAAAAAGACGGCCAGAATAGTACTCTTGACCGTATAATGAGACCACTAAATAGCCCCTCGTACGGGCCTTGTACGGGGACTACCCCTATGGCAGGTGCCGAAGTGCAAAGTTGGCAATATCTCAGCAACCGTTTGGAGTTGTCAAATGAAATTTGGCCAAGTTTCACATCTTGTCTAGTGTGGTCGAATGATCGAAAGAAAATCCAAGGTCAAGTTCGTTCAATAGAGACGGGAATTGGCCGAAAATTGGCAGCAGCGTTATTTTCTACCAAATTTGCTTGGTATGCCAAGTACTGACGTTGACTCACTTGAAATGTACCGGTTTGTTTCACCGTCAGACCCCCGTTGCCATGGCAACGGCCACTATGACCGCCGCCTATGCTTAACTATGGGACTTAGTATGGAAGTGCCACTGGCCCGAGGCCGCGCTCACCCCCCCCCCCCTTATCTGCCGTAAACAAGGCTTACACTAACCAAGAATCACTCAGAAGGTTAGAGTAGGCCCCAATGATCACCGTTAACAAGAAAAAGACGGCCAGAATAGTACTCTTGACCGTATAATGAGACCACTAAATAGCCCCTCGTACGGGCCTTGTACGGGGACTACCCCTATGGCAGGTGCCGAAGTGCAAAGTTGGCAATATCTCAGCAACCGTTTGGAGTTGTCAAATGAAATTTGGCCAAGTTTCACATCTTGTCTAGTGTGGTCGAATGATCGAAAGAAAATCCAAGGTCAAGTTCGTTCAATAGAGACGGGAATTGGCCGAAAATTGGCAGCAGCGTTATTTTCTACCAAATTTGCTTGGTATGCCAAGTACTGACGTTGACTCACTTGAAATGTACCGGTTTGTTTCACCGTCAGACCCCCGTTGCCATGGCAACGGCCACTATGACCGCCGCCTATGCTTAACTATGGGACTTAGTATGGAAGTGCCACTGGCCCGAGGCCGCGCTCACCCCCCCCCCCCTTATCTGCCGTAAACAAGGCTTACACTAACCAAGAATCACTCAGAAGGTTAGAGTAGGCCCCAATGATCACCGTTAACAAGAAAAAGACGGCCAGAATAGTACTCTTGACCGTATAATGAGACCACTAAATAGCCCCTCGTACGGGCCTTGTACGGGGACTACCCCTATGGCAGGTGCCGAAGTGCAAAGTTGGCAATATCTCAGCAACCGTTTGGAGTTGTCAAATGAAATTTGGCCAAGTTTCACATCTTGTCTAGTGTGGTCGAATGATCGAAAGAAAATCCAAGGTCAAGTTCGTTCAAGGTCGCAGGACACAGTATTCATGGGCGACCCCCGTGGACCATGACGCGGGTATAGAAAATAGTACGGAGGATATTCTTGAAGCCTGGGTAGAAAGCCTGATGTTAGCGCCAGTCAGATGTAAATTGTGCTGTGTGGTATAGGAATGTATCGGGTTTGAGACTGTGTGATTTGAATTGTGAAGGTTTTGCAGTACGTGTATAAATGCGCCGTATTACGCAACTGGCTTTCCGGGTGAGTCGGCTGCAGTTCAATTGACCTCCGTAGAGGGCGATTTCAAAGTGTACGTTACGAGCAGATACGCCGACAAAATTTTTTGGTTTCTAGATATTTTGTAGTTTGTACCTTCTTCTCAAACATATTCGATTTTCGTATTTGTGAAGTGCACCTTACTATAATTTTTACCGCGTCGAAGTGGGTCATCTTGGGATCCTTAACTATAGGAATCCCCATAGGGCGAAAACTGCGGTCTGCTACCTTCAATAGAGACGGGAATTGGCCGAAAATTGGCAGCAGCGTTATTTTCTACCAAATTTGCTTGGTATGCCAAGTACTGACGTTGACTCACTTGAAATGTACCGGTTTGTTTCACCGTCAGACCCCCGTTGCCATGGCAACGGCCACTATGACCGCCGCCTATGCTTAACTATGGGACTTAGTATGGAAGTGCCACTGGCCCGAGGCCGCGCTCACCCCCCCCCCCTTATCTGCCGTAAACAAGGCTTACACTAACCAAGAATCACTCAGAAGGTTAGAGTAGGCCCCAATGATCACCGTTAACAAGAAAAAGACGGCCAGAATAGTACTCTTGACCGTATAATGAGACCACTAAATAGCCCCTCGTACGGGCCTTGTACGGGGACTACCCCTATGGCAGGTGCCGAAGTGCAAAGTTGGCAATATCTCAGCAACCGTTTGGAGTTGTCAAATGAAATTTGGCCAAGTTTCACATCTTGTCTAGTGTGGTCGAATGATCGAAAGAAAATCCAAGGTCAAGTTCGTTCAATAGAGACGGGAATTGGCCGAAAATTGGCAGCAGCGTTATTTTCTACCAAATTTGCTTGGTATGCCAAGTACTGACGTTGACTCACTTGAAATGTACCGGTTTGTTTCACCGTCAGACCCCCGTTGCCATGGCAACGGCCACTATGACCGCCGCCTATGCTTAACTATGGGACTTAGTATGGAAGTGCCACTGGCCCGAGGCCGCGCTCACCCCCCCCCTTATCTGCCGTAAACAAGGCTTACACTAACCAAGAATCACTCAGAAGGTTAGAGTAGGCCCCAATGATCACCGTTAACAAGAAAAAGACGGCCAGAATAGTACTCTTGACCGTATAATGAGACCACTAAATAGCCCCTCGTACGGGCCTTGTACGGGGACTACCCCTATGGCAGGTGCCGAAGTGCAAAGTTGGCAATATCTCAGCAACCGTTTGGAGTTGTCAAATGAAATTTGGCCAAGTTTCACATCTTGTCTAGTGTGGTCGAATGATCGAAAGAAAATCCAAGGTCAAGTTCGTTCAATAGAGACGGGAATTGGCCGAAAATTGGCAGCAGCGTTATTTTCTACCAAATTTGCTTGGTATGCCAAGTACTGACGTTGACTCACTTGAAATGTACCGGTTTGTTTCACCGTCAGACCCCCGTTGCCATGGCAACGGCCACTATGACCGCCGCCTATGCTTAACTATGGGACTTAGTATGGAAGTGCCACTGGCCCGAGGCCGCGCTCACCCCCCCCCCCTTATCTGCCGTAAACAAGGCTTACACTAACCAAGAATCACTCAGAAGGTTAGAGTAGGCCCCAATGATCACCGTTAACAAGAAAAAGACGGCCAGAATAGTACTCTTGACCGTATAATGAGACCACTAAATAGCCCCTCGTACGGGCCTTGTACGGGGACTACCCCTATGGCAGGTGCCGAAGTGCAAAGTTGGCAATATCTCAGCAACCGTTTGGAGTTGTCAAATGAAATTTGGCCAAGTTTCACATCTTGTCTAGTGTGGTCGAATGATCGAAAGAAAATCCAAGGTCAAGTTCGTTCAATAGAGACGGGAATTGGCCGAAAATTGGCAGCAGCGTTATTTTCTACCAAATTTGCTTGGTATGCCAAGTACTGACGTTGACTCACTTGAAATGTACCGGTTTGTTTCACCGTCAGACCCCCGTTGCCATGGCAACGGCCACTATGACCGCCGCCTATGCTTAACTATGGGACTTAGTATGGAAGTGCCACTGGCCCGAGGCCGCGCTCACCCCCCCCCCCCCTTATCTGCCGTAAACAAGGCTTACACTAACCAAGAATCACTCAGAAGGTTAGAGTAGGCCCCAATGATCACCGTTAACAAGAAAAAGACGGCCAGAATAGTACTCTTGACCGTATAATGAGACCACTAAATAGCCCCTCGTACGGGCCTTGTACGGGGACTACCCCTATGGCAGGTGCCGAAGTGCAAAGTTGGCAATATCTCAGCAACCGTTTGGAGTTGTCAAATGAAATTTGGCCAAGTTTCACATCTTGTCTAGTGTGGTCGAATGATCGAAAGAAAATCCAAGGTCAAGTTCGTTCAATAGAGACGGGAATTGGCCGAAAATTGGCAGCAGCGTTATTTTCTACCAAATTTGCTTGGTATGCCAAGTACTGACGTTGACTCACTTGAAATGTACCGGTTTGTTTCACCGTCAGACCCCCGTTGCCATGGCAACGGCCACTATGACCGCCGCCTATGCTTAACTATGGGACTTAGTATGGAAGTGCCACTGGCCCGAGGCCGCGCTCACCCCCCCCCCCTTATCTGCCGTAAACAAGGCTTACACTAACCAAGAATCACTCAGAAGGTTAGAGTAGGCCCCAATGATCACCGTTAACAAGAAAAAGACGGCCAGAATAGTACTCTTGACCGTATAATGAGACCACTAAATAGCCCCTCGTACGGGCCTTGTACGGGGACTACCCCTATGGCAGGTGCCGAAGTGCAAAGTTGGCAATATCTCAGCAACCGTTTGGAGTTGTCAAATGAAATTTGGCCAAGTTTCACATCTTGTCTAGTGTGGTCGAATGATCGAAAGAAAATCCAAGGTCAAGTTCGTTCAATAGAGACGGGAATTGGCCGAAAATTGGCAGCAGCGTTATTTTCTACCAAATTTGCTTGGTATGCCAAGTACTGACGTTGACTCACTTGAAATGTACCGGTTTGTTTCACCGTCAGACCCCCGTTGCCATGGCAACGGCCACTATGACCGCCGCCTATGCTTAACTATGGGACTTAGTATGGAAGTGCCACTGGCCCGAGGCCGCGCTCACCCCCCCCCCCTTATCTGCCGTAAACAAGGCTTACACTAACCAAGAATCACTCAGAAGGTTAGAGTAGGCCCCAATGATCACCGTTAACAAGAAAAAGACGGCCAGAATAGTACTCTTGACCGTATAATGAGACCACTAAATAGCCCCTCGTACGGGCCTTGTACGGGGACTACCCCTATGGCAGGTGCCGAAGTGCAAAGTTGGCAATATCTCAGCAACCGTTTGGAGTTGTCAAATGAAATTTGGCCAAGTTTCACATCTTGTCTAGTGTGGTCGAATGATCGAAAGAAAATCCAAGGTCAAGTTCGTTCAAGGTCGCAGGACACAGTATTCATGGGCGACCCCCGTGGACCATGACGCGGGTATAGAAAATAGTACGGAGGATATTCTTGAAGCCTGGGTAGAAAGCCTGATGTTAGCGCCAGTCAGATGTAAATTGTGCTGTGTGGTATAGGAATGTATCGGGTTTGAGACTGTGTGATTTGAATTGTGAAGGTTTTGCAGTACGTGTATAAATGCGCCGTATTACGCAACTGGCTTTCCGGGTGAGTCGGCTGCAGTTCAATTGACCTCCGTAGAGGGCGATTTCAAAGTGTACGTTACGAGCAGATACGCCGACAAAATTTTTTGGTTTCTAGATATTTTGTAGTTTGTACCTTCTTCTCAAACATATTCGATTTTCGTATTTGTGAAGTGCACCTTACTATAATTTTTACCGCGTCGAAGTGGGTCATCTTGGGATCCTTAACTATAGGAATCCCCATAGGGCGAAAACTGCGGTCTGCTACCTTCAATAGAGACGGGAATTGGCCGAAAATTGGCAGCAGCGTTATTTTCTACCAAATTTGCTTGGTATGCCAAGTACTGACGTTGACTCACTTGAAATGTACCGGTTTGTTTCACCGTCAGACCCCCGTTGCCATGGCAACGGCCACTATGACCGCCGCCTATGCTTAACTATGGGACTTAGTATGGAAGTGCCACTGGCCCGAGGCCGCGCTCACCCCCCCCCCCCCTTATCTGCCGTAAACAAGGCTTACACTAACCAAGAATCACTCAGAAGGTTAGAGTAGGCCCCAATGATCACCGTTAACAAGAAAAAGACGGCCAGAATAGTACTCTTGACCGTATAATGAGACCACTAAATAGCCCCTCGTACGGGCCTTGTACGGGGACTACCCCTATGGCAGGTGCCGAAGTGCAAAGTTGGCAATATCTCAGCAACCGTTTGGAGTTGTCAAATGAAATTTGGCCAAGTTTCACATCTTGTCTAGTGTGGTCGAATGATCGAAAGAAAATCCAAGGTCAAGTTCGTTCAATAGAGACGGGAATTGGCCGAAAATTGGCAGCAGCGTTATTTTCTACCAAATTTGCTTGGTATGCCAAGTACTGACGTTGACTCACTTGAAATGTACCGGTTTGTTTCACCGTCAGACCCCCGTTGCCATGGCAACGGCCACTATGACCGCCGCCTATGCTTAACTATGGGACTTAGTATGGAAGTGCCACTGGCCCGAGGCCGCGCTCACCCCCCCCCCTTATCTGCCGTAAACAAGGCTTACACTAACCAAGAATCACTCAGAAGGTTAGAGTAGGCCCCAATGATCACCGTTAACAAGAAAAAGACGGCCAGAATAGTACTCTTGACCGTATAATGAGACCACTAAATAGCCCCTCGTACGGGCCTTGTACGGGGACTACCCCTATGGCAGGTGCCGAAGTGCAAAGTTGGCAATATCTCAGCAACCGTTTGGAGTTGTCAAATGAAATTTGGCCAAGTTTCACATCTTGTCTAGTGTGGTCGAATGATCGAAAGAAAATCCAAGGTCAAGTTCGTTCAATAGAGACGGGAATTGGCCGAAAATTGGCAGCAGCGTTATTTTCTACCAAATTTGCTTGGTATGCCAAGTACTGACGTTGACTCACTTGAAATGTACCGGTTTGTTTCACCGTCAGACCCCCGTTGCCATGGCAACGGCCACTATGACCGCCGCCTATGCTTAACTATGGGACTTAGTATGGAAGTGCCACTGGCCCGAGGCCGCGCTCACCCCCCCCCCTTATCTGCCGTAAACAAGGCTTACACTAACCAAGAATCACTCAGAAGGTTAGAGTAGGCCCCAATGATCACCGTTAACAAGAAAAAGACGGCCAGAATAGTACTCTTGACCGTATAATGAGACCACTAATTAGCCCCTCGTACGGGCCTTGTACGGGGACTACCCCTATGGCAGGTGCCGAAGTGCAAAGTTGGCAATATCTCAGCAACCGTTTGGAGTTGTCAAATGAAATTTGGCCAAGTTTCACATCTTGTCTAGTGTGGTCGAATGATCGAAAGAAAATCCAAGGTCAAGTTCGTTCAATAGAGACGGGAATTGGCCGAAAATTGGCAGCAGCGTTATTTTCTACCAAATTTGCTTGGTATGCCAAGTACTGACGTTGACTCACTTGAAATGTACCGGTTTGTTTCACCGTCAGACCCCCGTTGCCATGGCAACGGCCACTATGACCGCCGCCTATGCTTAACTATGGGACTTAGTATGGAAGTGCCACTGGCCCGAGGCCGCGCTCACCCCCCCCCCCCTTATCTGCCGTAAACAAGGCTTACACTAACCAAGAATCACTCAGAAGGTTAGAGTAGGCCCCAATGATCACCGTTAACAAGAAAAAGACGGCCAGAATAGTACTCTTGACCGTATAATGAGACCACTAAATAGCCCCTCGTACGGGCCTTGTACGGGGACTACCCCTATGGCAGGTGCCGAAGTGCAAAGTTGGCAATATCTCAGCAACCGTTTGGAGTTGTCAAATGAAATTTGGCCAAGTTTCACATCTTGTCTAGTGTGGTCGAATGATCGAAAGAAAATCCAAGGTCAAGTTCGTTCAATAGAGACGGGAATTGGCCGAAAATTGGCAGCAGCGTTATTTTCTACCAAATTTGCTTGGTATGCCAAGTACTGACGTTGACTCACTTGAAATGTACCGGTTTGTTTCACCGTCAGACCCCCGTTGCCATGGCAACGGCCACTATGACCGCCGCCTATGCTTAACTATGGGACTTAGTATGGAAGTGCCACTGGCCCGAGGCCGCGCTCACCCCCCCCCCCTTATCTGCCGTAAACAAGGCTTACACTAACCAAGAATCACTCAGAAGGTTAGAGTAGGCCCCAATGATCACCGTTAACAAGAAAAAGACGGCCAGAATAGTACTCTTGACCGTATAATGAGACCACTAAATAGCCCCTCGTACGGGCCTTGTACGGGGACTACCCCTATGGCAGGTGCCGAAGTGCAAAGTTGGCAATATCTCAGCAACCGTTTGGAGTTGTCAAATGAAATTTGGCCAAGTTTCACATCTTGTCTAGTGTGGTCGAATGATCGAAAGAAAATCCAAGGTCAAGTTCGTTCAAGGTCGCAGGACACAGTATTCATGGGCGACCCCCGTGGACCATGACGCGGGTATAGAAAATAGTACGGAGGATATTCTTGAAGCCTGGGTAGAAAGCCTGATGTTAGCGCCAGTCAGATGTAAATTCACAGCACGAAAACAGATATTTAGGCAATATTTACGAGATACGTATGGAGACCTTAAAGGCCTGGAGATATTTCAGCAGCCTTTAAAATCAATTAAAGGCTACTGAAAAGCAAATATAATCTTTACGATGGATTTTCGCAGTTGTAAATGTTACGTATCGTGTCATTTTCTTTACGTACGGTTTACAGATACTAAAATGTACTGTATAGACAAACATATACATTCTTACTAAGTTACGTGGCGACTTAAAATGATCAGAATTGTTATTTAAAAGCATTTTGTCTTTTGGTCATTATAATCTATTATTGGTTGTGTACTTTCATCTTAAGACCTGTATTTTGTTTATACCTATGTTCTTTTCTTATTATTTGTGTAAAACTCAGTTAATTTATTTTCCAGTATATAGTTTCCGTTTCTTCAGAATTATCTTAGAATTTGTAATTAGCGACCACCGTTGTCAAACAATCAAATTGTATTAGTTTTCTTTGCGATTGATTTGTTTCTGTTAATTAACTATCTTATAGTATGTTAGCTTTATGATTTTCATTTATATATTTAAGTTATCTTAGTTACATTTCTCAATACCGTAAATTTCTTCTTCTTTAAAATATGTTAATTTATTTAGAAATAGTAAGGAGGAGGGCCATGCATAAGCCATTAGGGTTTCCCGCCCCCTCCTGCACAGTGTTCTGTCATAATTAAGTTTAACCTTTTTTTTATTATTTGTATTTCAAAGTGCGAACAAATAAACAAACAAACATGTTAAACTTATATGTAACAGAAAACAAAAGGAAATGTTTCGTATTTCTGCTTTAAGCCTGACGTAAATTTCAGCTATAACTAACAAATGTAGAAAACTTACAAATATGTATTCAGGCAAAGAAAACGCACCATGGAGGTGCCGCAAATCCTGATTGCTGTTTGCATTCAACGCTAGGAAATGTAGCGTTGATGCATTCGAACGGCTTTTCGACAAACATACGTCGGCACACCATCTGATACGTGATGTTTAGTTAATCTTTCTATGCGGGTATTTTAAGTGATGGGGGGGAGACCTCCCCCCTTAGACTGATATGTTCCCAAAAGCTTTATGAAAAGTACCGTTTTTTCATCTTATATGTTCCTAACAGCTACATGAAAAGTACCGTTTTCTTATCTTATTCGTCCCCAAAAGATATATGAAATGTGGTGTTTTTCTGTTTTGTAAAAAGCACTTTTACTTGTACGGGTAAATGCCGCCTCCGATACATGCTACATGTTTATCACACATCTCTTGGCGCAAGCAAGTAAAGAAACATTTTGCGTCGTTGCATTTCTTCGGCTTTTCGACAAACATACGAGATGTTTAATCTTTCTATGCGGGTATTTTAAGTGATGGGGGGGAGACCTCCCCCCTTAGACTGATATGTTCCCAAAAGCTTTATGAAAAGTACCGTTTTTTCATCTTATATGTTCCTAACAGCTACATGAAAAGTACCGTTTTCTTATCTTATTCGTCCCCAAAAGATATATGAAATGTGGTGTTTTTCTGTTTTGTAAAAAGCACTTTTACTTGTACGGGTAAATGCCGCCTCCGATACATGCTACATGTTTATCACACATCTCTTGGCGCAAGCAAGTAAAGAAACATTTTGCGTCGTTGCATTTCTTCGGCTTTTCGACAAACATACGAGATGTTTAATCTTTCTATGCGGGTATTTTAAGTGATGGGGGGGAGACCTCCCCCCTTAGACTGATATGTTCCCAAAAGCTTTATGAAAAGTACCGTTTTTTCATCTTATATGTTCCTAACAGCTACATGAAAAGTACCGTTTTCTTATCTTATTCGTCCCCAAAAGATATATGAAATGTGGTGTTTTTCTGTTTTGTAAAAAGCACTTTTACTTGTACGGGTAAATGCCGCTCTCCGATACATGCTACATGTTTATCACACATCTCTTGGCGCAAGCAAGTAAAGAAACATTTTGCGTTGTTGCATTTCTTCGGCTTTTCGACAAACATACGAGATGTTTAATCTTTCTATGCGGGTATTTTAAGTGATGGGGGGGAGACCTCCCCCCTTAGACTGATATGTTCCCAAAAGCTTTATGAAAAGTACCGTTTTTTCATCTTATATGTTCCTAACAGCTACATGAAAAGTACCGTTTTCTTATCTTATTCGTCCCCAAAAGATATATGAAATGTGGTGTTTTTCTGTTTTGTAAAAAGCACTTTTACTTGTACGGGTAAATACCGCTCTCCGATACATGCTACATGTTTATCACACATCTCTTGGCGCAAGCAAGTAAAGAAACATTTTGCGTTGTTGCATTTCTTCGGCTTTTCGACAAACATACGAGATGTTTAATCTTTCTATGCGGGTATTTTAAGTGATGGGGGGGGGGGAGACCTCCCCCCTTAGACTGATATGTTCCCAAAAGCTTTATGAAAAGTACCGTTTTTTCATCTTATATGTTCCTAACAGCTACATGAAAAGTACCGTTTTCTTATCTTATTCGTCCCCAAAAGATATATGAAATGTGGTGTTTTTCTGTTTTGTAAAAAGCACTTTTACTTGTACGGGTAAATACCGCCTCCGATACATGCTACATGTTTATCACACATCTCTTGGCGCAAGCAAGTAAAGAAACATTTTGCGTCGTTGCATTTCTTCGGCTTTTCGACAAACATACGAGATGTTTAATCTTTCTATGCGGGTATTTTAAGTGATGGGGGGGAGACCTCCCCCCTTAGACTGATATGTTCCCAAAAGCTTTATGAAAAGTACCGTTTTTTCATCTTATATGTTCCTAACAGCTACATGAAAAGTACCGTTTTCTTATCTTATTCGTCCCCAAAAGATATATGAAATGTGGTGTTTTTCTGTTTTGTAAAAAGCACTTTTACTTGTACGGGTAAATGCCGCTCTCCGATACATGCTACATGTTTATCACACATCTCTTGGCGCAAGCAAGTAAAGAAACATTTTGCGTTGTTGCATTTCTTCGGCTTTTCGCAAACATACGAGATGTTTAATCTTTCTATGCGGGTATTTTAAGTGATGGGGGGAGACCTCCCCCCTTAGACTGATATGTTCCCAAAAGCTTTATGAAAAGTACCGTTTTTTCATCTTATATGTTCCTAACAGCTACATGAAAAGTACCGTTTTCTTATCTTATTCGTCCCCAAAAGATATATGAAATGTGGTGTTTTTCTGTTTTGTAAAAAGCACTTTTACTTGTACGGGTAAATGCCGCTATCCGATACATTACATGTTTATCACACATCTCTTGGCGCAAGCAAGTAAAGAAACATTTTGCGTCGTTGCATTTCTTCGGCTTTTCGACAAACATACGAGATGTTTAATCTTTCTATGCGGGTATTTTAAGTGATGGGGGGGAGACCTCCCCCCTTAGACTGATATGTTCCCAAAAGCTTTATGAAAAGTACCGTTTTTTCATCTTATATGTTCCTAACAGCTACATGAAAAGTACCGTTTTCTTATCTTATTCGTCCCCAAAAGATATATGAAATGTGGTGTTTTTCTGTTTTGTAAAAAGCACTTTTACTTGTACGGGTAAATGCCGCTCTCCGATACATGCTACATGCTTATCACACATCTCTTGGCGCAAGCAAGTAAAGAAACATTTTGCGTTGTTGCATTTCTTCGGCTTTTCGACAAACATACGAGATGTTTAATCTTTCTATGCGGGTATTTTAAGTGATGGGAGGGAGACCTCCCCCCTTAGACTGATATGTTCCCAAAAGCTTTATGAAAAGTACCGTTTTTTTCATCTTATATGTTCCTAACAGCTACATGAAAAGTACCGTTTTCTAATCTTATTCGTCCCCAAAAGATATATGAAATGTGGTGTTTTTCTGTTTTGTAAAAAGCACTTTTACTTGTACGGGTAAATGCCGCTCTCCGATACATGCTACATGTTTATCACACATCTCTTGGCGCAAGCAAGTAAAGAAACATTTTGCGTTGTTGCATTTCTTCGGCTTTTTTTAAACAATCACACGGCATGTTTAATCTTTCTCTACGCGTATTTCAAGTGAACGGGGGGGAACACCATATAGACAAGTTCCGCTGCTGCTTGTGTAACCATGATCCCTGGTCAGCAGCAGTGGCGAATGTAACAAGAAATAAATGTAACTAATGATAAGAAAATGGTAGGTTAAACTTCTTCAACAAAAAGTGACACAGACAGTATCTGTGGTGTGTTTCGGTAAAATGCGTTGACAAGGCATGGTGTTTTGCAAATGTAAATTTATTCACTGCCAAGCTGTGAACAAACAACCTACTAGGAGATGCACGATAATCACCATCTGGGGCAGGCGCTATCTGCCAGATGGGTGTCATGTGACAGGGCATTATCCAATGACAGACAACAGTGGGGTTTTTAAAATCTACTGGATATTCAAGAAGCAAGCATTTTGCGCCGTCTGTTAGAAGACAAGTACATGGCGGAAGATTGGACCCGTTTCAACCCACAGGCTATGGCCGAGGTTTAGTTGATTTTACCACCGGAATTCCGACGGAAAGGAGACAAACCCAGGACACGCGGCCAGAATGCTGTACAAGTTGATAAAATGGATTGGGGTGGACATACCTGGAACCAAGCACGGCACAGAAGGAGAACATCACGACCGTACAACAATTTTGTATATCGTCTTGACTGGTTAAAAACGGACTACGTTGAACAAGAGTGACCTTTCCTTCGCGAGTCGTATCGGTGTCTGTGTTCTCGAAACTGACCGGATTTCTTCTCCATGCCTGCGGTGGCCACATGATAATTTATAGACAACTTCTAAAGTAAATCAACCTTTGCGTATTGAACAACGTTTGATTCGGAATTCTGTACTTGGAATGTTGGATACAGCACAGAATCATGAAGGGACTTTGCACAGACACAGTGACTAATCGCTCGAGCTCGGTCGTCTACATCATCAAGGGCAAATTTGGAATAGAAAGACTGGTCAGACGACAAGGTCACTAGCATGATTTCCAGTCTATCGTGGTTTGGACCGGCTTTCTTCGGGGCTACAGGAATTCTTCGCCGCCCGAGTCGACCAAGCTCCGCGGTAGGTTTTGGATCGTGGTGGGCTAATCAAACCCCTACCGTAAAACTCCTACCAGGGAGCCTAAGTTGAACTGGGCGTCAGGGATCGTCTACAGGCCTGAAGACAGCCCTCCCAAATGCAAACCACGATAGGACTGGGCACCAGGTGAAAAGGCCATAAATACCCAGTAGGTACAACTCCGACATCAGGTCAATATACGGCAAATAAACGCAACAAAATTACGCGAACGTTACGCACGATTTACGACGCGGTTAAGCTGCTGAAAGACTACTGAAAATCCGGAAAATAAGCACCATATACACACATTTACACACACGTATATGAGTCGTATAACGGCTTAAAGAAGAAATAAACGTGAGCTTTCAACTCATTTTAAGAGTTGTTTATGACAACTTTAAGGAATAAAATGGTATTTATTCATACCTTATAAGTTACTTAATGCACACGTATATGGGTCGTAAAAGGCTTCAAGAAGAGATAAACGTGAACTTTGATTTCGTTTTAAGAGTATTTTAAAAAGTACTTACTACATCTTTAATCTGCTGAAAGGCAACGTGAAAACCGGAAAATAAGGACTCATCCGCACCTATAAGTCATCTTTACAAACACGTATTTGAGTCGTATAGATGCTTAAAGAAGTAGAAAACGTCAACTTTAAGTACAGTTTACTCGTATTTTAATCATCATTTACGACATCTTTAAACTGCTGAAAGGCAACGTGAAAACCGGAAAATAAGGACTCATCCGCACCTATAAGTCATCTTTACAAACACGTATTTGAGTCGTATAGATGCTTAAAGAAGGAGAAAACGTCAACTTTAAGTACAGTTTACTCGTATTTTAATCATCATTTACGACATCTTTAAGCTGCTGAAAGGCAACGTGAAAACCGGAAAATAAGGACTCATCCGCACCTATAAGTCATCTTTACAAACACGTATTTGAGTCGTATAGATGCTTAAAGAAGGAGAAAACGTCAACTTTAAGTACAGTTTACTCGTATTTTAATCATTATTTACGACATCTTTAAGCTGCTGAAAGGCAACGTGAAAACCGGAAAATAAGGACTCATCCGCACCTATAAGTCGTCTTTACAAACACGTATTTGAGTCGTATAGATGCTTAAAGAAGTAAAAAACGTCAACTTTAAGTACAGTTTACTCGTATTTTAATCATCATTTACGACATCTTTAAGCTGCTGAAAGGCAACGTGAAAACCGGAAAATAAGGATTCATCCGCACCCACGGAAAGGCCACGTAAATGCGATCTTTACTTACTCGTATAAGAGGTGTAAAGATGCGTAAAGTAGGAATATACGTTGACGTTAAGCATAGATTAAGCTTCCGTAAATACCGTTTTTCGTGCCGTGATTGTGCTGTGTGGTATAGGAATGTATCGGGTTTGAGACTGTGTGATTTGAATTGTGAAGGTTTTGCAGTACGTGTATAAATGCGCCGTATTACGCAACTGGCTTTCCGGGTGAGTCGGCTGCAGTTCAATTGACCTCCGTAGAGGGCGATTTCAAAGTGTACGTTACGAGCAGATACGCCGACAAAATTTTTTGGTTTCTAGATATTTTGTAGTTTGTACCTTCTTCTCAAACATATTCGATTTTCGTATTTGTGAAGTGCACCTTACTATAATTTTTACCGCGTCGAAGTGGGTCATCTTGGGATCCTTAACTATAGGAATCCCCATAGGGCGAAAACTGCGGTCTGCTACCTTCAATAGAGACGGGAATTGGCCGAAAATTGGCAGCAGCGTTATTTTCTACCAAATTTGCTTGGTATGCCAAGTACTGACGTTGACTCACTTGAAATGTACCGGTTTGTTTCACCGTCAGACCCCCGTTGCCATGGCAACGGCCACTATGACCGCCGCCTATGCTTAACTATGGGACTTAGTATGGAAGTGCCACTGGCCCGAGGCCGCGCTCACCCCCCCCCCCCTTATCTGCCGTAAACAAGGCTTACACTAACCAAGAATCACTCAGAAGGTTAGAGTAGGCCCCAATGATCACCGTTAACAAGAAAAAGACGGCCAGAATAGTACTCTTGACCGTATAATGAGACCACTAAATAGCCCCTCGTACGGGCCTTGTACGGGGACTACCCCTATGGCAGGTGCCGAAGTGCAAAGTTGGCAATATCTCAGCAACCGTTTGGAGTTGTCAAATGAAATTTGGCCAAGTTTCACATCTTGTCTAGTGTGGTCGAATGATCGAAAGAAAATCCAAGGTCAAGTTCGTTCAATAGAGACGGGAATTGGCCGAAAATTGGCAGCAGCGTTATTTTCTACCAAATTTGCTTGGTATGCCAAGTACTGACGTTGACTCACTTGAAATGTACCGGTTTGTTTCACCGTCAGACCCCCGTTGCCATGGCAACGGCCACTATGACCGCCGCCTATGCTTAACTATGGGACTTAGTATGGAAGTGCCACTGGCCCGAGGCCGCGCTCACCCCCCCCCCCCTTATCTGCCGTAAACAAGGCTTACACTAACCAAGAATCACTCAGAAGGTTAGAGTAGGCCCCAATGATCACCGTTAACAAGAAAAAGACGGCCAGAATAGTACTCTTGACCGTATAATGAGACCACTAAATAGCCCCTCGTACGGGCCTTGTACGGGGACTACCCCTATGGCAGGTGCCGAAGTGCAAAGTTGGCAATATCTCAGCAACCGTTTGGAGTTGTCAAATGAAATTTGGCCAAGTTTCACATCTTGTCTAGTGTGGTCGAATGATCGAAAGAAAATCCAAGGTCAAGTTCGTCAATAGAGACGGGAATTGGCCGAAAATTGGCAGCAGCGTTATTTTCTACCAAATTTGCTTGGTATGCCAAGTACTGACGTTGACTCACTTGAAATGTACCGGTTTGTTTCACCGTCAGACCCCCGTTGCCATGGCAACGGCCACTATGACCGCCGCCTATGCTTAACTATGGGACTTAGTATGGAAGTGCCACTGGCCCGAGGCCGCGCTCACCCCCCCCCCCCCTTATCTGCCGTAAACAAGGCTTACACTAACCAAGAATCACTCAGAAGGTTAGAGTAGGCCCCAATGATCACCGTTAACAAGAAAAAGACGGCCAGAATAGTACTCTTGACCGTATAATGAGACCACTAAATAGCCCCTCGTACGGGCCTTGTACGGGGACTACCCCTATGGCAGGTGCCGAAGTGCAAAGTTGGCAATATCTCAGCAACCGTTTGGAGTTGTCAAATGAAATTTGGCCAAGTTTCACATCTTGTCTAGTGTGGTCGAATGATCGAAAGAAAATCCAAGGTCAAGTTCGTTCAAGGTCGCAGGACACAGTATTCATGGGCGACCCCCGTGGACCATGACGCGGGTATAGAAAATAGTACGGAGGATATTCTTGAAGCCTGGGTAGAAAGCCTGATGTTAGCGCCAGTCAGATGTAAATTGTGCTGTGTGGTATAGGAATGTATCGGGTTTGAGACTGTGTGATTTGAATTGTGAAGGTTTTGCAGTACGTGTATAAATGCGCCGTATTACGCAACTGGCTTTCCGGGTGAGTCGGCTGCAGTTCAATTGACCTCCGTAGAGGGCGATTTCAAAGTGTACGTTACGAGCAGATACGCCGACAAAATTTTTTGGTTTCTAGATATTTTGTAGTTTGTACCTTCTTCTCAAACATATTCGATTTTCGTATTTGTGAAGTGCACCTTACTATAATTTTTACCGCGTCGAAGTGGGTCATCTTGGGATCCTTAACTATAGGAATCCCCATAGGGCGAAAACTGCGGTCTGCTACCTTCAATAGAGACGGGAATTGGCCGAAAATTGGCAGCAGCGTTATTTTCTACCAAATTTGCTTGGTATGCCAAGTACTGACGTTGACTCACTTGAAATGTACCGGTTTGTTTCACCGTCAGACCCCCGTTGCCATGGCAACGGCCACTATGACCGCCGCCTATGCTTAACTATGGGACTTAGTATGGAAGTGCCACTGGCCCGAGGCCGCGCTCACCCCCCCCCCCCCCCCTTATCTGCCGTAAACAAGGCTTACACTAACCAAGAATCACTCAGAAGGTTAGAGTAGGCCCCAATGATCACCGTTAACAAGAAAAAGACGGCCAGAATAGTACTCTTGACCGTATAATGAGACCACTAAATAGCCCCTCGTACGGGCCTTGTACGGGGACTACCCCTATGGCAGGTGCCGAAGTGCAAAGTTGGCAATATCTCAGCAACCGTTTGGAGTTGTCAAATGAAATTTGGCCAAGTTTCACATCTTGTCTAGTGTGGTCGAATGATCGAAAGAAAATCCAAGGTCAAGTTCGTTCAATAGAGACGGGAATTGGCCGAAAATTGGCAGCAGCGTTATTTTCTACCAAATTTGCTTGGTATGCCAAGTACTGACGTTGACTCACTTGAAATGTACCGGTTTGTTTCACCGTCAGACCCCCGTTGCCATGGCAACGGCCACTATGACCGCCGCCTATGCTTAACTATGGGACTTAGTATGGAAGTGCCACTGGCCCGAGGCCGCGCTCACCCCCCCCCCCCCTTATCTGCCGTAAACAAGGCTTACACTAACCAAGAATCACTCAGAAGGTTAGAGTAGGCCCCAATGATCACCGTTAACAAGAAAAAGACGGCCAGAATAGTACTCTTGACCGTATAATGAGACCACTAAATAGCCCCTCGTACGGGCCTTGTACGGGGACTACCCCTATGGCAGGTGCCGAAGTGCAAAGTTGGCAATATCTCAGCAACCGTTTGGAGTTGTCAAATGAAATTTGGCCAAGTTTCACATCTTGTCTAGTGTGGTCGAATGATCGAAAGAAAATCCAAGGTCAAGTTCGTTCAATAGAGACGGGAATTGGCCGAAAATTGGCAGCAGCGTTATTTTCTACCAAATTTGCTTGGTATGCCAAGTACTGACGTTGACTCACTTGAAATGTACCGGTTTGTTTCACCGTCAGACCCCCGTTGCCATGGCAACGGCCACTATGACCGCCGCCTATGCTTAACTATGGGACTTAGTATGGAAGTGCCACTGGCCCGAGGCCGCGCTCACCCCCCCCCCCCCTTATCTGCCGTAAACAAGGCTTACACTAACCAAGAATCACTCAGAAGGTTAGAGTAGGCCCCAATGATCACCGTTAACAAGAAAAAGACGGCCAGAATAGTACTCTTGACCGTATAATGAGACCACTAAATAGCCCCTCGTACGGGCCTTGTACGGGGACTACCCCTATGGCAGGTGCCGAAGTGCAAAGTTGGCAATATCTCAGCAACCGTTTGGAGTTGTCAAATGAAATTTGGCCAAGTTTCACATCTTGTCTAGTGTGGTCGAATGATCGAAAGAAAATCCAAGGTCAAGTTCGTTCAATAGAGACGGGAATTGGCCGAAAATTGGCAGCAGCGTTATTTTCTACCAAATTTGCTTGGTATGCCAAGTACTGACGTTGACTCACTTGAAATGTACCGGTTTGTTTCACCGTCAGACCCCCGTTGCCATGGCAACGGCCACTATGACCGCCGCCTATGCTTAACTATGGGACTTAGTATGGAAGTGCCACTGGCCCGAGGCCGCGCTCACCCCCCCCCCTTATCTGCCGTAAACAAGGCTTACACTAACCAAGAATCACTCAGAAGGTTAGAGTAGGCCCCAATGATCACCGTTAACAAGAAAAAGACGGCCAGAATAGTACTCTTGACCGTATAATGAGACCACTAAATAGCCCCTCGTACGGGCCTTGTACGGGGACTACCCCTATGGCAGGTGCCGAAGTGCAAAGTTGGCAATATCTCAGCAACCGTTTGGAGTTGTCAAATGAAATTTGGCCAAGTTTCACATCTTGTCTAGTGTGGTCGAATGATCGAAAGAAAATCCAAGGTCAAGTTCGTTCAATAGAGACGGGAATTGGCCGAAAATTGGCAGCAGCGTTATTTTCTACCAAATTTGCTTGGTATGCCAAGTACTGACGTTGACTCACTTGAAATGTACCGGTTTGTTTCACCGTCAGACCCCCGTTGCCATGGCAACGGCCACTATGACCGCCGCCTATGCTTAACTATGGGACTTAGTATGGAAGTGCCACTGGCCCGAGGCCGCGCTCACCCCCCCCCCCTTATCTGCCGTAAACAAGGCTTACACTAACCAAGAATCACTCAGAAGGTTAGAGTAGGCCCCAATGATCACCGTTAACAAGAAAAAGACGGCCAGAATAGTACTCTTGACCGTATAATGAGACCACTAAATAGCCCCTCGTACGGGCCTTGTACGGGGACTACCCCTATGGCAGGTGCCGAAGTGCAAAGTTGGCAATATCTCAGCAACCGTTTGGAGTTGTCAAATGAAATTTGGCCAAGTTTCACATCTTGTCTAGTGTGGTCGAATGATCGAAAGAAAATCCAAGGTCAAGTTCGTTCAAGGTCGCAGGACACAGTATTCATGGGCGACCCCCGTGGACCATGACGCGGGTATAGAAAATAGTACGGAGGATATTCTTGAAGCCTGGGTAGAAAGCCTGATGTTAGCGCCAGTCAGATGTAAATTGTGCTGTGTGGTATAGGAATGTATCGGGTTTGAGACTGTGTGATTTGAATTGTGAAGGTTTTGCAGTACGTGTATAAATGCGCCGTATTACGCAACTGGCTTTCCGGGTGAGTCGGCTGCAGTTCAATTGACCTCCGTAGAGGGCGATTTCAAAGTGTACGTTACGAGCAGATACGCCGACAAAATTTTTTGGTTTCTAGATATTTTGTAGTTTGTACCTTCTTCTCAAACATATTCGATTTTCGTATTTGTGAAGTGCACCTTACTATAATTTTTACCGCGTCGAAGTGGGTCATCTTGGGATCCTTAACTATAGGAATCCCCATAGGGCGAAAACTGCGGTCTGCTACCTTCAATAGAGACGGGAATTGGCCGAAAATTGGCAGCAGCGTTATTTTCTACCAAATTTGCTTGGTATGCCAAGTACTGACGTTGACTCACTTGAAATGTACCGGTTTGTTTCACCGTCAGACCCCCGTTGCCATGGCAACGGCCACTATGACCGCCGCCTATGCTTAACTATGGGACTTAGTATGGAAGTGCCACTGGCCCGAGGCCGCGCTCACCCCCCCCCCCTTATCTGCCGTAAACAAGGCTTACACTAACCAAGAATCACTCAGAAGGTTAGAGTAGGCCCCAATGATCACCGTTAACAAGAAAAAGACGGCCAGAATAGTACTCTTGACCGTATAATGAGACCACTAAATAGCCCCTCGTACGGGCCTTGTACGGGGACTACCCCTATGGCAGGTGCCGAAGTGCAAAGTTGGCAATATCTCAGCAACCGTTTGGAGTTGTCAAATGAAATTTGGCCAAGTTTCACATCTTGTCTAGTGTGGTCGAATGATCGAAAGAAAATCCAAGGTCAAGTTCGTTCAAGGTCGCAGGACACAGTATTCATGGGCGACCCCCGTGGACCATGACGCGGGTATAGAAAATAGTACGGAGGATATTCTTGAAGCCTGGGTAGAAAGCCTGATGTTAGCGCCAGTCAGATGTAAATTGTGCTGTGTGGTATAGGAATGTATCGGGTTTGAGACTGTGTGATTTGAATTGTGAAGGTTTTGCAGTACGTGTATAAATGCGCCGTATTACGCAACTGGCTTTCCGGGTGAGTCGGCTGCAGTTCAATTGACCTCCGTAGAGGGCGATTTCAAAGTGTACGTTACGAGCAGATACGCCGACAAAATTTTTTGGTTTCTAGATATTTTGTAGTTTGTACCTTCTTCTCAAACATATTCGATTTTCGTATTTGTGAAGTGCACCTTACTATAATTTTTACCGCGTCGAAGTGGGTCATCTTGGGATCCTTAACTATAGGAATCCCCATAGGGCGAAAACTGCGGTCTGCTACCTTGTCGTCTGCACGCAATGGACCATGGGAAATATGGGGGCGTGGTGGCATGGAAAGCGAAAGTGTTCCTTCAGTCTCAAATAGAACAGTGTACTACCGAAAGGCGATATGAGCTTCTTTAAAAAAGAAATCGAGATAAAATCAAAATCGCAAGGCACATAAAAATTGTCATTGCCATTGGAAAAAAAAGGTGAAAATCTGCCTCAAAACATTGACTTGAACATAGATAAAAACCATACATGTAGAGGGTATTTAATAAAATTCATGGGGAAAATTGAAGACATATAGTCTCGTTTCGCTCTGTTCATTTTACGCTATCCATCTGTTGATAGTCAGTGCGAAAAATTATATAATACATGTCTAGTATCAACGCCTGTTTCACATTCAAATCTCGCGGGTTCCCGTGAGGCTTGTGATGAGTCACGTGACTGCGATGTATATCCTCCTAGAAAATGCCCGCTGCTGTCAGCTGGGCGTGGTGGCGCGCGCCTGTAATCCAGCTACCTGGAGGCTGGGGTTGGTGGACCGCTTGAGGCCGGGGGTTCTGCGGCGTGCTGTCCTATGGCGATCGGGCGTCCACGCTAAGTTCGGCATCGATATGGTTTCCCCGGGGGAGCCCAGGGCAACCAGGTCGTCTAAGGAGGGACGAACCGGCCCAGGTTGGAAACAAAGCAGGCAAAAGTCCCCGTGTCGATCAGTAGTGGGATCGCGCCCGTGAATAGGCACTGCGTCTCAGCCCGGCCAATATAGTGGGACCCAACTCTTTTTTCCTCTTTTTATCTCAAAATTTCATTATACCAAGTAAAGATAGAGGTATAAATCACATTGGTTTAGGCATATTCACTTCTTTTGCTTTTTTCAACTGCAGTCACTACAATAGCCATGTACCAAGTGACGGCTAAACAGTACCATGGACATGGAACACCCATACTACTAGTATTTATTTCTTGTTACTATATACTAGTAACTTGTAATATGCGGTGTATATGCGTCCTTTATTTCTGCATTTTGACTGTGTTCGTACACTGTGTTCGTACACGTTCTGTATACTTTAGAAATATTAAAGACCCATCCACAGCTTCTCGAGTCACGCCACGCTATCCTAGATCCTTAAACCAGTCCATTTTAGCCCGTAGGGAGCCGACGGTAACTACGGAGGATGGCACCCAGGCTACTGAGGCTCCACACGTGCACACTCACACACACACACACACACATACACACACACACACACACACACACACACACACACACACACACACACACAGCCAAAACTGCAACCTTCATGGTAAAGAGAATAAAGAATCAATAAACACACAGGAGCCGGTATTTTCACGTGCACAAATCTATTACACCAAGCAAGGAGGTTGAAGTGGAGACTTGCACCAAGTGAAGAAAACGACTATCATATACATCCACTGTATACTCTGTCTCTGCTTGCCTTTAACCCTAAACAGTACACCTGGGGTCCGCGTGGACCCCAGCACTATGTATTCTGTACTATTTTTTTTGTTTCTAAAGATTTCTTTCTTAAATTTCAGGTAATTGTCACCCACAAAGTTGTGCCTCAACACAGTGCAGAAAATTCCGTTTCCCCCATTTTTAAAAATTTTGTATCTGATTTTCTTTTGGGGTCCGCGCGGACCCCAGCCGGCTTTCGATCGTAATGGATACACTGGCGTCTTATACTTTACTTTATTTTCTTATACTTTACTTTATTTTCAGGCATTTATGATAAGTTACACATGCTTTCTAACATTAATAACATCTAATGTAATTTTTATTAGTAATTATGCATAATTTATGCTAATTTAATGACGTCATTGGTCAAAACCAAGATCCAAGATGGCGGATAATTAAATATGTATGACGTCATCGCATGACGTCACTGGTGTTGCTAAGGGCAACATAAGTTTTAGCAGACCTTATCATTTTATCATAAACACTTTTTTTTTTAATTTGTGTTGTATACCATTAAGTTTTAAGAGAATAACCTATTTAGACGGTTTTAGCCAATTAAATTATAGAAATGACGTCATAATGACGTCATATTACGTCATAACGACATCAAAAGTTGTTGTATAGATTTATTTTTACTAGTACACCATCTTCTGAAAATTTGGTGGCCATACGATATACCGTTCTCGAGTTATGAGGGGGGCAATGAGCCCCCCTCCCCAGTCCCACGAATCCCCAAAGCTTAAAAAACGGGTATTTCTTGATTTCTTCTTTTGTTTACCAAAAAATAGGAAAAGATCAAAATGTATTGCTTTTGTACGTAATGTGGACTCAGAGGTTCACACATCGACTCAGCAAAACAATAGAGCTGGTAGCATACTGATAATTTCTAAAAATTAGCAAAAAACTGTTTTGGGGTCCGCTCGGACCCCAGGTGTACAGATTAATCAGTCCGGGAAGGTGTACTGTTGAGGGTTAAACTGATTCTCTCTCACTCTGAACCTTCTTTTCTGACTGGTCATCAAAATCACTTCCTCTTTACAGTTGATTTCTAAAAAACTGAAAACAAAATGACATCAATAATATACTAGGGATAATCGCCTACTGAGTACTCATTGTGATAACGAAGAACGTACTGCGTCTGTGCGGAACCCAGATTTTTCACGGGTTTCGTTGGATGTTTGGTCAACATTGCATCAGAATTTTACCCGTTGCAGACGATATCTTTTCCGACACAACACTTAGAAGCTATAGACGGGATGTCATCCTTAAATACATGAATACGACCTTAAATGAGACAATCTGCCGAAGTTCTATGCATAATACATTACGGGTTTCCGGCGCGCACACGCAGTGCGTTCTGCCGACGTGCTCTGAGGCTATTGTTATAGGCAAGACAACTATTGTCCGCTCCAGCCCTATATGATCATGACTACTTAGTAGTTTATAAGAACTGCAATGCTTTCTAGTAATGCCCAAGTCGGCGTATATGCCACACAATTAATTACAATTGGTCGGAATTTCTGGTGTAACATGATTGAAGTCCTAACAAATCCATAAACATATAGTTGTAATAAACCCATAAACATATATTATCCTTATACATACATGGTGTTAACATTTCAAAGCATCCGGGCTACTCCCCTACACTTTTTGATCATCACACATGCAAGGAACAATGCCCTGCCGCTTACATATAGTAACATTAAAAGATACTGCGGGATGCTCCAAGTACCTTGTCTTGGCAGTTACAATTCCTAAAACATTTATGAGCCCTCAAATACTGCGGTCCAATGTGCCACATTCTAGACAGTGTCAATTATAAGGAAATGCATGTGCAAACTAGAAAGGTAACATTTGCAAAGCAAATGCATCATGTTTAACTTCACATGATCTAGTATAACAAACTACTGCTATGTTTATTCCTACCCAAACACATTCAAATATATGGTGACCAGCCTCTCCAACTCTCGCTACATAATGTGAATCAACACCACCAGCACCAGTTACCATGGTGACAGCGGTCTGGTCCAGTTCATTGATCTTATTTGTTTGGGGCGGAAGAAGACTGAGAAGAAACAGAGCAAAAACAATATGTTTTTTCTTCCGAGAAGGTAAACATAATAAAGGTCTTCTGTCTTGCCTCCTTAACATTAATTTTTAAAACATTATACAAGCTTCTACGTAATGGTAGTTTATGATACTGATATTGTTTGACATACGGCGTTCTCGGAAATATTACAAAGGAAAGCATTCAATGTTACTGTCTTTTTCTAGTGACACAAATTCCTAAAGATATTACGATGGACAATTGCGCCTTATCCATGATATGGTCTTGTTTCTGAGTAAATGAACGAACGTCGGAACGACATGTATATTGAACATGAGCACAATGCTGGTACTGCATACTAGTAGTCGACCATGGCCTTCGCGTCTGACCTTCTCCAGACCATGGTTGGGAGTTAGTCGTGAGCAAGGTCATCTGTGGTTGTGAGATGGTCGGCGAGATTGCCTACTACATGTAGTCCTTGTACTCTTGAAAAGTTGTCTGTGCCAGCTGACTATGTATTTTGAAAACTAGTCAAGCTCGGGAAAGTCATATTGTCATTAGATGCGATCAGAGCTAGAGGAGAAGCGAACTGAGTTAGAATAGGATGGAGTCTAGGCTTTAACCAACCCAGCGCCGACCTTGACTGCGGAGTGGTCGGGAGCAAAGTCGTGGAAAGGTCCTGAATATATAACAGGGCTTTAGTCGGAAGTCCATCTTCACCGGCTAATAGTTTACATTCATTCAAATGATGGCACCCAGGCTAGTTTACATTTGGTCTGCCATAGATTGTACAATATAAATAAAGACAATTACCTCTGTTGTTCTCTTAATGGCCCTTCTTGGGCTGGATCTGAATGTCAATAGCAAGCTTAAGATGCACATTTACAGATTGGCAAAATTGTCAGTTGGTATCTACTCAAACGTGTATGGTCAGCATATATTGGGTCCGCTCTAGGGACACAGACTTGCCGTGGTTACGTATGTGTACTTTTCTACAGGAACGATTGGCTGATGATGCAGTCTTTTTTTTACTGTCCAAGTAGAGTTTTAGGCTTCGGTTTATTTTTGGCGTGTCTTGGTCGTTTTTAATTTATCGGGCTTTCGTTTTTATACTGGTATCTTTTTTTTTCGTCAGCCAAACAAATGGATTCTGCCTTGCCTATTTGATACTGTTTTGTCAATTGGATACTGTCTTGTTAATTGGATACTGTCTTGTCAATTTGATACTGTCTTGACAATTTGATACTGTCTTGTCAATTTGATACTGTCTTGTCATTTTGATACTGTCTTGCAGCCACAAAAAGATCTGCTTTGACGTCACACTTCAGAGAAGCCACGTGACAAGTCTCACTGGGTCAGTCTATTGAAGAAGACCAGAGTGACTGGTCGAAAGCTCTAGGTGAGAATAATTTCTTTCTTTGTGTTGGAACAGAAGTTTATACTTTAAACTGATCTGCTTGGGTATTAGCAGTTTTTTTGGCAGGGCTTCGACATAAGTAAAGGTTGAGGTGGTGCCATTCTATGCTGCCGACATTTTGGACTTGACCTTCTTTGGCAAGGCGGGTGAGTTGTTGCTTTGATAGAACACATTCTGTATCGGCGGGAGTACCGGAGTTTTCACGTGTGTCTTGCTCGGCAGTAAAGCTGGACTACTACTCGGGCGATAGAATGAGTTTTCTATCGGTGGTAGTGGAGGCTTGAAGCGTGTCATGTTTGCTGTGGCGGCCATGCTAGTGTCACGGTGGTAGGACACGTTTTGTATCGGCGGGAACAGCCCCAACATTTCCATGGTGGTTACTGGTCCACCTTGGTCGGTGTAGTTGCCTGCGTGTGTGTAAGTAGGGTTATGAAACGGTACGGTGTAGGGATGCTGCAAGACGCGTGTGGTCCTCTTGTCAAGATTGCGAAGGTTCTGCACCCGACGGTAGTTGACTAACTTCAGAGTGAGACAAGCGGTGAAGACCAAGCCTAGCAAGCTGGCTGATATCATGATGATGATGTGGACAGTTCCAATCGCTGGTCCATTCCTCTTCACAAGGGACATCGCGGTGCTGGCCAGTGTACCTTCAATTTCCGTCGTCTTGTCAGCTGCTTGCAGGTGAACACTGGTTGTACCATCTTCTGCAGTGTTGTTATGGGAACGGTTACGTGCTGCAATGATGTTTATGTCACCCTGGGCAACATGTAGGGTTACGGCGATGTGGGGGTGACTTGTACCAGCCGAAACATGGAGGATCTGTTGCATGCCATCTCGGTTTGTGATTGCCTGGTGTGTGGACGTTTTGGGCGTCGTTGTGTTTCGCAATGCGCCGGTGGGCGAGGCACATCCTAACAACTTGCCAGAAACCTCAAAGAGGGGTAACGAAAGAAATTGTTGCGGTAAAGCGCAGCAGAGGTCCTTAAATTCGAAATAACTGTCAAGGAAGGGGCTCGTGTCACACCCTCCAGTGCTGCAACTTTTCACCTTGGTGATCAGCCATAGCAAGTCACAGTCGCAATGGAAAGGGTTAAAATTGATGAGAATCTTTGTTTTTTTCGAGTTGGGGAGAACGAGGGCATTTTCAGCCAAGGATTCAATCTTATTGGCTGACAGATCTAGCATGAGTAGACTGGTAAGCTGTTTCATACAGCCTGCTAAGGTAACGTTTTTGATCCTGTTATTGTTTAAGATTATGTAGCGCACAGCTGGCATGTTACAGAGTGAGGACCAAGTCACGCTTTCGATAAGGTTCCTTTTTAAGTCGAACGTGAACAGAGAGTTTAGTCTCGGAATATTTGAGACAGTTTGGATTTTGTTACTGCTGAGACGTATACGTGTTGTATTGGGTGGGATGTCATCGGGAAAGCTGGTCAACTCTCGGTATGAACAATTAACATAAACACTATTTGATCTGATTGTGAGACATTCTTTTGGCAATGGCTCACAGTTGATGCTTGTAGCTCCGTACAAAATAAAGACAAGAAAGGGAAAGAGGCAGCTGAAGACTTTCATGCCTAGACTTGGCCAGTCAGTGTTGCGACGTTGATCTACATATTTCATAAATCACAGTGACTATTTGGCAGCATAGAATGTGTCTAAAGGAATAGAAGTTACGTGTTTTGCCCCACAGATATTCTTGCACAAGAGTCTGATCGAAAGAGACCTAGCTTTGCGCCAAAGGTGGTCCCGGTCAGCGAACAGCTTCAGAATTTCGGCCGCAAGTCTCTCCGAGTGTCGACTGTGGACGACTCTCTTCGAAGTGCGATGTGTTGTCTAGTGAGTCTACTGCGGGGGTGGAATCAACCATTCAGACGTCAGGGTGACGTGCACGCGTTACATCGTACATGTATATTGAAATGCTGAAGGGAGACCAATTATGTATTTTCTGAGAATATCATATCTTTTGTACGTGCCTGATGTTAACCTTTCACGGACGAAGGACGTTCTTTTCACTTGGCACTGGTTAGTGACACCAGTTGCAAGTCATAGAAAAAGAAAAGTATTTACAAAGATGTTATAGTCTTTTAGCTCTGTAAAGATTTAAGTAGACATTCCTCCGAGAAAGTAGATAGACGAAATGCAAGTGTAGTACGTGTATCTTACATGTTGAATTTTCAGAACATCGGGTATTTTGTAAATTATTAGCACCACTGCCATTAGCGCACACCCACAAAAGTCAACGAGACCTGTTCCACAAGTCCATTAAAATAGGGGTGTTTTTTTTAATATAACATGATCTATAAAAACTGCCACTGTGTAAAAAAACAAACAACGTGCATCATCTTGCGTATACTAGCAGACGACATGTACATGCCAAACTACGTATCAATACAGCAAATGGATCGTGAGTACGTACGGACACAGCTGATTACAATACTCCGTCGTAGGTCACTGATGATCTCCACCTCCTTCACGGACAAAGAAGAACTTGACCTTGCCTTCCTAGCTCAAAAAACACCGAAGTAACATTGTGTGTGAAAAATCAAGGAAATCATTACGACATACAGTAGGTAGGTGTACATCAATATTCAAATGTAATCAAGTCATAGGAGAGAAATTAACATCCAAATGCAATAAAGTCTGTCGACATTCAGACCCCGTACATTACATACAACATGCATGGAGTCTATCTTCATAATGTTGTGTCTCAAATACTAAAGTATCATACGTTATAAATACAAAAAACTATCTGAATGGTTCATCACTCTTGATGTAAAATAAAGAATTTCGTAGATCCTCTATAATAAAACCATTATTTCATCCTAAGTTTATGACGTTTTTCTGCTAGCAATATATGGATAAGTCTGATGTGCCATCATGTGGTTCATTAATATCTAAATGTAATATGAAGTCGCAGGAGATAGAAGATTAGATTCAGAGCTGGCAAGTGCACGTGGCATGCAATATGTATCTGGGCCTTTCTTCCTGCGTCGTCTTGATATTAGTCTGCACGCCGGTTACTAGAGCACGTCGGCAGAACGTACTGCACCTGCGCGAAACCCCTAATGTTTTGTGCATAGCACTTTGGCAGAACGTCTCATATAAGGTTGTATTAGAGCATGTAAGGTTGACAGCCTGTCTGTAGTTTTCAGATGTTGTATAGGAAAAGATGTCGTCTGCAACAGGCAAAATTTTGATGCAACGTTGACCAAACATCCAACGAAAAACGTGAAAAATCTTTTGTGCAGGCGCAGTACGTTCTGCCGACGTGCTGGTTACTAGTAACGTTATGTAGACTGTGCCTCTACATACAGATACTTTTCATATATGGTGTGTGCCGTAGCCTAGGTGCCATCCTGGTTAGTTTACGGCCGCTCCTATAGGCCCGTTGGTGGGTAGCGACTATGGAGTGGACGTTTACAAACTAACGTAGCGACTTTGGAGCGGACGTACATTGTAAACTAACCAGGCAGTTGGTACCCAGGCTAGGTGCGTGTGGCATTTCACTACTTCTTTATTTCTTAATTTGGATTTTACATTGGGACAAATACAATGGAGGGGGAGACAAAACAGGCGATGGTTCGCCTCTACTTGTTGTCTCCCCGAAACATATAATAAACACAAATAAATTGTATGTGCAAGTTATTACGGTCATTTATTTATTCATCGAGATTTACCCCTACACATTGAGGAAGGATTGACATAACAGGTGACTACTAGTATCCGCGCCTTTTGAAGATGCCAACCCTGAGACCATACTGAACCACTCACACCGGGAAGGACACCTTACAAATCGATGACTTCTGCCGTTCGCCGTTTGCTTGTAGGAACATTCTACCACCGTGATTTACACGGCTTAAATGATGTATCTCTAATGTTACAGTTAACGTTAGAATAGACAAAGTTTGAGCCAACTCATCCAATATCAACAAAGTGGAATATTCACTTCAGCTGTTTTTCTGCTCAATGTCGCAAGGAGGCATTTACGATCAATGAACTTGGCAATGATGAATATTGTAGCATGCACTGGATGGATATAATTTTCTGGTGAAAAAGTGCGGCTCACCATCGACGTACTTTGTAATACTAATGCAATCCCTTTTCTGTGGATGCATAACGTTACATATGTATTTAACTGGCATCAGTTTATTCAGTTCGTATTAAATTATGCAATTTTCGCAAAGTTTGTGGCAGTGTTGTTTCTCTCTGTAAGAAATAACCATGTAAGATGACAAATTGCAAGGGCATGGTTGGTGGTTTTCTTGTTTAACTAAAGGATAACTTCAATGGATTTGTTATGTGATCCTTTGGAGTCGACGTCCCAGAGCACATGTACAGAGGAAAATGATTGCCCTAGACAATGAACGGGAAGAGGTAGGAGTTACCGGAACTGCTAAAGTAGTTTTCTGTAGTTAATATCCATTTGAACATTTTGTGATTCATCATAATGTTCATTGGTAGAAATGTGCAAATGTACATTTGCACAAATGTTCAGTTCTAGTTTACTTGGACCAGTCCACCTGTTACATCCTGTCACATGACCCAAGCTCACACATGCGCACTGACGTCGCCTCCACGACTGCAACTTTTTCCTCATGACGAGATAGTGTCGGCTGTCCAAAATTCCTCCGTTTTCCTCCCAAAACTTCCCACTTCCAGCCGCCACAGCCCCGTCAACACCATGTACTGGATACTGGGAGTATTCCTGCTCGCTTCTTGTGCCGTAGGACAAGGTAAGGGCGTGGAATTCGGCTCAGAACGGAGACCAGACGTGTTTTTTTTTTCTCGAACAAGGTGCCGAAACAAGTCGTCTGACCGACAAGGAGCTGACTCAGTGTTTGCGTACAAGAAAATTTTGATGTTGACTGGTATATTTCGCACTCAAGAAGAGAAAAAATACAGTATTTTTCTTAGCTTTTTTTGCTAGTTGAAGAACCACGTATGGGTTCTGAACAAACATAATTATTTGTTGCAGGAATAAATTACATCATAATACATGTGTCATGTTTTTAAATAAGACTTGCCTACGTGTTCCATAATTGACTTGAAACGTTACTAGATTTATACACCTGTTTTTGCCTGGTCTTGTTGACAAAAAATTTCTTGTCTACCTTTTTTCCAGATATCACATGTTCCGACTTTAACAACGACTGTAACATCTGTCAGACAAACAACTGTAGCTACGTGAACTGTACAACTGGTTAGTATTTATAATTACGTCAGTGCCATAAATTATATGACTGTTAATATGATTGCTATCTACATTACATGTAATGTTACTGAATTGTTTCAAAGGATTCTAAAGCTCAGAAAAGAACAAGAAATAGTCATGCCTTCAAGTACCAGAGCTATCAACCAAGGATTGAGGTGTTCAAAAACTCATTTTTTCCTAGAACAATCGATCGTAGAGTGGAACTCGCTGCCACAAAGTACAGTGGGGGCATTGTCACTAGATAGTTTTAAACAATGTCTAGAGTTAGACGTTCAAAGGTTAGGTGTAACGGGTCGTTCGGTGTAATGTAGCCAGCTGCCACCGCGCCGTGTGCCTGCGAAGCTGGTGTGTTCCGCCGAAGGGCGGTTATACCTACTATACAGATACAGATACAGAAAAAAACTAGAGTTAGAGAAATAATATATATATACAACCTGACAGTTTTGGAGCACATAAGAGCCAATCCAGCTATGTCAGCATGCCTACAAGTAATAATTTGATTTACGTCATCTTCTTATTATATTATTATAAATATTTACATTGAATGATGGGTTACGACTCTTGTGCATACCTTATGTCACATATGTTGGCCCAGAAATAAAATAATAAAAAATTGATATTTTTAGACCCAAAAGCTGTACGTAAATCTGGAGTAAATTGAAACACGTGTATATCAAAAACATCTATATGAAAAAATTTTATATCTGTATTTGTATTTTTGAAGCATTCAAAAAATATTAGAGAAAGTCAGATAGTGTTCATATCAACAGCTGACTTGTTAGATGTAATGTTAGATGTAATGTTGTTGAATAATGAAATGTTAGAGAGCATTTTGAATTGTTTTTTGTGTCAGGTTAATTATTGCATCAGCTGTTCTCATTCACAGAGCACACAGAAAGGTAGCTGACAAAGGAAATGTGTAGACTTAAAACACACAGGGCTTTGTTTTGGCTTACCAGTATCCTTGTTAAATTTTAACCGGGCAAATTGTCGTCATCTGTATTGCAGTAGTTGACCCGTTCTTCAGTGCGAAGGGCCATTCCTAGCAACTCAACATTTTTGTGTGCTCTTATAGTAGTTAAACGTGATGGCATACTGATATTTCACAATTTTACAAGCTAACATATGGTAGACAACGATTGATTATATCTGAGGTGCCCTTATAAATTGGACCGTTGTGTTTGATGGTTTAAGTGCAAGAAAGCAAATAAGTCACAAGCAGGACCCAAATGTATATATACTATTGTGTACGTACCGAAGTAGCTGTATGTAGAGGTTGTTACAAGTTTTGAAATGATCCCTGCAAATGTATTGCCTGTTCCAATCTTGTTACGTTGGACCACTGTGTCTTGCTGGTGTAAGTGCAAGGAAGCAAATAAGTCACAAGCAGGACCCAAATGTATACTATATATAGTACATGTATTGCGTACTGAAGTAGTTGTATGTAGGGATGTTACAAGTTTTCAGATGATCTCTGCAAATGTATTGCCTGTTCCAATCTTGTTATGTTGGACCACTGTGTCTTGCTGGTGTAAGTGCAAGGAAGCAAATAAGTCACAAACAGGACCCTAATGCATATGTACTAAGTAGCTGCTGTATGCAGGGGGTGTTACAAGTTTTGAGATGATCCCTGCAAGTGTACTGCCTGTACCAATTTTGTGTTCTTCCTGGGCCTTTGCCCAGGATCTGGTCAGCTCTATACTGTATATCAATGACACTGAAAAAAACCCCACTGGCACTGAAGTAGCCCTATAGGGCATGTTACAAGTTTTGAAATGGTCCCTGCAAATGTATTGCCCATGTTCCAATCTTTGGTTAGTCCTGGCCCTTTGCCCAGGCTAGATGGTCAGCTCTATTTATCAATGACCCCCATCTGTAGGGGTCAGTGTCATAAATACCCCCTCTTTGGTTGCCTTAATCTGCCTTTCAAGAAGATGGATTCATGTGAATACATGAAGCTCCTCCCTCGGGGCTGAGTTTGTAAGGGTGATTTCACACTTAGTGATCAGTGAAGTTCAAGTGTAGGTACTGCTATCTGCTGAAAATTCCTCCTTTTCAAACTCATGGTACTGAATGTCATTGATTGATCAAAGGCATCCAATGCAATTTCAGGGCTGCGAAACAAAATCTCGATGACGAAATCTGCCATTTTCCGCCATTTCTTAGCACAGTTTCATCATCATTTCATATATGAAGCATTTGAAATAGCCCCAAAACAAGCTACTAGTATGTGAGGCATCTCTTTATTTTTTGGGTACTGCCAATAAATAGCTAGAAGCAGCCTACGATATGAACAAGCAACCATTTTCCTTGAGCGACATCACATTTTTTGCTTTACAGATATCAGTATATGCTATGGGGCAGGGTTGATTTAACTAACTACATTAAATAAAAGAATGACCAGCATGTTGACTTTGAAAATCCAGTTTTGCCACCCTAAAAATTGCATTGGATGCCTTTAAGACAATATGGAATTTTCCAATGATATGCCATACACCTTTTCAGTTGGCAACAAAAAAATTGCATGCATATATATTAATTTGTATTGTTCTCCCATAAATGTAACACACATTCAGAAAACAGCAAAATGTAACTAACAGTGAATAGATTCCCCGTATCAGTTTGTAGATTTTATTTGTCAGAATTGGTCTTTAATTTTACAATTTGTAAACCTGAAATGGTTGATGGCAACACATGTTTCTGTCTGTGGTAGCAATTACCAGTTTATTGCTTTATCTAGGAGGTTATCGACTTAGCCCGTAAATTCAGACGTCCCCGAAGTCCCGTTCTCATGCTTGGAATCACCCCTTATCGAACCCTATCGAATACTATTCATAGACTAAAGGTTGCCATCTGTTTGAAATTGCCCTGAATAATTGCAGGGCAATTTCTAACATTTATATTCTACTAGTTTCGAGAAATCAAACCTTCAGCACCCCCATTGTTTAAAGGTGCATTATATAACATTACGACGATACAAAAAGTGAATTTTCTGGTCATTTCTTTACAAAGTAAGTTGAAGCATTCCAAATTGCAAATAAGTGTCATTCAGGAAGTGGAGGTGACAAAATGTTACACCATATGCGTGTGTTTAAAACACAGCTGTCAGTCATGTTTGTTTACATTCTTGTATTTTGTGGTGGTGCCACAAAATGAGTGTGCCTTGTTTGGGCTGTTTATTGCCAACCATATTGAATGTCAGAAGTGTGAAATAATAACACAAATATGTTGAAAATTGGATGTAAATGACAATAACATGAAGATTTTTTTTCTATTGAAATATTTCAATTTTGGTTAAAAAAATGTTACATAATGCCCCTTTAAATTTTGAGGAAGGGGAGGCTCCAAACATAATATTGTCTGTAAAAAAACAACAACCAGGAAATCAGGTAGTAGCACTCTGTTGAGTTTTTGCTTTTCTTGTATGCTTGGCAAGAAAAACTTTAGAACTTACTCAAACATGAAATGCAAATGTAACAAGAGCAGGGCCCAAAATAGCTTGTAATTGTTAACGTTGGCTAACGCTGGAAAACATTGGACATGCTTAGTCTGAATCCTGGAATTCCTGTAATCAATCTTTCTGGTTTTCTCAAGTTAGGTAAAACAGCGTGTGCTCATGTGCCCATGCTGAGGGTTGCACCCAAAGCAATTTCAGGGCAGTAAAACTGGATTTTCAAAGTCAATTTTCTGTTCATTTTTAAATGTAGTAAGTTGAATCAACGGGTTACCCTATCCCATTAGCATACTGATATCTGGGAGGCAAAAATGCGATGTCGCTGACGGAAAACGGTTGCTTGTTTCGTATCATAGGCTGGTTCAAGCTGTTTATGGGTGGTACCAAAAAATAAAGGGACTCCTCACGTAGCTTGTTTTGGGGCTATTTTAAACCTTCAACTTCAAGTACTTAGTATGTAATGATGACAAAAATGTGCTAAGAAATGGCAGTAAATGTCAATATCAGACAGATTTCCTCATCCAGAATATTTTTTGTATAGCTGCCCTGAAATTGCATTGGATGCACACTGACCCTAGGCAAACATGATCATATGGTAGTGAGTAAGTTCCTGTTTTAGCTGCCTAACAGTTCCTGTGTGTCAATGTTTGTGTTGCACCCCACACTGTTAAGTGTTTGTGTAAATTCCAATTCTATGACGTTGATTATATCTTAGTCTAAGTCAAGGTCTTAATCAAACCTTGTTGCACAGAACCATTTGCCATAGAGGTTTTTATATACCTTTTGGCCTTTTTCTTTCGGGGCTTTCTATCCATATTTTCAGTCATGAGTCAATAGTATTAGTTACTGTTTTCCAGTGGGGATGTGTATTATAAACTAACTTATAATATATAAATATCTTAATAAATTTTCATAAAACTATTAGGCCACACCAATTTAATTTGTTGCTTCTCGGATTTTAAAAAAAAAAATAATATGAAGCGACAGGGCGAAAAAAATAAAAAAATAAAAACAGGCCTGGGCACCTTATTATAGCCCCAAATGCTATGATAGGAGCCATGCAGTCAACATAGAAGGCTGGGTTAAAATTTAAACATTGAATTTTTAATTTTTAATCTAACCACTGCATAGATAGATGTAACAACTGTAACAATTAGGAAGAAAAGGACTTTCTTCACATGTTGGGGCCAAAATATGAGCATTTTTGAGTTGATTCAGAACCAGAATCTTTTTTTTTTTTTTTGCAAATCAGAAAAAAATGAAGAGGCGAATCCGAGAAGCAACAAATTAAATTGGTGTGGCCTTAGCAAAGTTTTCAAAAAATTTACGTACACAATATATTACTAAAGTTTTAACGATCATATTTTTATTATTGAGGATTTGAGGACCATCCAAAACATCTAGCAAATAATTATACATGTATTTGTAATATGTTCAGTGCATCCCAATATGTATTTGTGGTGTTCATAGATGCTAAATATTTTAATTTGATGATTTTCTTGTTTTAGATGCAGAGGGGTTCAAGTGTGCAGAAGCAGGAAAGGAGTCCGAGGCCTGTCAAAACGCTGTCAATGTCACGGAGTGTTCAGGTATGGATGTCCTTTAATACAGTGACTTGTCGCTTAATATGAATATGAACTTTATTGACACAACAAAAGTACAGCGACTTTCGTAAGGTCTAGACATACAGACAGACACGTGAGTACAAAAGAATTGACCTACGTACAATACAGTATGTGTATTGTACGTATACAGTGTATTGTACATATACAGTATACAGTATTATGGGGTCAGGTGGCGCAGCGGTAGTGCGTTCGGCTCAGGCCCAAGAGGTCCCGAGTTCGATCCCCACCCATGTCACCGATCTTGTGCCCTTGGGAAAGGCACTTTACATGACTTTCCTCACTTCACTCAGGTGTAAATGAGTACCTCACCAGGACTCCAGGAAGAATAGTGTGAATTGTCACACTAATGGAGATCCTCATAAAACCAAAACCAAACCAAACAGTATATGAATCAACTTATACTACTTGTCCTAAGTTCTAGACATTCTTAGATATATTTACCTATTTGTACACAGTAAGGGTTACTACCTTCTAGAAATGTAAATGTACGTCTAAGGGACTGTCACATTGCCAAAAATATGCGCGATCCTCTGTCGATCTCAAAATCGGGGGACGTTTCAGCGATCAACAAATACGGCCAAATCGCCGGTGATCCCGAAAATTCGCGCGATGCTCGACGAAACATCGGGCATACTTCTGCCGCAAATGTCGTTTAGAGCTCGCCGACTCGTCGGCCGATCGATTTTCGCGCAATGAGACGGCCCCTTTTGATTTTCGCTCAATGTGACGGCCCCTTTACAAATTATGGCAGTACAAGATCTCAGAACTGTGTAGCCTTGAATAAAATTTTCATTTGAAAAGAGCAGGGCTGAAGTACTAGTACTAGTAGTAGTAATTTATAATGGTATTACTATTACTAGTAAGATGCTGTCCCTAGCAAGACTGGATCAAGGCTCAATTTATACGGGGCAAAAAAACCATTTGTCCTGGGAGATTCGACGCGCGGCGCCACAGCGGCGCGTGTCGTAGGACAGATTTTTTTAGCGTATAAACCGGCCCGCCACCGACGGGCGGCGATATTTGTGTGGCACACCCTGGAGGTGCCACACGAAAACCGCCACACGTCGAATGTCCCAGGACAAATGATTTTTTTGCCCCGTGTAAATTGGGCCTAAATCGCCCTTGATTTTAAAACATGAAGTAAACAGATCTGAAAGGCTTTGACGGTCTGAAGTTCTTGATGCAGGATCATATCCTAAGAACAAAAGTACATGTATTTTGTAAACAGATCTAGAGGATTGCACAAATCTCAGAAGCATGCCTGTACCCTGCAACATGCAATTTTGTATATGCCATTGGGTTTACATAACCTGAACCTAAACCTCTGGACTTGAACATGAGTTTAGGTCTGCATCCCTACCGTATACATGTACATGTTTGATGTAAATATAGACATTATCAGGTTGAGAAATGTAGTAAGGAGGCTTGTGTATTTCAGGAAGTCTTTCCAAATTGGAGAACAAAATTTTGACATTCTGCAATATTGCAGAACACTGAAAAAAAAAGTATTTCTACAGCTCATAACATATTATGTTGATGACTTTTTCTGATAGCATAAACTGCAGAAAAAAACTACTTCAGTAGGTTTTTCTTCTTCCTTCTTACATTAATGACTGAGTCATGAAACTGGGTTAATTAAACCATAACTAAACTGTTTCTCTTCTTCTGTTTGCATGGACATGCCCCCTTCCCCCCTGGTGTGGTGTATTGACTGGTCGGTGATGGTTCACTTTTACATATAGCCGTGACAGACGCTCCAGACACAACTATCTCTCCCACTACCCAAGGTAATATTAAAATTAATATTAAGGTTATTGGCTTACGAATATCTGTTATGTACACTTCTCAGTATAAACCGGAGGGTCCTCTTTTGACATACAGTATACAGGGCTCGAAATACTCCCGTATATGCAGGTTAGTGCAGGTAAAGTTGGAGCTGTGCAGGTATTTCTGATGTCTACCAGCACTGGTCCATGTACTGGGTTTATATACAAATGTAGGTGCATGTGGATTTTCATTAGCTGTATTGACTGTTACCATCTTTGAAGTATGAATTAAAAAAAAGAAATAATGGTAATGGTTTCTGAACAGTTTTTATTATGATCCATACTTCCAAAATTCTAAGTGGTGCAGGTAAAATTTGTCTGGTGCAGGCTCAATGTTACCTGCACCAGTGCAGGTACATGTATGCAGAACAAAAGTATTTCAAGCCCTGAAACTGATACATTATTGTACATAATTGTTGCATGGGCATGTCACTAGTGATTTAAGTCCAGAGAATCAAGCCGGTGGAATGGATAGCATGTTGTGCATGATTGTAACTGTCTTGTCGTATGTCTTGAATAATGCATGTACATTTTGTATTAAGCATGTTGCGTGCTCAATGTTATAATGTCTTGTTACATGTATGTACAATGCCTGTATTGTCTTCCCATAACCAACAAGGCTCACTGACATAAGGCAGTATGCTGCAAAGACAGGCCTGGGCAATTGTATTACTAATTGTACTTGGCAGTTAGTAAAGTACATAGACAAATTGAAACAGCACTCAGTTGTGATTGGTCTCAGTGCTGTCATGTCATACGAGTGACAATTGTATGTCATATTTGCCGAAAGAAAAACCACAAGATGTTGCACAGAGCTGTGCAGGTACTTCTGATGTCTAACCTGTACCTAACCTGCACTGGTACATGTACTGGGTTTATATACAAATGTTGGTGTATGTGGATTTTTATTTGCTCAATTGACTGTCACCACCAATGAATTTGAAGCATAAAAGAAATAATAGCAATGCGTCGGTGAAGGTTAGACATCCAGGTAATAAGATACGCCAAAAACAGTTACTCAAGCAACTGGATATGATTTTGGAAACGGTCAGACGTTTCAGGTAGCATCCACTACCTTTCGTCAGTGACACTGAAGGACTGCAGGAGAATGCCTTTCACGAAAAATTGTCTTTACTTATTTGCATATCAATCAATGGTTTGTGCTTATTCTCCTGCAGTCCTTCAGTGTCACTGACGAAAGGTAGTGGATGCTACCTGAAACGTCTGACCGTTTCCAAAATCATATCCAGTTGCTTGAGTAACTGTTTTTGGCGAATAATAGCAATGGTTTCTGAACAGTTTTAAGTATGATCCATACTTCCTAAAGTCTGAGTGGTGCAGGTAAAATTTGTCTGGTGCAGGTAATTTTCAATTGTTACCTGCACCAATGCAGGTATGCAGAAAAAAGTCTTTCGAGCCCTGGACTGTAATATACAATGTAACTACCTTATGTCAGTGAGTGAAAAGTCCATCTAAAAGTCTAACTGCTGTGGTGATGGTGTATGTAATGCTTGGTGATGGTTTGCTCTCTGTGTAGCTCCAACAACGACCCCCAATGCTAGTACAACAGGGCAGACCACCCTGCCTCCCTCTACTCCAGGTAAAGGCACCTCCTTGTCTGTTTGTGGCACTTTTCAATGGAAATCCACAGGGGGGTGGGGGTGGCAGATAGGTGCGGTGGGGGAGGGGCGGCGGGTTGGGTGTGTGTGCATGTCTTGTTGGCATCTGACAGCAAACCTTCTTCATGATTTATAATGTTTGATATCCTGCAGATTTCTTTTTGCAATGCGTACTGTGACTATGTTCCTTGATACTGTGCCCACCACACAAAGTGCAAAGCGCAAGTGTGTCATGTATATACAAATGCGTCTGTTATGCATGCATCTATATGAAACATTCTTTTTAATTTGAAGAAATCTATGGAATATTTTGTATGTACGTTTAGTTATGAGCGGTCAGAAGTAAGTTAAATGTTACAAAATTGAATAGGATTTTCTGTATTTTGGTTTTTACATCTAGGGCCTGGCAAGCAAGGGCTAATGCAAGGTATACAAATGAACAAGAACTGAATATTAACTGTTTACTTTCCAAGCTACTTAAGTACTGCAACATCAAACTAACTGCTGGGACAAGGGTCTCCCCTGTTTCTCTGTTTAAATTCTCTAATCTATGTTTATATCGGATCCTGATGTAGCTGTGCCACAATATGATGAAAATTAACAAATAGAATTGATGTTGCCAAATTGACGGTTTGTATAGTGTTGGCAATAAATTAACTTGATTGTTTTTCAAGGCAGCTATTCCTTGGTATATAGTTTGAGCATCTTCCCTAGTTGCAAACAAAGTTAAGGGTCTTTCATTTCATTTTTTTTCAATCTTCTCTTATTGAGTTGAAAACCTGCCACTGTATTTAACTGTTCAGTTACATGTGGTGTAATGGTTATGTCTGGCAAATGTTTTCAACACTATTTTATAAGCACATATTAAGTCATTCTTCAGTTAGGGTCAACTGCCATACACCCCACAAATATGAAAAGATTGATTTTTTTGCTGTATTTATCAGATTGAGTACGGCATACATGTGAACCAAAGTGAGGAGGGTATGGGCAGGCAGTGGAACTTGACAGCCTATATCAAGACGAACGTCAAGGCCAATGATAACTGTTTTCAGATTATGAAGGGTTCTTCCTGCCTACTCTGGGAAGTTTTCATGTATTAGCTTTCACGTCAGATCAGTACTATCTGCCTGTACCCTCCTTTGGGTTTGATATTGATGGGTGCCATACATGTGTGTGTGTTTAGCCTGTCGTAGCAGCATTATATACCATGTGTTTTATCTTTCAGCCAATACTACAGCCAACCCTACCACACCTAAACCGAGCACAATCCCACCCTCAAAAACGACTGCTGGGCCAACAGACGGGCCAACGAAAAGCCCGTCCAAAGGAGGTTTCGACGCCGCAAGCTTCATAGGCGGCATCGTCCTCTGCGGCGGACTGATAGCCCTTATCTTCTTCGGCTGCAAGTTTTGGAAGTCGCGCTCTTCTCCGAACTACCACACGTTGTAAGTAGAACGACAGTCCACACGACAAGTGCCTACATTGCTCTGGTTGGTGATATTGTACACTTGCTGGGTGTTTCTTGTCCATTTTTGGCTCCAAAACAGGTGAAATTGAATAAAAATGAACCGAAATTAATCATCAATGGGATAAACTCAACAAAAAAAGCAATCTAGAATCTAGCATGTGTTGTATTGGTAACACTTATTTGTTAAATTTGAAGGGGACACAAATTAAAGTACATTTTGCAATATGAAAAGAGTTTCCTCTACATATATGTCTCTCTGCTATGAAAATCTTCATCACAAAATGTTGTCAGCACTACCAGTACCTCTTCTAAAAATCATTGCAGTCATATTTGTCTAAATACGATTACTTCAATGAAAGCAGAGCGAAAGCAGTAACAACAGCATGCTATAGCAGTTTTTAGGGTCGTTTGCTGACGGTATTTTCCAGTTTTAAGCCTTTGCAAACAACTCACAACAATACCAAAGCTTCAGCAGAACTTACAGAGAAGTTTGAAAATTGTAGATTGACTGATTTTCAACTAACACATTCTATAACAACAAAACTATAGAGCTGCCATTGGGTTGAACGCAGAGAAACATTTCCTTTGCAATTGCACATACACAAGGACAAGTTGTTTCAAACTTAGTCATTTAGTGCAAGATGTTTTGTCAAGGTTATGCTTACTAGAAGGGGAAACTAGTTTGAGGAATACCCTTTGGAATGAAAATGTATTCTGTAGCAAAAACAATTAACATGTAGAAGTCTTGATTTACAAATGAAAGGATTTGAACATCTTTAATGAGATTCAATACTCGAGTAGTCAACATGCTTCCCTCCTTTCCTTCCGGACATATTAGTTGATCCGAGATTTTGAATGACTTCTGTATCCTCATACAAGCTTTCCATTGTGTTTTTGGTGTGAACAATGCATATCATATTGTGATTATGTAGACATACAGCCTTTTAATTATTTGCTGCCTTACAGATATAAATATAATTCTACCGACAATCACTTTAGAAAATTCTCTTTATGTGGTATTTGATGTTTTTGTCAAAGATGATTATTCTTAGGCGGAGTCAAACTTGGTAACTCTCAGTGTCATAATTAAAAGTACGGTGTTGGTTTTGTAGATGTATTGTACATAGAGTTAGGAGAGTATATTTTGCTGTAAGTAATTTCTGCATATTATAAATGTTTGCTGGCTTATAATGTTATTCAAAATGTGATTTCAGTTAATTTAAATTTTGCAATACGCTGTTGTTGAACAAAGTTGTCCCCATTATGTTTTAAGAGCAGCTATACATAGTTGATGAAGCCTTAAATTCTTTAAAACAATTTCAGACATTTTCAACTTTTGCAATGTAGTTTGTCTTAAGTCTCTCATCAAAATCTGTCAATGCTAGATCTAGAACTTCTTCCAGCTATCTGAAAAATCGTTTGCCTTTCCAGAAATTTTGAAATTCAATTAGGCCACACTGTCTTAATTTTATGGATGACATCCTCTGATGACCCTAAAACTAATGCGAGAAGACGAAAAAGAAATTCTGTAAAAAATGCGGCTAAAACACAGGAATACAAATCTGGTATTGCGAACTTGAGGTAGTACATAATGACTTCTACAACAAGCCGGCACATGCCAGCCTTGTGCGGCATTTATGAGTCTGCAATGTACTGAGTTCTGGAGTTTCAGTAGCCCCAGGGTGCCATCCTCTGTAGCTACTGCCAGCTCCCTTTTGTTAAGCTAGCTACAATGTGCTATGGAGGATGGTAGAGCCTCAGAAGAGATGAATTTTTTGGGGGGAACAGGAAAAAATCAATGCGCGTGTGAATGTCCATAAAATGAAATCAGTGTGGCCAAAGATGCGTATCAGGATGTAAGATTTGTTGTCTTTAAAAAAAGTCCTATCTGTAATAATGTTAAATTCTGTACGGATCTGCATGCCAGTAATTAAATGTTGATAATGAATATCACATTTTGTGGTCTCTTCCTTTCAACCTTATTTTTTTATAATGTAAGGCAATTCTTGATCAAGATGCATATTTCCCTGCCAGCTTATTTGATTTGAGTGATAAATCTGATAAATATAATTATATCAAATCAAAGCAGATACTATTAGGTGGAGTTTTGCCAGTTAAAAAAAGTACAATCAGTGACAACACCAAAGAAATTTTTGCTTTTCTGACCTGCAGCTTGCTACATAATGTAATCCAGCACCATAGCATTTATTTTGAACACTTTTCCTCTTACGTTTTCCGTCTTTATATCCCACTTATACCCTTCCTTCTTCTGTTCTATTCAGGCCGACATAGGACCTGTTGCGGCCTCTCCCTATTTCCTGACTTTTCTGAACAAACTGTGGTAAAACAAACCCTTTTGAGTATTCGGTTTTCCGTAAGCATGCCTTTCTTTCCGTTTGCTTGCATGTTTTTTTTCATCTTGTTTTGACCTTTGTTTGAAATGCCTTAGTCACGTCATACAAGACACCCGTTGAATATAATATAGAAAAATCAGCGTTGTTATGTGTGCGTTGTAGTACACGTTTGCCAAAAAATGTGTGAAAAAGGACTGGTTTGAAATGCTACTGGAATGTCAGTGTGCAGGCAATCAGAGTTGCAGTTGTGAATGAAGGGGAAAAGCATGGTTTTCACCCATGTGACATGGTTATTTGTACTTACCGGTGCTTGTCATTGAGTAATTGATTCACTCTAAGTGTATGCCGGCATGATTTTTGTGGATAGTGACAGGAACTTCACACGGCCTGCTTTTATGAGTTTGAGTTTGAATGGAGAACTGATAAACTTAAAGTAACTGTGTTTAGTAGTACTAGTTCTTCAGATGTTCCAAATGTCGTATGCTATGATGTTGTGTGCCACCTTCTATTGTTATGCTGCAGTTAAATCTAAATGTATTTTATTCAGATGTCGGTTTGAAATGTTTTAAATACTTGTGATAACAGTGTGTACGTGTGTGTGCACCTGTACAGTAGGTATCGCTAGTATTATAGCATTTTTGTTATAGTCCAAACTTAATAATAGTATGTACATGTACATCAGTTAAAAAGTTGCACTTGTAGAAATATCTATCAGAAATTGAATAAAAGCAATACACTTAATGATTACTATTACTAGTATTAAGCCTATCCTGTTCAATGCCAAAATGTAATTTCAAATTTTAATTTTAAATTGTTAGCTTATCAATGGTTTGATATTACAGTGAGGAAGAAAGACTGTCTTGTCTTTTAGAGACTGTTAGAAACTTTTAGAGAGTATTTTATAGTACTACGTGTATATGTCATAGTGTCTGTAGGTACAGTACAGGTCTCGCGATTAACTTCCCTTCCCACATGCGTTTTACACACGGTCCTATCTCGTTTATTTCTCATGTAAAAGTCGTGTAAATCGTGTTTAAATCTCAATTGAAAGTCGTGTAAAAGCTGTGTAACACAATGGTTAAAACTTGTGCAAAAGCTGTGTTAACTGTGTGCACTAATTAGCTGCAATCACGTGTGGCTATCTATACAGTATAAGCACACGCAATTACACGAAGATCTACACGTGTTTACACGAGAAATGAACGCAATTTAAATGAAAAGTGCACGACTTTTGACTTTTTAATCAAGAAATGCACGACTTGTAATCGAGCTTTGCACGACTTTTGATTGCGATTTGCACGTGTGCAGATGGGAAATTATTAGAGACCAGTACTACTGTACTGTGTGTATAAAACTGGATTACGAGTCTGTTCATAGCATGTCCTATATCTATCATATGGATATAAGTATGTCCCCCTGTGCCTTCTTGTTGTTTGCCAAATAAATGCTGCTTGACACACAGACTGCTGTCTTGAATGCAAGTCACTGTTAAGCATGATAGTTGACCGGAAAATAAACAAGTGTGTACATGTACACATTTTTTTTAACAACAACCGGAGCTTGCATGGGAATGGACTGTTCTTCAGAGCATGGTGCCATCATCAAGAAGCAAGTGGATTTGTACAATATACATAACTTGATCAACATACATTTTTTAAAAATATTATATGAATTGTCATGAGAAAGGAGGGAAGCATGCCTTGAGTGATAATATTCTAAAAATCCTCATAATTCAACCATTTCTTTCCCCATTATAGTTGCATTTCATACTAATAAAACATGCTAAATTTAGTAGGTAAACTGTGCACTCAGATAACTTGAAAACAACAAGGTCAGGGTTACAATAATATATTTTTCCACATCATAAGCTTTTCTACTGTTGGGGTTGAAATTATTTACACGACTGTTAGAGAAGGAGAAAATTGAGATTGAAGTTACCAGTAATGATGTGTAAGTTGCATGATTTTCGTTGAAATCGAAAATTTCTTCAAAATTCTGTCCATTGCATTAGGTGATTGATGACCTTAATACTGATTTGTATTCAACATTGCAGTTTAAAAAAGCAAATGGGAGTTGGAATATACAGTTTGTACATGCTGTATCTTTCTTTTTCATTTCATCCAATGTATAACTTACATTTACTACGAATTTCATCATGCTGTCCCTCCTACCTCATGACTATGTACATGTATTTCATTGAAAAACTCAGCAAAGATCTTGCCAACACTTGCCTATGAAGTGAAGTAAAATTCAAGTGAATAAACTTTTCACCATTACTAAAGGCCACACCAATTTGATTTGTTGGTTCTCGGATAATTTTAGGAAAAATATGAAGCGACAGGGCGAAAAAAACAGCCCTACTGTGTAGGCCTCCTATTATAGCCCCAAATGCTACTACCGGTATAGGAGTCATGAAGTCAACATGAGGGTAATTTGTAACTCAAACAATGAATTTTAAACTTTTATTAAACCATTGCATTGATAGATGGAAAAACTGTTATAGTAACAACTCTAGGAAGACTTTCTTCAAATGTGGGGCCCTGATTTTTTTCTGCTGCAAATCAGGAAAAAAATGAAGAGGGCAAATCCGAGAACCCAATTGCCTTTAATTGGTGTGGCCTAAGAATTCAAATAAAATTCAAGTGAAGAAACTATTCGCCATCATAAAAAACAACTTGGTCCAGCTGTCAGGTTTGCAGTGGTCACCATTATGAATTGTGTCGGTTCTTGCCCAACTTCTCCACACAGTAACTCAGTGTCATTCGGTCGGAAAGAAGCCAAGAGGAAGCACACCTCAAAACCCCCTGCAAAGGTAAGAACACTGTGTTAAGAATAGATAAGGAAGGATATGCAATGATACAGTAAATATGAATGTAGGCAATGAAATCAGAGAAAAATTGAGCTTATCAAGACAATTGAGACACTTGCATAGCCAGCTCCCTAGTAACTTTGTCATCTTTGGCAAAATACATTTGATGCAAACTGTGAATTCCGTCATGGAGCAAATGAGCAATGTAGATTATGAAGTCCAGTCCATCTACATGTACCCTTAAAAAGGCCATCCACCGTCTGTTCAAACAATGTAATTAGTTTGTATATTATTTTCCTTTAATTGTAAATGTAAATTTCATTTTGTGCCATTATGTGTGTTCCTGTAATATAATAATTTTTATTATGTAATATATGTTTTTATTTTGTGTGAGCCCTGTAAGACCAGCCGTCAGGCTAAAGGGTATCAAAATAAAGGAAGTACCGCAAATACATTAGCGTACTTGATGTACATTGTAAGAGTGGAAGTGATGTGTCAGATTTTTACAGTTTATGATCAACCTTTGGTAATCAAATGATCTGAGTGCAATATGATTTTTGTACTTCTTTTCATAAATATGTGAATTTCATTCTGTACATGTTTCTGATAGCTGTCAATAAGAGCAGATGACGTGATAGAGGCAGAAGATCCATTTACTGCAGACAACTTGGACCATCATGTGGGAGTACTCAGGGTAAGGGACATACTTCTTCTGGGTACAGAAGTATTGTTATGGGTGGCTGGGGATGTGGGTCTGTCTGTCCAGAGTAGGTTGACAGCACATGGGGGGGTGAAGATGAGAGGTCAAAGGTCTTCGAATCTGATATCTGAATTTCAAACCCTTTGAAACGTTATTTCAAGGATGTTCAGAAGCAAATTTTCATTGAGTTAATCAGGTGAAATATTAGTCCCTTCCTACAAGCAAATGTAGGAATAGCTCTTGGAGACAGCCCTGATCATGAGGCAATTCAATTTTACATTTACTGTATATGTTGGATCACTTCAGCCTAAATCTAAAATGAAAAAAAAGAGAATCCTACGTACCAACCCTAGTTTTTTTTCAGGGCTGGAATTGGAAACACAATGTTGTTTTTCCTTAAGGCCTTAAAAAAAAGGTAAAGGTAGTCCTATAGCCTTTTTAGGCCATAGGGGCATTGGGTTGTTAATCCACTATGTCAGGGCATGGTATTGGAAGGCGGAGTCCATCCCTATCCTTCCACCACCTTTTACCACCCTAACGAAACTCAGGTATCCATTTTACACCTGGGTGAAGTGAGGAAAGTCATGTTAAGTGCCTCTCTAAAGGACACAACGTCTTGTAAGGAATGCCAGGAATCAAACCGAAGATTTTGGTTTTGTGTCCGCTAATCACTCGGCTATTTGAAGCCACACATTCCTACATGTAGGTTTTACTAAATCTTAACTTCTAATCCACTTACAGATATATGATGATGAAGAAGACCAGGATCACATCCGGTCTGGTCTCCCGGAGTCAGACAGGGACAGGGGAAGGAAAGTCAGCGCTGAGAGAGAACGGGGGACCATCCCTCAAGACTTCGTAGTCAGGGAGTTTCACGACGAACCAAGTGATGAGGAACCTAGTGACGATGAGATGCTGGCTTATTGAGGCAAAAGCAATAAACTACAGATTCTGGAGAATTTGAATTGTGTGCGACATCACAGATATTGCACATTTCAATGCAAACCCCAAAAGAAAATTGGGGAGGGGTCTGAGATGAGAAAACCGTTTGTAGAGCATGTAGTTTCCCTACATAAGTTTACGGATGCTTGTATTCCACTAACTTTCTATTGAATTGTGCCATAACTGGTTAGACCGCACCAATTTAATTACTTGGTTCTTGGATTTGCCCTCTGAAGTTTTTCTGATTTTGCAAAATAAAAACAACAAAACAAATTCAGGTTCTGAATCAACTTCAAAAGACATATTTTTGCCCCAACAGTTGAAGAAAGTCCTTTTCTTCCTAGTTGTTACAGTTTTTACATCTATCTATGTTGTGGTTTTATCAAAAGTCAAAATTCATTGTTTGAGTTACAAACCAGCCTTGTATGTTGACTTAATTGCCCCTATTGTAGCATTTGGGGCTATCATAGGATGCCTAGTCCTGTTTCTTTTTTTTTGCTGTGTCTATTCATATTTTTTCTAAAAAAAATAAGAACCAACAAATCAAATTGGTGTGAGCTTACTATTCTGGATGCATTAGGAGATAGGAGGGGAAAAGGCTGTCTAATTGATGTGTGTTCAGGACAGTGATGTGCAGTAAAATGGTTCAAGCATAGAGTTAATAATTTCTTTGTAAAAGGTTGAAGTGATGCTCATTGCAAATGACCGATTACATGTGAGGCTGGCATTGACATGCTGAAGCCATCAAACTTGTCTTTATTGTTTTGTTTTCTGATACATTTTCTGGTTGAAAGTGTTTTTTTTTATAAACATCATACTGTCACTTTGTTAAGTCTTCTTAGCAAACTGTGCAATCCATTTTGTTTGTCAGTAGTATCATTTTACATATGTGAACATAGTCGTCATTATTGTTATGTTTGGAAACATTTAACTCTGGCATTGATAAGGTTATAGTTGTATCTGTAAAAACTGTACTTTGCAGGACTTTTCTTTCTTGTTGCGTTAATCGTGGTTGCTTTATGCCCTTGTTTGTCTGATGCTTTTTTGTTTAGGGTAGTGTTATTTAGTACCTGTAAGTGTGTAAAAGTCAGTGCCATTCAGCTGCACAAGCTGCGAGGCTGATTTTCTCAATAAATTGAAATTGAAAAAAATAAATTGAAATTGAAATACTGGAAAAACTTTGAAAGAAAGGTTTTCCTGTGTAATGGCCCTACATGGCCTCTCAAACACTGCCTAACTCCCCCCAACCATGGTTAGGACTAAGTCTACCGTGGTTGGCTGGTGGTCGGTGAGGTTGGCTACTGTTCGGCTGCACCAGCCGAATGTTTCAAAATGTCTAAAACATTTGGGTGTGGATGGGAGGTTTGGCCATGGTTGGCTGGTGGTTGGCTGGTGTTCAGGAGTAGGTCAGCAGTGGTCGGGGTAGTGTTCAGGGGTCAAATTTGACTTAAATTTAACTCAAATTCCATTTGATTCATATAGAAAGGTAGAATCTGGTTAGACTGCTCCCAAACTTCAGCCAACCTTGGTTAGTTGGCGGTTGGGGGAAGGTTCTGAATGTGTGACGGGGGCTTTAGACCTTGGCCACGTGTTAGTAATATGCAAAATGAGCTGTGTAGTCTACTGGATAATGCTAACTCGGCACTATATAGTTTGTCAACAAGACAGAGATGGCGCATTTGTGTATTGTTGACATGTACAATGTACATGCATATCAAGTGCCAGCAATGAAGCTGGCATAATGCTGAGGATTATGTTCATGTCCTTGGTAAGGATGTTGCTATGGCTGCATAACAGCTGAGTTATTTTTGTAACCCATAAAAGAAAGACCAAAGAGACTTGCTGAACTTTGAGCTCATGTATATACATTATATTGCACGATGCAAGCATTGTAGGAACAATCAGAAACTGTCAAAAAAGCTAGGAGCTAGGTTGAAAAGTTAAACTTCTCTTTTAGTCTGTTAAATATTCAGGAAAGATGACACATTCCATAATACAGAAGGATGTGTCATGCCATCTACCACATTCCAATGGGACTGCATGTGCCAATTTGTTTTTGCAGTATACAGTATTATGCAGTTTTTGTTGTATCATTTTTGTTATGAATTCCATTTAGGGAAGGTGGAGGAATTGGAGGTTAAATTTATAAAATGGAACTTTTGTATCTATGCACACATTAATTGAAAATGCTTATTGCAATATGATTGCTACAGTTTGAATTGAACCAGAGGTGTTGGGACTATAGTGTACTAACAGTAATTTGTAAGAATCAATTGGCTTGTAAAGAAGGATGCGTCATGCCATTTATCACATTTCAATGGTACTGCATGTGTCAATTGGTTCTTGCAGTACATGTATTTGATATTAAGTTTAAGTTCAATATAATTTGGAGAGTATATGATTGTATATGCTCAATTACCAAATAATGTTACATGAGGAAAATTATTTGGGCATTATACATGCTTAATATGTTATGACAACTATTGAATAAAATTCTTGTCTTGCTTAAAGATCAGACTTAGCCCGTCAATAACTCGTGCATCAAGATTCTTACGAGGTGTGAAGTGTGTTAGATGCTGTCTTTTCAGAGACGTAATATACTAATATCATGTTACTATCATATTTTGGATGTCGTGCGCGTGCAGATTCTAATGCTTATGCACATTGGAGTCAGTGACGTTGGTGTGGACGTATTCACAATGTAAAAACATTTCCTGAAACAGCCCTAATATGGGTATTTCCTTTGCTATAGCCTGACGATAGATTACTTTTTGTGCTGTAAGTCTGTGATGCCGAAACTATAACATAGGAGATACATAAGTCTATTTTTATAAGTGTGATTCCTACGCAGTGGCAAATAATTAATAATAGGTGTTTATTTGGGTCAATCTGTCACAACTTTGAGGGACATTGCTGATATTGGAGAATGCGTTTAAATAAAGATGAGAATGGAGACAGATGGAAATGATCAGGGAGCTTCTAAGGTCTAATGATGGGGCTATATATGGCTAGACCTGTGAGGAAGAAATATGATAAAACTTGTCTTTGTAATGAAATTATCTCGGACAGAATGTGCTATGCATTATCAAAGAAAGGAAATATTATTTTGCTGTCAGAAAGATTTATTGTAATGATTATATATGGCTGGTCACATCCTGTAAACTTGCTTGCTACATCAAGTACATGACGTACGTCTGCATGCATGTGGATCTTTCCAAAACAGTGTGATACAGATGTATTTTGAAGTAACACTACATAGCTGTACACAATAGGATCATTTAAACATAGTGCAGCTGCACATGGTAGTGGCTGACGACATCAAGTCGAATTCATTATCCCAACGAAGTCATGTGCATGTAATGACAGCTTTCTCATTCATAACAATAAACAAGTGTTTCAAAAACAATATGTAGAAATATTGCACCGCTAGATACAGGTACCTTTACATTGGTAAGAACTAATGATCGGAATAAATGTGGGATAATGATATAATACACGTGGATAAGTTACACATGGATTTACACCATTGCTTCATATCACAACAATTATTAAAATATATGTCAAAAGGAAAAAAACACACAAATCAAATGTGTCTATTGACCAATCTCCATACTCTTCGTTTTATTGAGTGTACTAATTTAAACAAGGAAATTGTCTACAAACATGTCTATGATTATGTTTTTGTGTGTAATAAAAACAACAATGAATAAAATTAGATTCAACATGACTTCCATTTTACTTATTTGTTTCCGATATAAATGCTACTTATGATTCTCTCTGTTAGACTTTGTATCTCGAAATACGCCGTATACATAACACAACCTGGTATGTCATTAATATTTATCCTTACACATTAAAAACATTAACATATCATGGAATGTCTGAGGAAATACATTTCATGTACAGAGAGTTTTGGTCACAATAGAATATCCCTTATGTTTGCATGAAGGTCTGGCCAAATGTTTACCAGACAATAAAGCTGACATATACAGACATTAAATACTATTATCATATAGCCAAGTGGCGTTGACCAATCAGAAGCCCCCGGCCCATTTCATATTGATTATGACGCCGTAATGTCATAGTTAGCATGATACAAGTATTGCAAAATTACCACAAACGGTATTTATTTCATAAGTGGTCCTTTGTTGGATGAGGACCATGGATGACTCTGTTCCAATGGCCGCTACTCTTCGCTCGCTACGCTCACTAGGTGGTTTTATTCGGTGGTTATAGCAACTGACAAGGCTTTATCACACCATATACACTTCGGGGTGGGTCATTAACCCTTAAGTATTTTCATAGATTCACCGAGGAGTGGCATTTGCTGCTCTCCTATCGTCATTTCCGTAGATGATACAAGAATTATCAGCTACTTCCTGATCACCATACTCATGGTCAAACTGAGAATTATCAGCGCTAGCTAATTCCTGATCTCCATACTCATGATCAAACTGAGAATTATCAGCTACTTCCTGATCACCATACTCACTGTTAAACTGAGAATTATCAGCTACTTCCTGATCAGCATACTCACTGTTAAACTGAGAATCATCAGCTACTTTCTGATCACCATACTCACTGTTAAACTGAGAATTATCAGCTACTTGCTGATCACCATACTCACTGCTAAACTGAGAATTATCAGCTACTTCCTGATCACCATACTCACTGTTAAACTGAGAATTATCAGCTACTTCCTGATCACCATAATCACTGTTAAACTGGGAATTATCAGCTACTTGCTGATCACCATACTCATTGTTAAACTGAGAATTATCAGCTACTTCCTGATCACCATACTCATAGTTAAACTGAGAATTATCAGCTACTTCCTGATCACCATAATCAATGTTAAACTGAGAATTATCAGCTACTCCCTGATTTCCATACTCGTTGCTAAACTGAGAATTATCAGCTACTTTATGATTTCCATCCTCGTTGTTGAACTGAGAATCGTAGGCTACTTCCTGATCACCATACTCATTATCAAACTGAGAATTATCAACTACATGCTGATCTGCGTACTCATAATTAATCCGAGAATTCTCAGCTAATTCCTGATACCCGTGCTCGTCGTTAAACCGAGAAGTAGCAGCTCCTTCCTGATCCTCATACCCATGGTTAAAGCGAGAGTTAGCAGTTGCTCCCTGATCACCATGCTGATTGTTAAACCGAGAATTGTCATGTAATTCCTGATGTCCAACCACATATTCAAACCGAGAAGTATTTGCGACTCTCTGATCCCCATAGTCATTGTTAAACTGAGAATTATCAGGTACTTCCTGATTTCCATACTGATTGTTACACCGAGAAGTAGCTGCTGCTTTCTGAGCATCGTAATGAGCAATGGCCTGAGAGTTATCAGCTACTGTTTTCTCAAAGTCCCTTTCATACTTGTGCTCCTTTTTTTCAAAATCAATAGGTACTGTTCCTTCATCATTTTCATGTGTGAATGGTTCGTGGACTGTGACAGCGTTGAGTGCACAAACTGATTCAAATCGACTTCCTGTCTTTGGACCTCCTCTAGAGGGGTGACCTGCTACGTTATCATTCTCATATACATTAGCTTGTTCGATTGTACCTGTGTCCTCGTCATTGTCATATATCTGAGCTTGTTCGTGTGCCCCTACTTCCTCATTATTTTCATATACAATAGCCTGGTCGTTTGTAACTGTGGGACAGTGGGTGTTACCAGGGGTTGATAATCTACCCTGCCATTTTAATCTATCTTTGCCAGGTATTAAGATTGTGTTCATATTGTTAGGATTAGTAGTAGGTGCGGAGACTAAATTAGGCCTTTTGGACCCACGATGAAAGAAAGTTAAGACAATGCCAGATATTATCAGGACTGCGGTAAATGCACCAAAACCAGATAACACAGAGAGGAATAAAGATTGAGGTTCAGTCTCGCTTTCTGTCCTGCCTGGTGGAAAGGATGCAGACGAAGCAAATTTGGGGGAAGCTGAAAATGGGACTTCGATGTCAATAGATAATGTGGCAGATGTGGATCCAACAAGACTCACTGCAATGCAGCGGTACAGACCAGCATCTGCCGCTGTAACATCTGTTATGGTGATGGTGATTGAACCATTCAACTCTACAGTTATTCTCCCACTTGACCCAAGGCCTGTATTGAGTCTAGATGGGTAAATGACAGTAATGTTTGGGGCAGGGATTCCGGAAGCTTCACAGACCAGACGGAGAGTGTCCCCCCAAACCAATGCGTTATTCTCGATCCTCTTAAACGTTAAAATAATACGGTCGTCAGACATCTCGGAAAATATAGGGCTTATGTCAGCATATCTGTTTGTACTGCCAAGTTGTGAAGTTGTTGATATGGCTGGTGGCATTTTACCATCAGCAGATACTGTGGAAGACTTGTAGCCAATAGGACGTGTTGAGGCAAATGCTGATCCTGCAACTAAGAATGGGACTACAGGGCTGCCTGCACTGCCAAAATGTGAATTTGTTGAAATGGCTGATGGCATTTTACCATCAGCAGACAGTGTGGAATGTGTGGAGCCAATAGGCCTTATTGGGGCAAAAGTTGAGCCTGTACCTACAGGGGTGACTGTACTGCCTAGGGATGAAGTTGTTGTTGTTGCTGATGGTATTTTACCATCAACAGATAGTGTGGAATGTGTGGAGCCAACAGATCTTCTTGAGGCAAAAGTTGAGCCTATACCTATAGGGGTGCCTGTACTGCCAAGTGGAAAAGTTGTTGATATTACCGTTGTTGGAATTTTAATCTCAACAAACAGTGAAGAAGATGAAGAGCCAGCAGAATTGTCTGCAATACAAACATACGTACCTGAATCTGCTGTAGTAAGATCAGTAATAATGATGGTACCATTCTTATGCACAATAACTCTCCCCTCTGACTCAATAGTTGGCTTTTGTCCAGATGGAAGAATGACCGTGATATCTGGTCTAGGAATTCCAGAAGCTTTACATTCCAAATGCAGTGCCTTTCCACGCAGTAGTGTGCTATCTTGGTTTCTTTGAAAACCCATGATTGTAGGTTGTTCACATATCAAATTTTCGGGAGCAATATGTTGAAGCTTTAGCCCGTGGAAGTTACTAGGCTCTTCACAAATAATTTCATTTTCAAACCAATGATACAAGGCCATCCTTAACCTGAATGCAACCATGTTACAGTCACACTGCCAGGGGTTGTTACGCAGTTTCAACTTAGTAAGCTTGCGTAGGTTTGGGAATGTGTGAAGCTGAATGTTAGTCATTTTGTTAAATTGCAGGTATAACCTTTTTAGGCTCGACAGATTTGAAAGTGTACCAGGTTGAATCTTAGTAATATGGTTGGAGTCCAGCTCTAACATTTCAAGCCGAGGAAGGTTTGAGAATGCACCAGGCATAATGTTAGTTATCTGGTTTGAGGTCATCTCCAACCGCTCGAGCTGGAGAAGGTTTGAGAATGTATCATTAATGCTAGTTATCTGGTTGAATCTAAGGTCCAAAATTTCCAGTATGGGTATCTTTGAGAATGTATCAGGCTCAATTTTAGATATCAGATTAGAGTTTAGATGCAACGATCGGAGCTTTGGTAGATTTGTGAATGTATCAGGCTTAATGTTAGTTATGTGATTTCTGGTCAAGTACAATGCTTCAAGCTTGGGTACGTTTGAAAATGCGCCTGACTGAATGTCGGTTAGGCTGTTGCCTAACAGAGATAAAGCCTCAAGACTGGGTAGATCTGAGAATGTGCCAGAACGAATGCTAGATAGATGGTTTAAGCGCAGGAATAATTTTTTCAGCTTGGGAAGATTTGAGAATGTACCAGAGAGAATGCTTCTTAGTTGGTTGGTATCCAAGTTCAAACGTTCAAGGTGACTAAGGGTTGAAAATGTACCAGGTTGCACAATAGATATGTGGTTTTTCTCCATGAATAGTTCTGTTAAACTCTCGTACCTTGATAGGTCAGACGAAGATAGGCTTTTGATTGAATTTTGCCTAAAATTAAGCCTAGTGATCCTTATTGGTAGATCTTGAGGAACGCTGCCGAGGCCTCGATTGTCACAGTCACTGTAACAGTATTCTAAACATCTGCTGCTACAGCCTGAGGTCGTCCCACCTCCCCTCAAAATGATGAAAAGAAGAAGAAGAAGTGGTTGTCTCTCCATTTCCTTTCTAAAAACAAACATGAAATAGTGTCACACAGCTGAAAGCACATTTACCTCCAGCAAGAAAAGTTACGCCTTTGCTGCGGTTGCGGAGGTAAACAAGATGATTCCTAACGAGAATGAACAAAAGACATTCAAAGGTTTCAGGCTTGGGCTTCATTTGCATAATACGTACGCTTCACATAATTAAGGCTTTCAATTTCCTATATCCTGCAATTACGCTTTAACGCATGCATATGCGAGAGGGGGGGATCAGCTTTCCTCCACTTTTAGCTTCGTTTGTGCCCCGAATGTATTTGCAAAATACAATAGCAACAACAAAAATGCAACCAGTTCTGTTTTAGATAGAATATCTGATGTCAGCCTGTCAGGCAGGTTAAATGACTTACAGTTAAAAGTTATCAGGGTGTCAGACTAGGGTATTAAGCAGACCAAGTCTTTGCCATAGACAAGTCTTTGTCTTGTCAAGCGGCTATTTCAAGCACCCAGCTTTATATTGTGTTTCAAAATAGCCAAGGCACGTTATAAACTACCTTCGAATTCACTGAACAATAAGAAAAAAATCAAACAGTGGCTACTGTTCTACTGTTGATATCAAGCGTGTATTCAAGCATGACGGCTTGACAAAAGCCGGCCTTGCATATTTTCCTGCTGATTCACGCTTACAAGTACCGAACCATAGGTAGACTAATCTACCTTTGAAAATCGAAAAACAACAGATTTTTTTCCTCTTCACACGTTATCTATCTCTGTTTATCTCAGACTCAGATAGTAGACAAAAGGAAACTTCTCGCTAGTGACATATGAAAGTACGTCATTTTAGCTTTCTACGCCATGGAGTGTACATTTTTGGGTTTTACAGGATCGTTCTCTCAAGGGCATGTTTGGACACAAAGGTCGAAAGAAATTGACCCCGCCAATTCATACATTTTCGTGTCAAAATTCTCCATAACCTTCTGGCACCACGGAGGCCATAGTACACGCTATATCCATTTGTATATCAAGATACAATCAACCTTAGGCTATCAATTTCCTGAACACAACATAAAACAAGATAACAGTAAAAATACCGCTTGATGCTCGAAGCCAGCCTTACATTCCTTAAAAAAAGAATTAATGTTGTTGTCACGTGTACAGGTAGTACAGAATCAGACGTTAAACTAACCTGTTTTTGCAATGTTTCTTTCGTGGATTTTCTTCCTAGACAAAATCAGTAGTTATTGTTGGACGCCAAATCGGAGAGTCTGAATCGAATTCTCGGTAGTGTGTGTGTGGCCAGACGCCTGGTCAGCCTCATTAGCGGCTGGGTTCTGAGCAGACGTCACATGGAGCATGCGCAGTGTGCAGCTTGCGAGGTGACGAATGTAGTCTCTGTCCTTTATTCTGGAAATTATTATTTTTGCTCGGAGAATTTTGTCAAGACCAGGGAGTCTTTACCAGAGGAAGAACAGACAACATATATTAATCTTTGCAGTTCTAACAAACGTTTTTGTAATATCTTGTTGTGGAGTGAGACAGCTGAGTGATATGGTGCATGATATCAGTGCGCGGAAGAATATTTTGTAGAAAACCTGGGTGTGTCTTGGATTCGCACACCACACAATAATTGGTTGACCTCTTAATAGTCTGTGGTTCAAACGTACCAGTTTTTTTATTATAATTTTGTATAGCTCTAAAGCGATACAGAAAAGCTGGATGTGTCACTCATGTCGTTTTGACAAACTCAAGTCAAAGTTCCAGGTCAATTGTTTTTTTTTTAGGTAGAACATTACTCTCTGAAGAGACAGACGTGTTTGACAGCATCCAATATCTTTTACCACTGACTTTAGGGAATTCTCAGTCATTGAGAAAAGACAGTGGATGTACACCGCAGCCGACAGCAACAGAATTAAAAAGAACACAGATCACCTAGAGAATGAAGTTTCTTCTGAGAACGAGGGAACACTTCTTGGCTGACCCCACCGTCATAGGTAAGGTCACGTACAAAGGGGTCACGGTCGTTTGTCAGATATATATATACTTAACGTTATATGTTTTAACAAAGAAAGGAAACAAACGCTGACTATGTTGCTGTCAGAAAAATTTATTGTAATGATTATATTGGGGTGTGCATATTCTGTGAACTTGCTTGCTATGCCCTAGATCGTGTACATGACGTACAAAGATGATGGTTGGTACGTCTTCATGTATATGGATCGTTCCGAGACAGACATATACAGATGTTTGTATAGTAACATGACATAGCCGTACACATCATAATCATTTAGACATAATGTAGCTGCACATGGCAGTGGCTGCAGACATAAAGTCGAATTCATTATCCCAACGTCATGTGCATGACTGTAATGACAGCTTTCTCATTCATAACATTAAACAAGTGTTCCAAAAACAATGTGTAGAAATGTTGCACCGCTAGATACAAGTTCCTTAACATTGGTCAGAAGTAATGATCGGAATAAATGTGAGATAATGATATAATACACGTGAGTAAGTAACACATAGCTTTACACCATTGCTTCATATCACAACAATTATTAAAATATATTTAAAAAGGCAAAAAAACGCAAACCAAATGTGTTTATTGACCAATCTCCATACTCTTCGTTTTATCGAATGTAAAAAATAAAATTGCCTACAAACATGTCTATGATTATGTTTTTGTGTGTAATGAAAACGACAAAAGAATAAAATGAGATTCAACATGACTTCCATTTTACTTATTTGTTTCCGATATCAATGCTACTTATGATTCTCTCTGTTAGACTTTATATCTCCAAATACGCCGTATACATAACACAACCTGGTATGTCATTAATATTTATCCTTACACATTACAAACATTAACATATTATGGAATGTTTGAGAAAATACATTTTATGTTCAGAGAGGTTGGGCCACAATAAATATCCCTTATGTTTGCATGAAAGTCTGGCCAAATGTCAGATATGTATAAGAAAAGCTGACATATACAGACATTAAATACCATTATTGTCATAGACTAACTGAAGAGTGGCATTTGCTGCTCTCCCATCGTCATTTCCGTAGATGATACAAGAATTATCAGCTACTTCCTGATCACCAAACTCAGTGTTAAACTGAGAATTATCAGCTACTTCCTGATCACCATACTCTCTGTTAAACTGAGAATTATCAACTACTTCCTGATCACCATACTCATGGTTAAACCGAGAATTATCAGCTACCTCCTGATCACCATACTCTCTGTTAAACTGAGAATTATCAGCTACTTGCTGATCACCATACTCATGGTTAAACTTAGAATTATCAGCTACTTCCTGATCACCATACTCACTGTTAAACTGAGAATTCTCAGCTACTTCCTGATCACCATACTCAATGTTAAACTGAGAATTATCAGCTACTTCCCGATTACCATACTCACTGTTAAACTGAGAATTATCAGCTACTTCCTGATCACCAAACTCAGTGTTAAACTGAGAATTATCAGCTACTGTATAATTTCCATACTCGTTGTTGAACTTAGAATCGTCAGCTACTTCCTGATCACCATACTCATGATCAAACTGAGAATTATGAGCTACTTCCTGATTTCCATACTCATGATCAAACTGAGAATTATCAGCTACTACCTGATTTACAAACTCATGATGAAACTGAGAATCATCAACTACATGCTGATCTGCGTACTCATAATTAATCCGAGAATTCTTAGATAATTCCTGATACCCGTGCTCGTGGTTAAACCGAGAAGTAGCAGCTCTTTCCTGATCCTCATGCTCATGATCACCCTGATCACCATACTGATTGTTAAACCAAGACTTATCATCTAATTCCTGATGTCCAACCTCATGTTCAAACCAAGAAGTATTTGTTACTCCCTGATCCCCGTACTCATTGTTAAACTGAGAATTACCGGCTACTTCCTGATTGCCATACTGATGGTTAAACCGAGAAGTAGCTGCTACTTTCTGAGCATCGTAATGAGCGATGGCTTGAGAGGTATCAGCTACTGTTTTCTCAAAGTCCTTCTCATACGTGTGCTCCTTATTTTCAAAATCAATAGGTACTGTTCCTTCATCATTTTCATACGTAACTGGTTTGTGGACTGTGACAGCGTTGAGTGCACAAACTGATTCAAATCGACTTCCTGTCTTTGGACCTCCTCTAGAGGGGTGACCTGCTACGTTATCATTCTCATATACATTAGCTTGTTCGATTGTACCTGTGTCGTCGTCATTGTCATATATCTGAGCTTGTTCATGTGCACCTACTTTCTCATTATTTTCATATACAATAGCCTGGTCGTTTATACCCGTGGGACAGTGGGTGTTACCAGGGGTTGGTAATCTACCCTGCCCTTTTAATCTATCTTTGCCAGGTATTAAGATTGTGTTCATATTGTTAGGATTAGTAGTAGGTGCGGAGACTAAATTAGGCCTTTTGGACCTACCATGAAGGAAAGTTAAGACAATGCCAGATATTATCAGGACTGTGGTAAATGCACCAAAGCCAGATAACACAGAGATGAATAAATATGCAGGTTCAGTCTCGCTTTCTGTCTTGCCTGGTGGAAAGGATGCAGACGAAGCAAATTTGGGGGAAACTGAAGATGGGACTTCGATGTCAACAGATAGTGTGGCAGATGTGGATCCAACAGGACTCACTGCAATGAAATAGTGTCATACAGCTGAAACACATTTGCTGCGTTTGCGGTTTTTCGTTAATGGTTTATTCAAGTATAAATCACTCGCAGCCCCAAAGGCCGAATTGCTGATTCATTACAATCTTACTCAGATCTTGTTCTAAAATGAAACATTAACACATATTGGCATCATCATATTACAATAAAACGTGGTATTAAACACGTAATATACTCGCAAGCTTCGGTTTGATCAAAGCCGGCAGTGCATATTTGCCTGCTGATTCACGCTTGTAGGTACCTAAGGTAGACTAATCCACCTTCAGATATCTATATTCAACACATTTTCCTGTTATTTTGACTCAATGATATAAGGTAGTTCTCACAAACGTTGAAATAACGGGAGACTGCCAATCCATACATACATGTTTCTGGTAAAATATAGCTAGGAAATTCCATACTCTTTCGCCACCACGGAAGCCATAGTGCACACTATATGCATTTGTAAATTTTTCAACCTATTAATACCTTAAACACTATACCTTAAACAAGATAGTAAAAACATCGTTTCATGCTGTTGTCGTCTTGTTAAAAGCCAGCTTTACATATCTTTTGTACGGGTGCAGGTAGTACAGAATCAGAAGCCACACCAACTTACTTTTTTGCAGTTTCCTCCCTAGATTTTCCTCCTGAACAGGTTCAGCAGTTATCGTTGGACGCAAAACAAGTGTGTATGTGGCGACACGCCCGGGCAGTCTCATTAACGTCTAGGTTCTGAACAAACGTCACTTGGGGCATGCGCAGTGTGCAGTACGCGACGTGATAAATATTGTGCTTCAATGTGATTCAATGATTTTGCCCTGTGTATTGACCATTTTCCCATTCCCAGGATGCATTGCACCAGAGGGGTAAATTCCCAGGATGCACAGGACCATGTGATCGGAATTATGTGTTCCTGTGGTTTTACATTCGTTGTTGACAGAAACTAAAATAATGAAGGTTGCTCCCTTAATATTTATTAGCCTCCTTCGCAGACTTGTGAGCGGCGTTATTTTTTTTGGCGACCGACGGCAGTTATGTCGCGGAGGGACGGTTTGCAGCCAAGGGAGTTTGCCGGGGAGAGAAGGTTTCGCCCCTCAACAAGGCGAAACCTTCTCTCCCCGGCAAACTCCCTTGGCTGCAAACCGTCCCTCCGCGACATAACTGCCGTCGGTCGCCGAAAAAAATAACGCCGCTCACAAGTCTGCGAAGGAGGCTAAATATTTATATAGTACAACATATTTTGTATTATTTCGAGCAATGTACTAGTAGTTGTATCTCCTTTTCTATTGACAGACGGTATAGCTTTACCACTGTAACGTTATAAACCACATGTTAAGAAGAACGCAAGAATTTCACATTCTATTTGTTATCAGATTCAACCTTTAGTAAGTCAATGATCAGACTAATCAATAAATCATATCACACTTTATCAAGATTTATAGTACTTATGATGTGTGAAGTGCCATTGGCCACATTATTTTGGTGTACATTTGCAAATTTATATTGTGAAGACACCATATCTACACAGTGGTGCAAATCCAATGCTTATGCACGCAGGGGTCAACTGGTGGCATTACTGAAACAGATGAATAGCTTTTCAGCACAGAGGACAGCCCTCATATAGGTGAGCCAACAACTACACTTTATTCAAAATCCGCACGGTGGCGTTGGTGAGAAAGTAAGAAGGCGAAGGCAGGCAATGATGTGGTGTCTCAGATTGCAACTGTGCAAATAAAATGAAAAAACATAAAAGTAATAATTGACAGAAAAAAATTGCAAAATATTACATGACGTCTTTTTAGGACAAATTAGGTCAAGTAGAATTAATTAAACGGTATTATGATGTTGTGTATGTTTTGTCGCCCTGACCACATGTGCGTGTCAAGGGTCACCGAAAGTTGTGGAAGCTGAAAATTGTAAAACTTCGCGTTCAAAGTTATAATCTACGGTAACAGCGGTAAGTGTATGCTTCAAATGGATTTTTAACACAGTAGGCCTCGTATCAACATCATAGTTCAAACGAAAGTTCGTTTGATCGTGATTAAAGAGTAGAAAGTATTGAGAGGGGAGGGGGGCCCGTCACAACGTGGGTTGCTACGTTTGTATTTTGGAGTGAACATATTGATATGGTCAGCATAAAGCAAGGCATTGATTGGCAGCGTCAATTGAGGTTGCTACTACTTCAGAGGTAACCTTACCCCACTTCTATCTGTAATCTGTTTAAAAGCCTACAACTAGTTACTGTTACCATGGACTGATGGAGGTGCTTTTTGGCCATGAGTTTTATGTCACTGTTACAGTGCCTGGCAATGGCAACATTATATAGTGTGATAAGACTACAAGCAAGGCGAGATATAGTTGTGACATGTTCCCTAGATCAAGTAAGGGCTTCTCTGAACGTGTTAGCTTGTTGGGTTTCAAAACTCTCATAAGTACAGGTTAGCTATCTCTAGACCACTGCACTGTAAATAGTCTTTTTCAGTTATGTTCTAAAGTGCCACTTGTGAATCCAGGTAAAACATGGAGCAACCCTTGCAAGCATGAAACCTTCACATATCCAAATGAAGAGACAGAAAAGGAAGGAGAACAGAAGAAAGAGCCGTGAGAAAAAGAAACTTTGGAATCTCAAGAACGAGTCTCTTGCACTTGAAACATCCACAGATACTTCAGTAAAGAGTTTCCCGGAACAAGACTCTAAACATCTACAAGAAACAACCCAAATCTTTGCAAGTGGAGATAAAAACCATAGAGACATGACAATGGACCAAAACAAGAAGAAGAAAGAGAAGCAACTTCCAAAGTTGAAACAACCTTCCCAGTCTGAGACATTAAGTAAGAAAATCCAATCTCCCCAGAAAGCCAAGAAAAAAGCAAAACATCTTAAAGAGAAACTCAGAACAGAAAAATCTAGCCTTACAGACTCAGTACAACACACAAAACAGGAAAACAGCGCAGAAAAGAGACCCTTGTCTCCAAGCAAAGAGCAGCCAACCTCGGCTAAACGTCTAAAAACAAAGAATCTGGTCGAAAAATGTGGTCTCAGCATAGTTTCAGGTAGTAGTACCAGATTGGACTTCAGCTCACCACAAGAACTTTTTGAAAGCATCATTTCACCAGTGTCATATGAGCAATTCTTTCATGACTACTGGGAGAAGAAACCATTGATAGCTAAGAAGAATGATACGGCAGTGTCAGAGGCGTATAAGGCACTTTTCTCCAGAGACATACTGAAGAGATTGCTGAAGAAACAGGACATTGAGTACATCAGGGATGTGAATGTGTGCCGATACGTCAATGGCAAGAGAGAGTCACTGAATGAAACAGGAAGAGCGACCTGTAATCAGGTGAGTACATGTTATATCTGGTAGGGCTGCATACCGGTTCTGTGTACCTGGGTACAGTACCGCAAAAATCAATTAGGTACAGGCCCAAAATACCGAATCACTAAGTACCGGTACATACTGATATGGCACAGAAGTGACCAAAGTGACATCTAGAAGGAGCATAACTAATATGCAACAGATCTTTCAAGGACAGCTAGAGTATTGTATACAACAAGAAACAGTCCACATGATTTGGTTTTGTTTGAATAAGGCATAAGGCCGCCAAGTTCTGTCCTATTTTGATAAAGATTCTGTCAAGTTTATTACTGTTTTTAATGTTATTGAGAAAGTTCAGAAGAATATATGTTAATTTGTCAAATTGTTCAGGTACAGGTACAGGTCTGGAACTGTACCTACATTTGTAAACCTCTGTACCGGTACCAGTACCTGTACCTGTACCTGATGTCACGTTTAAGTATGCAGCTGTAATATCTGGTAAGAAATATAGACTCTCCTTTTCCTTTGTCTCTGCTAGGACACCGTTGTCTCTCAGGTGATATTCATCTCATACAGGGCTCAAATTACATTATTTGGTAAAGGTGCACAGGTGCACATGAGAAAAAAATACTTGTACAAAAGCTTACTTGCACTGGTGCAGACCGGTAAAAAATTTGTCAATGGGAAACATTTATAATAATTCATCAGTTGTAAAGGATAACATCATTTGGCGAAGGTATGAGGTTGTGGAACTCTAGTTTTTATGCTGTGTTGATAATCGTTGGTCTTATTTTGTTTTACACAGATTGACAAACTGTTTGACCAATCCAAGGCCACGTTACAGTTCCACCAGCCACAGAGGTTTCAGGTAACGGTACTTACTTACTATATTTGATCAACTCATCAACTTCCATTCAACATAAGTATAGTAAATTAATTACATTTTTCTACTGTATATCAGTATATTTAAGACATGGAACAAATATCACTCTGTAGTGTGGGGTCTGTGCTCTCTAAGGCCACACCAATTTGATTTGTTGGTTCTTGAATTTTTGTAGAAAAAATATGAAGCGACCGGGCGACATAAAAGCTGTTATACTTATCATCACTCCAGCCTATGGTTAGCCTGAGGTCCAGTCTTGTTAGCTGAAGACCACGCTCCTCCACAGCATCCGCTATAGCAGGGGGCTATAATTAAATCCACGTCCTGGGCGCGGATCCCGGAAGCCTTGTGTGTGTGTGTCCTGGGAAAGAGATCACATTTTGTATGCGCAAAGCATCTGGGGGATTGGCGCGGGAGAATGCCAAACTCTCTGCTGTGACAAAGTTCCTTCCATGACTCCCCTCTGTGCAAATTATGTAGAGGGGAGTCACAGCGTCAACAATTATTTATTATATCAAAGGTACTTTGTAATGGTCTGTTTCGTTTTTATCCCCCCAAATCGTATACTTGCGTCTTGTTTTAGGCCCGGATAAAAGTAGAAATAATACCAAGCAGTGTATGTAACGTTAGCAGATCGCCGTACTCATACCCGTACAACTACCAGGTTTATCAGACCATTACCCTCTTACAAGACAAAACAAAACAGAAACGACAGCTATGCATTCGAGAGCCTGAGGTGACATTATTCTAAGCCACGATCTAAACCTACTTTACTAAGGCTTCTCCGTGGGCACTGGGGATGAGCGTGGCTAAAGTCTGCTTTCAATGGTCACTACCCTCACTGTGACTGGATTCCAGGCTAGCCTATGGTAACTGTGACTCTAAAAGTGTAAAAACCTGTTTTTTTCTTTGACAGGATAAACTGTGGCAGTTGTGCAGTCTGTTGGAGTGTCTGTTTGGCTGCCTGGTGGGAGCCAATGTGTACATGACCCCCCCAGGCTCACAAGGGTTAGCACCACACTACGATGATGTGGAGGTAACTACAAGTTGTGATCACACATTAACAAACCATTATTAATATATTTTAATGGCAATACAATCCTATAGTTACAATAATAGCAATCTTTTATTTTAGATCATGACACTGTGAATCTCCTTGTTTAGAGAGGTCCCTGAATGCACTAGACTTTTGTAGACTGTGCAAACAAGATATACCAATAATTTTCAACTATCAGTACAAGTGATATTGCAAGTACAGAATGTTTTTACCTGTAAATCTTAAAAATCGCCTGCAAATGCTATGTTGTATTTGGGCATTTCGAGCCCTGGCATGTAATTTCTATCTTTCCCCAACAAAATATTCACACTCGAAATATGAAGTGTACACTTCCCTCCCCTAAACTGCATGGTTATCTGCTAATCAAATCTGCATCAAAAAATACCTTGCAGGCAAATGTAATAGTAATAAATAAAGCAGGTACACAAATTGTTCACTTGTCATTTCCACAGGTGTTCATACTGCAGTTGGAGGGAAGGAAACACTGGCGTTTGTACACGCCCCCTGTTGATCTTCCCAGGGACTACAGCAGAGATCTGGAGCAGGGCAGTATTGGCCAGCCTACACATGATTTTGTATTAGAAGTAAGATTTGGGCTTTAGTTATGTTTTTTTGTATAAAGCATTTTTCAGTCTGTATTTCAAGTTAAACGATCACAAAATATTAGACTTGTTACGTGAACTTTGTATAGATGCAGTTAAAACACAAGTATGTTGAATTTTAACTTTGAATGTTTGAAATGTTGTGTGTATTCCTCCCCCCCCCTCAGGCAGGAGATATGTTGTACTTCCCACGTGGTACAGTCCACCAGGCCGATACCCCAGCCGGCTCACAACACTCCACACACGTCACCATCAGCACATACCAGAGGAAGTAAGCAATGTGCTTCAGATCTAGCCAGGTTACCAAACCTATTTTAGCTGCTGATTCTCTTTTGTCCTCTCTGCAAATAGGATGTGTTTCATGCAGATTGCTTTGTCAACATCTACCAGACAGAAGAGTCCTGCATATTTTGATATCAGTCTGCAGAATACTGTAAATCACAATTTTTTCGCAGTACTTTTATATTTGTGGTTTTCGCGGTCACCTCTGTACCGCAAACTTATCACTGCCGTAAACAATTTGCCGACTTTCTTTTTGCTGCACCTGCCCCCACCGCGAACGTACAGGTAGTTCTGGGAACATGTCAGACTCCATTTTTTTCAGACTGCCAATATTCATTTGCTACCACAAACATAAAGTGATTTACTGTAGTTATTCTTTTCTCAGATTGAATGTTTTCATCTGGATTTCATTTAATAATTTAGTGAATTTTGTTACTGCACACAAGGCCACAGCAAGTAATTTTTATGGATGACATCAGCGCGCGCATTGATTTTCACCTGATTTCGAAAAAAAAAAAAAGAATTTTTTTGCCCTCTGACAGTGGTCAACATGCCCAAAATGGGCAAATATGTCGTAAATGTCTATCGGTTCAGAGACCATCAGGGATGAAGCAAACTTTAGGCACAATTGCTCGCGTTTGATGGAAAGTGTTGACAGTCTAAGGTGTTACATCGCATATGAATACCCAGTTTCTACAATTTTCTAGTTTGGAAATGTATACACATCTACATGGGCAGGTAATACTGTTGAATACAGGAATAAAAGACCTGTTGGTTGTGATATCAATTGTTTTGTCACCTCAATTCTTGTTTGACATTAGGTTTATGACCTCAAAATTTGAAAATGTAGGAATCTTTTTTTTTTGCCCGCCTTGTTTCGCCCTATCGCAGTAGATTTGGAGTCTGCGGAGGATGTCATCCATAAAATTTACTTGCTGTGGCCCAATGTACATTATGGCTGGTGTTTTTCAGCTCCTATGGTGATCTCCTGACATCTACCCTCCCCACGCTGGTTCAGTCTGTGATGGACAGGGATGTGGGGTTTAGGAAGGGCCTGCCAGTTGGAGCACTCAGTACATTGGGGGTGCCTATAGGACAGGTACATGTACATTAATATTTTGTAACAATAACTCTAAATACTTTGCATCCCTGCCACTTCATCACAAAGCAGCAACGAGCGACAAGACACGTTCATGATACTTAAATCAGGTAAAGTCAGGTACCCATTTTACACCTGGGTGGAGTGAGGAAAGTAATGTTAAGTGCCTTTCCTAAGGACGTACATGCCAGGAATGCCAGGAATCAAACCCGTGACCTCTCAATCTCGTGTCTGCTGGCCTAGCCACTCAGCCATTCGATGCCAATGGCCATTCGATGCCTCAATTTGTCCAATACTGGTCGATTAAAGTTAAGGTTATGTCTCTTTCCCCACCAAACTGTCCCCTACCCCCTCCTTTAGGACAATCAGGACATGAGGACACATCTGAAGAAGCTGCTGCTCAGCTTGGCTGATCAGGTAACCGGTAGCAGCGCCCCCTTGCTGGCACCAGAGCTACTGCAGGACTTCATGAGTAACAGGCTGCCTCCATACTACAAGGACACATCTGAACCTCTTGCTTCTCCAAAAGGTTTTTGCCCTTGATTGTTTTAAGTTAATTCCTTTTTTTAGCCATCTGCTGAATGTAGATAAGGAAAAAGGAAAGGAAAGTGATCTCGATCCAGTTCTAGCTCACTGAAGAGCTAATCTCCCACTGGTCGTAACAGAGAAGACAGACGCTATGTACACGTGCACAGTATTTACAGGTTCATTGTACCGGGGAAATTCTCCTAGCTCTTTCTGACAAGCACAATTAACAGTGGACCATGGCTTAACATCCTGTCGTAAGGCCTGCGACCCTTTACAGTAGCGTCCTCTGTAAAAATTTGTGGGTTAAGAACCCTCCAGAACCCAAAATCACCTTAGGTTCACTTCAGGTTCAGAACCCTGGAGAACCCGAACCTTGGGGGTCTGACCTGACAGATGAACCGGGCTGCATGTCAGGTGAGCAACAACAGCCGGGATTTGAACTCCAAACCTCTTTAGTCCAGAGGGAGAGTCGCTAACCACTGGACTACGCACATTCATTCATGCACATGCACACTCCTAGTGCATTAAAAATTGTGCTGTATATGTGTTTTTAGCTCACACCTGGCATCACAAAAGTATTGGTGTCACCTTGTTCATAAAATGTTTTCGGTACTTAAACGATTGTTACTTGACTGTGTATTTTTGTGATGTCCAACTCTCGATTTCTTACTGTAGATGCATATGTCAAACGTGTTGTAACTAAGTCTGGAACACGTAGCTAGAATCAAGCTCTCTGTTCCCCGTACCTGAATAGCCTTTTCATGTCAGGGCTTGAAATACTAGGTGCATGTGCAGGTTAGTGCAGGTAAAATTGGAGCTGTGCAGGTATTTGTGATGTTTACGTATACCTGCACCTAACCTTTACCAGCCCATGTACTGGGCTTACATACTGCTGTATTGACTGCCATCACTTCTTTAAGAAATTGCAGTGGTTTCTTAACAGCTTTTAGTATGATCCATTCTTCCTATATTCTGAGTGGTGCAGGTAATTTTCAATGGTACCTGCACCGGTACAGGTATGCAGAAAAAAAGTATTTGGAGCCCTGCATGTGTAACCTACCCACATCTACATATTTTGTACTGCAGGCCTCCCTCCCAGCCTAAACAGCTTCGTAAAGATGAGGTTTCCTGGCTACATGGCACTGTGTTCACAAACAGCAGAAACCCAAGGTACTTAAAGCTGCATTATGTCACATTAGGACGATACAAAAAGTCAATTTTCTGGTCATTTCTTTACAAAGTAAGTTGAATCAACCCTACTCCATTGCAAATAATTGTCATTCAGGAAGTGGAGGTGCCAAAATATTACACCATACGAGTGTGTTTAAAAGCTGGAAACACAGCTGTTAGCCATTTTGTTTACAATCTGGTAGTTTGTGGTGGCACCACTAACTACAATCAGATAAGGTCTTATTTTGGTGTCATGAGCACTTTAATAGTGCAGATACTAAAAGTGTATGCTTTATCTCTTACTAAGATGAGACAGATGATGATGATGATGAAGAGGATGATGATGACCATGATGATGATGATGATGAAGAGGATGATGATGATGGTGACCATGATGATGATGATGATGATGAAGAGGATGATGATGATGATGATGACCATGATGATGATGATGATGATGAAGAGGATGATGATGATGATGGTGACCATGATGATGATGAAGAGGAGGATGATGATGAAGAGGATAATGACCATGATGATGATGATGATGATGACCATGATGATGATGATGATGATATTGACCATGATGATGAGGAAGATGAAGAGGATGATGACAGCATGGCTGCTTCTGATGATGAGAAAGAAGGAGGAAGGAAGTCTACCATGAGCACAGCAGCAGATACCTGGGATCATGAGTGGGTGTATCTGTACCATTGTCTACACAACAGGAGAGAGGAGCACATGATGGGCTCTAGCAGTGGTCAGGTAAGGATCAGCGTTCATCTGAGTATGCATATGTTCTAATTGGACCAAAAATGTATTGCGGACTGACCTGCGTTTTACACTATTCAGGATTGCTATGCTGTTAATATCAATAAAGAAAGAATGACAACGTAATTGGCTTCTTTTGGCTGGTCATGTATATTAAAGGCATCCAATGCAATTTTAGGACAGCAGAAAGTAAAGCGCCTTTAGGCATAACACACCTATAAGCTGCGTAAGACCGGACTGTAAGGTTTGAACCATTCACACCAGCAAGGACTCCTACTCTTTTTAATAAGTATGATGTTTTTTTTAACGTGTGTGGGGTGTGGCTCTCCAAACACACAGGACCTCCATTTAACATCCTATCTGAGGGACGTCCCTAACCGAAGCTAGGTACTCATTTCCAACTGCGGGAAGTGAGAAAAGTCATGTAAAGTGCCTTTCCCAAGGGTACAAGATTTTTGACATGGTAGGATTCGAACCCAGGACCTCTTGGTACTGAGCCGAACATGCTACAGTAACTGTTTACGCCACACGACCCCACATTGGATGCCTTTAATAATTTTGTCCTTTATTTTCGCAGCCACAAGGCCTGAAGTTCCCTGCCACGTACCTTCCAGTCCTACAGAAGCTGGTGAAGATGGGGAGGGATGACAGAGTCCAGGTCAAAGGCCTCGGACTGGATTCTGAGGACAACATACAGGTGGCAACCTACCTGTGGGCTGAGGGGCTCATCGAGATATGTTAGCGACATATCTCGATGCGCTAAACCAGTAATGTATTGTGCATAGCACTTTGACAGAACGTCTCATTTAAGGTCGTATTCACGTATTTAAGGATGACATCCTTTTCAAATTTTGTTTCAGAAAAAGTATTGTCTGCAACGGGCAAAATTCTGATGCAATGTGAAAAATCCTGGTTTCGCGCCGGCGCAGTACGTTCCACCGATGTGCTATTAGGGATAATCTTATAGCCCTGTCTTTGAGTTGTGGCCACTTCTATGGAAGATGTACTCAGTGTTTATTGGCTAGTTTCTGGCATGTTTTTGTTCTCTTGCAGGTTGCGTAGTACATGTTGTTCTGTTTTCTCGCAAATTTCTTAAACGTTTTGTTGTCTAAATGGAAACGGGCTGAGGGTAAAAGACAAATATGGAACAAAAAGATTTGAACAATTAAGAAAGGCTAGGACTACAACTTGTACCAACATTATCATCTTTTCTGGTAATTTCCTAAAATGCCTTGTTTGATAGTAAATGCTGTTAAAAAATTGCTTCATGTTGTACCATTTGTAAACATACAATGAAGAAAGGAGATGAAAATTCAGCAATCATTGAAACACTGACACAAAAGTTGCTTCTAATTCTGCTTCTTCATTTATTATTAAATAAAAACTTCATTACTGTAACAGCAATATCCTCACTTTGCCTGGAGTATGCTTGTGCTTCAGTTGTCTGTCATATTCTGAAAGTTTCTCATTCACATGCATGAAAGATTAGAACCCTTTACAACATTATTAGTATGCTACCTACTAGTAGGTTTAAAGCTGCTACATTATGTAATTATTGTATAATGGTGAAAAGGGTTATGTATAATTATGTATAATGGTGAACAGGGTTATGTATAATTATGTATAATGAAAAAACTATTATGTATAACTATACATAAGTATTTATAATTATACATAATTATAGTATATTAGAATGATACGAAAAGTAAATTTTCTGTTCATTTCTTTACAATGTAAGTTGAATCAACCCTACTCCATTGCAAATAAGTGCCATTCAGGAAGTGGAGGTGTCAAAATATGACGCCCTACGAGTGTGTTTAAAAGTTGGAAACACAGATGTCAGCCATGTTTGTTTACATTTTGGTATTTTGTGGCGGTGCCACAAACTAAGTGCGCCTCATGTGAGCTGTTTTAGCACCAACCATAAATGTCAGAAATGTGAGGCAATTGCACAAATACGTTGACAAGTGGAAGTAAATGACATTATCACACAAAGATTTTCTGTTAAAAGATTTCAATTTTTGGTGCAAAAATGTTACATAATGCCCCTTTAAACTTTTACATTAACCATAACATTGCCTGGAGTATTATTGTGCCTCATTTGTCTGCTGACTGCTTTACCTACACATGCACGAAAGTTTACAACTCTTTAGAGTACTAGACATAGGTTCAGGACTAGTGTTGAAGCAGTTCTGAGCTGAGGTGAAGAGTCCCAGGTTGTTGATCCTTTCCCAGCAGCCGGGCACTAGAAGGGATACCGGTTCTTGGGACGACAGATGCACACTTCTTTGTCTGGGTCACAGTCGTGTCCCCTGACGTTGTAACAGCCCATGTACCCACAGCACACGTCCTTCTGGTCATGGGGCTTACAGAACTGGCCCTGGGGAATCTTCCCTTGGCACTGGGGGAGAAAGATTCAGAATCTTTCATTTTGACGGGGGATAGAAGGATACAGACCACAGAAATGAAATTAGCCTCTGAAAGATTCTAGGGATCACATACAGAGACCGTTTCTCATTTCAAGTGAGGAATTAGGTGTAAAATGCCTTTTCCAGGGACACAACAGTGGGGCCTGCCAGGCATTCGAACACAGAACCTTCGGATAGATTCTGAGTCAACAACCCTAACCACAAGAACACCTTGCCACCCATATGTTGCGTAAAGCCCATGTCACACATTCAGAACCTTCCCCCCGAACACCAGCCAACCACCTTGCTGCCGACCATGGTTGAGAGGAGTTCGGCTAGTGTTCGGGAGGCCACATTCAGCTATGTGTGACAGGGGCTTTAAGACTTTCTACGAAGGCTTTCACCACCTACCGATCGCTTCTCCACCTCGTCCAGAAGGTTCCAAACCGTCCCTCCCACGGCCTGGTGAGAAGACATCATCACCAAGCAGACGACCGCCACCGCAGAAAGGAAAATCACCTTCATTATGTCACACTTAACGCCTACAGTGATGACTCACTTCAGTAAAGGGATGTGTTATCTCCTTGGGTGTACTCTTAAGGGCGTGAAGGTGCGGAGAATGTGCTGGAACAGCAGTAGCGTCTCATTTATATAAGCCTTAATTACCCGTGGGCATGTTGAAGTAGGTACATTGTTTTTCACATGCTTTTTTTCACATGTTCTAGGTAGTTTTTTCAAGGCTTTTTTCACATGTTCTTGGTAGTTTTCACTTTTTTTCACATGCATAGGTTGTAAGTTGTTTAAAAAAAATTTTACGCGTTCTGGGAACACAAAGTTCGTTTTTTTCACATTTATAGGGAGCTTTCACAAAGTTTTTTTTCACATGTTCTAGGTAATTTTCAGAATTTTTGTTCACATGTTCTAGGTGTTCACGAAGTTTTTTTCACATCTTCTAGTTAGTTTTCAAAACGTTTTTTTCACATGTTCTATGTTCTAGGTAGTTTTCACAAAGTTTTTTTCACATGTTCTAGTAAGTTTTCACAAAGTTCTTTTTTTTACATGTTAAAAGTAAATTTTCTGGTCATTTCTTTACAAAGCAACTTGAATCAACCCTACTCCATGAGTGCCATTCAGGAAGTGGAGGTGCCAAAATATGACGCCTTACGAGTGTGTTTAAAAGTTATAAACACAACTGTCAGCCATGTTTGAATACATTCTGGTATTTTGTGGTGGTACCACAGACTGAGTGCGCTTCATATGGCCTTTTTGTAGCGCCAACCATAAATGTCAGAAATGTGAGATACTTGCACGAATAGTGGAAGTAAATAACAATCACACGATGATTTTTTTTGCAATTAGAATATTTCAGTTTTTGGTACAAAAATGTTACACAATGCACCTTAACACAAGACTCCAGAGAATACTTTTTTAGTCTTCACAAGATCCCACCAAGGTTGCGAAACAGTAGACAAACTAGTGAGAATGATTTATCAGAACAATCACAAGGCTTTTTTTGCAGCCACCAGGGAGCCCCGATAATTTGCTGCAATTCACGCCGCCAAGCCTGAGTACAGCATGGGGTAGCTGCCTCGCTCTCTGAAAACGAAATGGTTAAAGGGCAGATTTTCCTTCAAGGGCATTATGTAATACTTCTGCACCAAAAATTGAAATATTCTAATTGAAAAAAAAAATCTTCGTGTGATTGTAGTTTACTTCCACTTTTTTCAACATATTTGTGCAATTATCTCACATTTCTGACATTTATGGTTGGCGCTAAAAACAGCTCGCATGAGGCGACCTGGCCGAACACCAGCCGACCTTGCTCCCGACCTACTCCTAACCATGGTTGGGGGGAGTTCGGCTAGTGTTCGGGAGGCCATATTCGGCTATGTGTGACAGGGGCTTACTTAACCCATGAATCACAAAGGTCAGTTGACGTGGGTATTTTATGGTGACGTTTCCAGTTATCGTTTCTAAATTCCAATTAGGCCATGTCGATTTCATAATATGGATGACATCAACGCGCGCATCAATTTTCGTTCGTTTCCAAAAAAAAAAAGGTTTTCAACCATACTCAGTCTAATAATCATACAAAGCAGGTTCCAATTGTGCAAGTATTGCCGTAAATTGCAAAGAAACGGATAGAATGCCAAAGTCTAAGAAGAAGATGTAAAAGACAAAAAATGAAAAATCTATTGCTCGGTACACCATACTCTGTGTGTTTAGCTATTCGTTCCACATTCCTGACCACTTAGATTTCATAATGTAGACAACATTTTTTTTTTGGCCAAACTTTTTTTTATTCGCGCGCTCACAAACCGTTTTGGTGTTCCCAGAGGATGTAGTCCATATAATCCAATCAACATGGCCTTATTAAAATCAAGATACAGAATTTAAAACCAGCTGCTCATGTTGTGTGTGCATTGTTTACCCCTATTCGTGCGTACGTATAGCATATATTAACGTACATGTTACGTCACGAATTTATTAACAACATGTGAAACATCTTTGATTAAAATCTAGTCCATCATAAAAAACGTGAAACTGACGTTTTTGATCGTTTACAAAATAGGTATCCTGGTGATGTAACCTTTTTTCAACCCACAAGCACGTTTTTGAAGTTTGCGCGTTTCTTAGAAAGTGCCCCATCGAGACAGCACCTGGCAGGGACACGTCTCGCGAGGGCGTTTCATTGATATTCCAGCAAAGATGTCACAAATCAATGATGCTCCCGTTATATAAGAGCTTTATAGATGAGGGGCAGACCAGTGTTATTAAGAGAGACTCCAGCTCGACACTGCTACAAGGAGAGGCTTCTGATGACTCTCAGACTGCGCAAGATGAGGCAAAGACAACTTTACTTTGCGGTGGTCCTGGCAGCTACCTTAACCTTAGTTTCCGGTGCTGTCATCACTGGGGTAAGTATTTATTTATTTATTTATTTCATGAAAAGACGGCTGGGTAGCTCCCTTAGCTTGTAAAAGCTGATTTCCGAGGGGCCCAGCATATACAGGACATGCTACATGTAGTCAAAGCACAGTATAGACTTTCTTAACATGTGAAATCGTATAGAAAGACTTCTAGGTTGCTTTGGATTCGTTACTTAGCATAGTTCCACCGAGATATTTCTTTCAACTTAATCAGCGGGGGATTGGAAGGTTTTGAAACTACTTAACAGGTGTTTTAATGGTGTATGAAATCGCGATTAAATCGCACATTTCTTGAAAGGAAAACTACATACTTTTAACGGGTGTTTTAATGGTGTATGAAATTGCGATCAAATCGCAGTTTTCAAAATGCATGTAGTCCTATCTGTATATCGGTCAGCATTGTGTGTGCGAAGTGTGATTTGCCGCTAGATCTGCAGGTAACCAGATTTTCACATTGTTCTTCAAAGTCTCGAAGCGATACATGCGAAGGCCGCCTAAGAAATTGCGAAGTTAGAAATCTACAAGTGAAATGTATATAAGACAAAATCGTTTAAATGTAACGTGCGCCGTAAATAGATTTTGTACTGCTGACTGGGTTTGTGTATTTCGAGTTGTTCTGTCAAATATCGTAGGTTCAAATATCGCCACGACTTCAAATAGTGCTGAAGCATTTTGATCGTCAGCCGAAATTCAGTGTTAGAGTCCCTGTTAACATGGAGATAAACTTTTACCAACATTCTGAGGAGTCTGTGTTTTATCCAGAACCGAGCTTTATCCAAAACCTTGCTCAGGCACGGTTCTGGATAGTCCACGCGTATCCAGAACCGTACCTGAGGCAAACCTACGTTCTTGGATACACGGCCACTATCCAGAACCGTGCCTGATCCTAAATCTAACCCATTTACAAAAAGAACTAGATCGGCACGATTCTGGATACAATAGCCGGTCTGGTAGAGAAACTAGGTTTCTGTTGCCGGCTCTTTACAGATCTCGTGCTCTTGTTAACTCTGTGAAGTCGAATAAAATTAGAAAAATAAAGATTAAAAAGAAAAGATCTGAAAGTCATACCGGTTGATGTCTGTCTCGGCGTGGGCGCGTTCAGGTCTGCAAATGACATTTTGAGTCCAACAGATTTTCTCGGCATTCTTTTTGAAAACCTTTTTTTCTCTTGTCCAAAAGTCAGCTGGCAACGGCGTGAAAGATGCCGGCTCAGGTTCAGATCAGCGTAAAATTGCTTCTTGTTCTATCGCCGCCCCTTTTTGTGTCAGCGGGACAAATCTGTTCCTAACACCGTGTCATCACACACACAAGAGGAGTGCCCAATCTTCACTGCGGCGTTTCGATCTTAATTTCGCGCATTTTTGTCCCCCGCTAAATTTGCCATTACATCCCACTGGGATTTAGCTTTTATTTGAACTAATAACAGAATCGTCATAGCATGTTGCTACGCCTGTATGGAATATTCATAAAGTAGATACAGATTAACAACCACACCACCTTGTTTCTCGTAGAGTTTGTCAAGAGACAAGCTTTGTAAAAGCCCTACATGTCACACATTCAGAACCTTCCCCCGACCACCAACCGACCAAGGTTGGCTGAAGTTCGGGAGCAGTCTGACCAGAGTAAAGCCAAGCCTACCTTTCTGTACGAATGGAATTTGAGTAAAATTTAAGTCAAGTTGAACCCCGAACACGCCCCGAATACTGCTGATCTATTCCCAAAGACCAGCCAACCACCAGCCAACCATTGCCCGAATCTCCCGTCCACGTCCGAATGTTTTTAACATTTTGAAACATATATCCGGCTGGCGCAGCCGAACAGTAGCCAACCTGGCCGGCCGAACAACAGCCAACAACGGCCAACCTTGCTCCCGACCTACTCCTAACCATGGTTGGGGGGAGTTTGGCAGTGTTCGGGAGGCCATACTCGGTTATGTGTGACAGGGGCTAAAATCTGCCGCAATCTGTTCGAAGGAGGTGAAAATATGTTTCAGTCCTTACCACGTCATACTTGCTGCCATGTACATTAAGATCACCACACTGCCGTCTCTAAGGTGACATCAAACGGTGATGGGGTCCTACCATTACGTACCATAATGCATCGCCAACGAGCACATTAAGACTTTAAATAAGTCCCAAATGTCAAACAAAATTATGAACTTTGAACTTTTCTTAGCTTTTGTTTTCTAAAGAGATTTTCCAAAAGTTACATCTGACCTTTCCCACAATCTTAGCTCGGCTTCTTTGAGTCTTTTGTGACGTTATTCTTACGTGCATTAAAACGAAAGCCACATTGTGACTCAAAAATCTGTACTTATATTTGGAGACAGTGGTCTGTCTTTAAAGGCATCCAACGCAATTTCAGGGCGGCAAAACAAAAGAAAAATATATTCTGGATGTGGAAATCTGTCTGATATTGACATTTCCTGCCATTTCGTAGCACATTTCCATCATCATTTCATACTTAAATCGTTTGCATAGCCCAAAAACAAACTACGCGAGGAGTCCCTTTACTTTTTTGTACCACCAATAAATAGCTAGAACCAGCCTACGGTACGAAACAAACAACCATTTTCCGTTTTCCGAACATCGCATTTTTGCCACACAAATATCACCATGCTATGGGATAGGGTTGATTCAACTTACTACATTAAAAAAACCCAGAAAATTGATTTTGAAAATCCAGTTTTACTGCCCTGAAATCGCTTTGTGTTCCTTTAAATGCTGACCAGCAAATAAGACTGTCAGACAGTCCATGTGTCTTGTTGCCACATGTCACCAAGTAGGATTACTTTTTCGATGTCTTGACCTCCTTTAGGAATTTCGTTGTATGAGTAATATTTAATTGGGCCACAGTTGGGTCGTTTGAGTAAATCCAATGGCTCATCAGGCTCCTCGAATCTCTATTCTATGTGAATCATTATGAGAGTTGATTCTACCTAGTCCCAGTGGCGCGATGTCCCTTAAGCCCCTGTCATACATTCAGAACCTTCCCCCGACCAGCAACCAACCAAGGTTGGCTGACGTTCGGGTGCAGTCTGACCAGATTAAGACAAAGCCTACCTTTCTATACGTTAAATTTGAGTCAAATTTTAACCCCGAACACGTTCCAAATACTGCTGATCTACTCCCGAACACCAGCCAACCAGCAGTCAACCATTGACGAACCTCACGTCCACACCCGAATGTTTTATACATTTAGAAACATAACCAACCTCGCCGAACACTAGCCGACGACAGCCGACCTTGCTCCCGACCTACTCCTAACCATGGTTGGGGGGAGTTCGGTAGTGGTTGGGAGCCCATATTCGGCCATGTCGCATGTGTCGCTTGTCCTGTACTATGTAAATGTACCATTTATCTAAAACGTACAAAACACCTCATAATTTATCTCTGTTCCTCCCAGGTTTGCGAAAATGACGTTCAGTGCATCGCGGGTGGTTCCAGGGACAGCTGCTGTTCACGGTGGAGCCCGCTAGGTGCCGTGTACGTCTGCAAGACCATGGGGAAGAGGGGAGAGCCCTGTCACGTCAAGGCGGAGGAGCTGCCCTACCCGCTGGACGGCAAGCACCGCTTCTGGCACTGCCCGTGTATGGACGGGCTGGTGTGCGTGTCCGGAGACGGCGCCAGGGTCGGCCTGTGTATGTAACCGTCAGGACAGACAGAGATCAGGCTAGCAGTGGATACAGATGAACGAACACTACAGGAAAAGATGGACTCACCAATGGTAGTAAATTCCAGTAAAGTCGGGTAATATCTTGAAAGTACATCTGTGTTGGTAGAATTAAGTCATTATGAAGCAAGTTTGAACTGCAATTTCCAACACAAGAAATTGGACTTTCCCAAATTTTTGACTGTACAACTCCAGTCTTTGTCAAGGAATGAGCAATCCACCGCTTCCGTGACGTCACGTTATGCAGATGACACACGTGACTCCGTGAGCAGTGGGTCGTAAGTTGCAGAAAGTCTGTGGCGCCCCCCGTCTCTGTTGAGGGATGGTTATAATGCAAATTCTGGTAACGTTTACCGGACTTTACTTTTATTTACTACCGTTGTGAAGTCTGGTACTGTTTACAAAGGAAAACATTACCCGACTTTACTGGCATTTACTACCATTGGTATATCCAACTTTTCGTGCAGTGGAAGTTAAGAATGATGATGACGGAACCAAAGCTCCACCCCAGGAAGTTTCAGATTACTTAAGCCAGTGAAAGGAGATATATGCTTGAGATTTCGTCCGGTACAGAGAGAAATGTATACACATCGACAAGGCGAATGTACGTAAGTTGTAAGTTGTATACTGGGCTAGTTTGACAATCCTATAACGATTTGCTCTTCGGCCAGATCTCTCGAATATGACCATATGTTTTCAATATCAAGGGTTATTTTAGAAGTAGAATCGGTTAATGTTTATGAAAGGATGAAAAGTGTCATAACTTAAAAGATATGTAGACCGTATATGTAGATAAAAACCACAGTAGTTCACGCCGACTGTCAATAGAAGGAGAAAAACAACCTACTTTTGTGTACTTATGTCTTTGTATTCAGTTCCTCAAGTTTTAAACTATTCAGTTCCTCAAGTTTTAAAGTTCTCAAGTAAGTGCTTCAATATCTCCTCGTAAGATCCTCTGGCCTAAGCGGGCAGTCAGAATATGTTGGCTCCTAAACTGCAAAGTAGTGTTGTATTTGCAACAACGACAACAAAATATAGATTGAAAAAAGGTAAAAATGTTCAGTTCTGAATACGTCTTTCAGGCTAGTTACAATATTAACGTATTGGTCTTACCACTAACATTATACATGTATATTGTCAGATTCGGGAATCAAACCTCAAAAGCGACACATTTTTTCAATTAAAAACAGAAGTAAAGAAATACAGACAAGATGACGACGCACTAAAGTTACATCGAACTTATATCAGCGTCAATACCAAACACAAAAAGAATTAAACAACTAGACATAAAGTTAACTGACAAATAATTATACACAGTCAAAGCAACAATTTAGGGTTAAATATAAATTTTACTTCTATAAGCGCAAGTCCTAACGCCCCTCCCTTGGTATTTCAGGTATGATACCAGTAAAATAATAAAAATTTATAAATCAAACAGGTGCGAAACGCGCACTTTTGGTAACGAAATCGTGAATTAGACTCATAATCTTACAATTAATCTTACAGGAGCACAAAGAGAGCACGTAAGGTAGGAAATGTTTTAAAGCACCGTCGGAAAGAGAGTTTACGTCAAAAATGTGTCCTGCCACCCTTCAAAATAGACCGATCCTTTAGCCCCGCCCACCTCCGTAAAAACATAGAAATGTAGATACTTAACGGAGATGCAGCCACTCTCTCATTGGTCGAACCACTAATTGCCATTTTCTCATTGGTTAGACTGCTAATTGTGATGGACATTCAGGAACGGTCTATTGGCAGAGGAGAAGAAGACGCTTCACATTGAAGCCCCTGTCTCATATTCACGACCTTTCCCCGAATCTGTTCCCGAGCACCAGCCGACCAGGTTCGGCTGACGTTCGGGAGCACTTTGACCAGATTTAGACCACGCCTATCTTACTATACGATCGAAACGAATTTGAGATAAATTGGAGTCAAATTTGACACGTCCCGATACACTGCTGAGTTACTCCCAAATGATTGGCTGGTGTTCTGCTGACTTACAGCCGAACACCAGCCAGCCATGGCCGAACCTCCCGACCAACCCCGAATGTTTTAAACATTTTGAAACATACGCAGCCGAACAGTAGCCGAATTCGCCGAAAACACCAGCCGACCCAGCCGACTTTGCGCCGACCTACTCCTAACCATGGTTGGGGGGGGTGTTCGGCTAGTGTTCGGGAGGCCAAATTCGTGAAAGTGTGACAGGGGCTTTAGAAGTAGGCGTCCCATCTGTTTGGAAGACTGTTGTGGAATTCCTCTAACCTTAGGAAGGCCAAGGGCGGCACGAAGAAAACTTGGCCACGGTTTGGCACTTGATACGTGTTGTCCTGGATTGCACCGATCTCTCTGTTGCCACCTTAACCTTGATGTACTTTTGCGTAGATGCCAGGCTAGTCTAGTCAGACATCACGATCAGATTACACTGGTTCTTTCGAAAATGTCCAAAGGTGGAATGGAGAGCAAAGGTCCAATGGAGGCAACTGCGTCATCACATCCAGGCTTTCAGTGTTGCTGCTGCTTAGGCAACAGCAAGTCAATTTTATGGATGACATCCTTCGCAGACTCAAAATTTAATGCGATAAGGTGAAAAAACAAGGCGGGCCAAAAAATTAAGATTCCCATATTTTCATATATTGAGATCCTAAACAGAAATTGAGGGGACAAAACATGATATCACAACCAACAGGTCTTTTATTATTCTATTTAACAGTATTACCCTTCCTTGTAGATATGTATACATCTCAATCAACTAGAACAATGGAGAAAAGAGCAACAACATTTCTTTTTTTTCCGAAATCAGGCGAAACTTAATGCGCGAGCTAATGTCATCCATAAAATGACTTGTTGTGACCTTAGCTGCTGCCAAGTCCAAAATCTCCTTCCCATATGATTTACATTTAACCCATTTTACAGTACACACTGTACGGTTTTCATGCACGACCAACGACTGCATACAGACAGGCTTTAAAACAACACATCCTTATATCGTGGTCCCTTCATTCATATAGCATCAAACATTTTCTCGAAACGTCTACACGAACCAGATTCGTTGTACAAAACACAGAAAAGTTATGCCAAACTCGTCAAAACAGGAATTCAAGCCTAACCCCACAAAACCAACCTAGCCCAGCAGTATGAGCAGATAGCTTTACCACCCTTCCTTATAGCTGTGGTGTAGATCTTCAGAACTAGCCAAGCCCCTGTCACACATTCAGAACCTTCCCCCGAACACCAGCCAACCTTGTGAAATTCTGGAGCAGTCTGACCAGATTTAGGCCACGCCTACCTTTCTATACTAATCGAATCAAATTTGAGTTGAATTTGAGTCAAATTTGACTGCTAACCACGTATTGCCTTACCCTTGAACACCAGCCAACCATGGCTGAACCTCCCGTCCACATCCGAATGTTTAAAACATTTTGAAACATTCGGCTGGCGCAGCCGAGTAGTAACCAACCTCGTCGCGAATACCAGTCAACCACAGTCGACCTTGCTCCCGACCTACTCCTAACCATGGTTGTGGGGAGTTCGGCTAGTGTTCGGGAGACCATTCGGCTATGGGTGACAGGGGCTTTAAATCTTCGGTGACCTTCAGTTTCTTGTCCGACGTCACTCGTGGATTCCCATCAGATCCTAATCAGAAGCACGCTGGGCGTACTTTGTGTGTTGTCCAACGACTGATGACTTCTGCTCCTGAACTTGACAACCAGTATCCGTCCTAACCTGTTGCAATTGACCTTTTGTAGGGTTGGTCATGTGTGCCCAACGGTTGAAGGTCTCTCTCTTCCTAATATTTTGTTTGTAAGGTAGTTTTGGCACGCCGCCAGATAGTGTATTTGCATTTAGGCTCACGTTTGTAGAGATGGGCACTTGTGGTGCCGTCCATCCCCCACCAACCGCACACGTACTCATCTTTATCAGTGCAAGGTGCTCGTGGTCAACTTACAAATGTAGCGCGGGAACTTTAAAGCTGTATTATGTAACATTAGGACAATACAAAAGTAAATTTTCTGGTCATTTCATTACAGAGTAAGTTGAATCAACCCTACTCCATTGGAAATAAGTGCCATTCAGGAAGTGGAGATGCCAAAATATGACGACTTACTAGTGCGTTTAAAAGTCGGAAACACAGCTGTCAGCCATGTTTGTTTACATTCGGGTAGTTTGTGGTGGTACCACAAACTGAGTGTGCTTCGTGTGGGTTGTTTTGAAATGTGAGAAATGTGAGATAATTGTAGAAATATCCTGAAAAGTGGGAGTGAATTATAATCACACGAAGATTTTTTCAATTCAAATATTTCAATTTTTGGTGCAAAAATGTTACACAGTGCCCCTTTAAATTTACTAAGCTGAATGCCATTTTCACGTGTCTCATCAAATGATGTTAATCTGTCAACAAATAGAACCTGTTTGGGATATGCAAACAATATTGTATCAGTTTCCTGTAAAATGTGTGAAGGGATTTACCCTGAAGCGGTAAATACCACTTCATTCACCGTTTTCCCATTCCCAGGATGCATAGAGCCAGGGAGGTAAAAATACCCAGGTTACATAGCGCCAGTCGGTCGGAATTACTTGTTCCTGTTGTATTTTTACATTCGTTGATGACAGAATCTAAAATAACGAAGGTTCCTTCCTTTGCAACAGATGTTGTAGTATATAAATATTAAAATATTTTGAATCTGTTGAATTGTTTTAGAACAATGCATGTATCTCCTTTTCTATTGAAATAAAGTATAAGGTTACCGCTTTAGAGAGAATGTCCTTGTCGTGAGTAACACTATAAACCGCATGTTCCATGTTCACTAGGAAATGAGGAAAGTCCTTGTCTTCCTAATTGTTTATACAGTTTATCAAATGATGCAGACTGGTTTGATTGGAAGTTTAAAATTCTCTGAGTTACAAACCACCCTGGTGTGTTGACTTCATGGCTCCTATCATACCGTTTCGGGCTATAATATAGGATGCCTAAGCTTGTTTATTTTCGACCTGTCGCTTCATATTTTTTCTGAAAAAATCCGAGAACCAACAAATCAAATTGGTGTGGCCTATCTGTGAATCTTTCCGCTTGAAAATTCCGAAAAATACCTGCCCCCATGCTAGCTTAGTGAGCCCCCCTCAGGCGTCATTTAGGTGTGTGTGATTGCAATCAGAGTTCTCGCACCCTGGGCCCAGGAGTTGTCAAAAGCGTTCACATAAATGCTTGTGGATCACACTGTATCTTCTGCTAACCAGATTAACATGTTACAAGGAGGGAACATTATAACGGCTACCACTTCAAGAGATACTCTGACCGGATACAGATACTGTACAATGAACTTCTTCTAAGGGAATCTTGCTAAGATACGCCTCGATGCCCGCGGATGCCGAGTCACTTCAGATATGCGAGGTATGGTGTTACAGATATGACAGTCTTTATACTGAAGTTATGTACTTCTATAATATAGACAATAGCTTTCAAAGTTGCGTTGTATATTGCTTGTCCTTTCCGCGTTCTTATATTCTGTCGATGTATGTCTTAGATTTCCCCAACTTTTCTAGCATTTCGTCAGCACCTAATTAAACAAGGGGCTTTTGTTTTGTAAACCGTGAAAAGTGCATAGCGACTTCCCTTTATCATATTTTTTTGAGAAGAAAAGCGATGTATTGTATGATTTCAAAGCCAAACCTGTCGCTACCACCAACTCTCCTCAACACGCATTGCTAACATTCCAGATCTACACTAACTGTCGACTTAATAATTCCTTACTTCCTGACGAGACAGGGCGACCATTTTCGTGTTAAGTCCAGCTACATTAACAGATACTTCCTGTGGTGTTATAGCATAGGGGTCGGAGTCGACATAAGGTACAAATTATTTATGGCAAGGCCCGACGCGGTAGGATGCACCGTGTGGTTCTAGTAGTCCGGGTCCTATCCGACAATGCTACCGGTGAAGCCAACAGGTCTTACTGTAAACAGACGGCGCTTATCGTAAACAAGGAGATTCCCACATCGTTTATCCATCGCCTAATCGTCGGTCAGGATTGTTTGCGTATGGATATGAGTCTGCAAATCCGGGAAAACAAGGTAAGGCGTGCGTTTTGGCTTCTGTGTTCTGTCGGTTCATGTACTTAGTTTGCCTAAGTTGATAGACTAGGGGGCTGGCTATAATTTGGAAAGCACGTCAAGGGTCAGTAGTTCGCTTTCTCCAAGCGCTATAATTACTGGTCCTTTGACGGAGCGTGTTGTCTTCGTTCTGTGCAGACAAACTTTGACGTCATGATTGTGAATGCTTTTTAGTGGTGGGACGAAGAAGCAAGTCGATAATAATCTCCAAGCAGATCTTTTGGTGGCTGCAATACAATATGAAATTGGCATGACTGTATCACATGGGCAGTATCCTATACGCCACCTGAGTTTGGCTGGCGTCAAAAAAACAACAACAACATACCAGTACAAAAAACAAAGCCTGATAAAACACGCCAAAAATTAGCCGAAACCTAAACCTCTGCTTGGAGAGTATTAGTCAATAACACTTACTGAAGTTCTGGATTGTTTGTAGTGAGGGCTTAATAACGTTTGTATCCATTTTCGTGTCTATGCCCTGTGCAAATGATATATACATGCATGCCTATGCTCTGTGCAAATGATATTTACTTTTTAAGAATAATTTCTCCGAAAAGGCAGCTAAGGAGTTGGAGGAGTTAGGCTACACTAGCTTCCTTGCAAATAGATTGACGAGCGTTCACTTAAAACGTTTTCCTCAGTGTTGGGAACACTCTGAATCCCAAAGCTGTAAGGTGACACTATCTCTAAAGCTAAGACGATTAGTAAACTAGTCACTATCTCCACGGCACCTGTGTCCTAAGATTTAATCGTATTACGTGTTGTTTTTAACGTAAACAAGGGATAAATACACCACAATGCGCCCCAACTAGGGACAACATACGCCCGGTGTTGTTGTTTACGGCGAGTTTGATCTGTTTATCTCAAACGAAACGTTTGGCACGTTCTGAGATAAAACCTATCCCGATAACGTGCTTGTATGTGTTGCCCTATTTAACCCCAATGCCCTTGGCACCGGCTAGGCTGATGGTTTCTGTTAACACAAGTTATGTGATATGCCTATTAAAAATCCGGGTCGTGTAAGGCCTTATACCAGCAACACTGAAGCACTATTATCTTGTAGACATTTCTTATAAACAATAACAAATCGGGATCTCAAATGTGCCCTAATATCGCCTGTTGTATCCAGAACCGTGCCTATCTACTTCTATGCCTGAATGGGTTAGGGTTAGGATCTGAGGCACGGTTCTGGATAGTCTCCGCGTATGTAAGAACGTAGATTTGAACGGATACGCGTGAACTATCCAGAACCGTGGTTGCCTGAGCATGGTTCTGGATAAAGCACGATTCTGGATAAAGCACGGTTCCGGATACAACAGCGCCTAAAGACATACAACGTAGATATTGTTTTGAGTTTTGTACATGGAGGGCAAAAAGTCGGATTGAGGAGAATCGTGGCCGACAGGTGCAATGGGTGGTCCTGGACACCGTCTCGTCGCCTGCTGGGGCCACGTGTTTCCGTTTTCACTCGAACCCCTACTCTCCAAGCAGAGGTTTGGGTTTTGGGCTTATTTTTGGCGCGTTTTTAGGCTTTATTTTTTGCACTGGTATCTTTTCTTTACTCCAAGCAGAGGTTTGGGGTTTGGCTTTTTTTTGGACGTCGTTTTAGGCTTTTTTAATTTATCGGGCTTTCTTTTTTGCACTGGAATATTTTTTACGCAAAACCAACATAAAAGAAAGATTCCAGTGCACGCCAAAAATAAGCCCGATGAAAAAGCCTAAAAACACGCCAAAAATAAGCTAGCCCAAAACCCAAACCTCTGCTTGAAGAGTATCGAACTCCAAGGCTGTTTTTAGCTAGATTCAGAAGGAAGTTTTTTTTATCAGAAGTTGAGAACAAGCAATGAAAACGTCTACTTCCATGCTTCAACATCTAATAAACATTTGAAGCACTCTCCTTGTAGCCTACATAGCAAACTTTCATGGCCAGGTTTCTTAAAATGCCCCCCTCCCCCTTCTGATCTATTAGCGTAAAGACATCAAATGCAGTTTCAGGGCGGCAAAACTGGATTTTCAAAGTCAATTTTCTGCTCATTCATGTAGTAAGTTGAATCAACCCTATCCCATAGCATACTGATATCTGTGAGGCAAAATGCGATGTTGCTAAAGGAAAACGGTTGCTTGTTTTACATCGTAGGCTGGTTCTAGTTATTTATTGGTGGTACCAAAAATAAAGGGACAACTCAAGTAGTTTGTTTTGGGGCCATTTCATTTAACGCTTCAAGTATGAAATGATGACGAAAATGTGCTAAGAAATGGCAGTAAATGTCAACATCAGATTTCCTCATCCAGAATATATTTTTTGTTTTGCCGCCTTGAAATTACATTGGACGCCTTTAACATCCGTACCGGGTTTGAAGGTTTTTTTTAGACTAGCACAACAGGTGGTAAAACGAGACAAGGTGTGACATTTCTGACCTTTGGCAGCCTTGACCCCTTTTCAGGGCATTGGCCTTTTCACCTGTCAACCTCCCAACCGTATAAATCCCCTGTCACACATTCAGAACCTTCCCCCGAACACCAACCAACCAAGGCTGGCTGGAGTTTGAGAGCAGTATGACCAGATTTAGGCCACGCCAGGCCTTTCGATACGAATCAAATCGAACTTGAGTTGAATTTTTGTCAAATTTGACCCCCGAACACGCCCGAACACTGCTGACCTACTCTCGAACACCAGCCAACTTATGGCCGAACCTCCTGTCCACACCCAAATGTTTGAAACATTTTCAAACATTCGGCTGGCGGAGCCAAACAGAAGTCGACTTCGCCGAACACCAGCCAACCACAGCCGACCTTGCTCCCGACCTACTCCTAACCATGGTTGGGAGAAGTTCGGCAGTGTTCGGGAGACCATATTTGGCTATTTGTGGTCCATTTTTTCAAAACATGTTTTGGAGTAACACGTTTTGGAATTCAACAGTTCTCGTTTAGCTGACGGTAAACATAATGAAAGGAGCTAAGTTGGACATAACCCGCTCGGCATATTTGCAAAGTGTCTAATAACAAGTGCAAACAGTAACATTTCTGCATAACACTCTTGTGAATGGCCCCGAGTTGTGAAAAGTTAATTTCTTACCTGACATTGACAAGATCGATCAAGAAAGCCAATTTAATTTGGTGTAGGTTGATTTTATACAGTTATTTTATACGTTCCTGCGTATTTAGCGAGACCAAATGTGACTGTAATTAAAACCCCTGTCGCACATTCACGACCTTCTCACGACCTTCTCTCGACCAGGTTCAGCTGACATTCGGGAGCACTCTGACCACATTTAGGTCATGACTACCTTTCTAGTATACGAATCGAAACGAATTTGATTGAAATTTTAGTCAAATTTGACCCCCGAACACTGCTAACTTACTCCCGAATGGTTGGCTGGTGTTCTGCTGAGACTTACAGCCGAATACCACCAAACCATGGTCGAACCTCCCGACCAACCCCCGAAAAATTTGTCTGGCGCAGCCATATAGTAGCCGAATTCGCCGAACACCAGCCGACTTTGCGCCGACCTACATGTACTCCTAACCACGGTCGGCGGGCGTTCGTCTAGCGTTCGGGAGGCCAAATTCGTGAATGTGTGACAGGGGATTAATATATAAAATGAAGGCGGCTAGCACGTCAAAAGGGACAAACATAGCACAAGGGGCGTAACCCCTGAGCTAAAGAGGTGTACAGATCAGAGTCCAACCACGTGTGTACATAGTACCGGTAAAAGGGACTTTCACCCCATGTTTAGCCGCACACCACAGTTTGCGACCGGCCTGCCCAGTCATTGGTAACTTCCAACATGGCTTCTTCTTCTTCCACTAAGTATCTTGCTAACGGTGATCCTGAACACAATGACGGCGTGGAGTTTAAGAAAGGCGGTGGTTTGTCTACCCGAGAGGTGATCCTCATCGTGGTGTTGATCATTGTGACGGTAGCAGGTGTCGTGGCCATCGCCGTGCTGGCCACTCAGAAAGCGTCCTCATCATCATCAGGTATGTGAGACTTGGTTATAACTTCATGTCTGGGAGGGTTGGGGAGGGGGGCACGTTTTACGTAAAGAACCTGTCACACATGTAGAACCTTCCCCTGAACACCAGCCAACCAAAGTTGGCTGAAGTTCGGGAGCAGTCTGACCAATTTTAGGCCGCGGCTATCTTTCTATACGAATCCAATCGGATTTGAGTTAAATTTGAGTTAAATTTGACCTCGAACACGCCTCCAACACTGCTGACCTACTCCCAACCACCAGCAAACCATGGCCGAACCTCCCGTACACACCCGAATGTTTAAAACATTTTAAACACTCGGCTAACAGTAGTCGACCTGGCCGAACACCAGCCAACCACAGCCGACCTTGCTCCGGACCTACTCCTAAATATGGTTGGGGGGAGTTCGGCAGTGTTCGGGAAGCCATATTCGGCTATGTGTGACAGGGGCTTTAGAGATTTTTTTTAACCGCTACTCCTGAATACACAGTAAATCAAACAAAATATTTGCAGACAGAACTGAATGCAGACTCAGCCTTGTGTAGAACAAGATAATTTGTTCGTAACCTCATGAAACAGCTGAAAATACTTTGACAGCTGAAAAGTTTTGAAAGCTGCAACGTTTTTCCAACAGCTGCTTTGTTATTGATTGCGAACATATTCACATAAGCCAAACGCAGCATCATTTCACAATTAGCTGACCATCAACATTTGTCTGCCGCCAGGTGTAACGGTTCTCACCTAGGCATGCCAAATTTAGATCCGTCTGGAGGTCGTGACGATGTTTTTGGTGCTAAGCAATATATGTGGGATAAAAGTCAATTGTTACATTATCAAGACTAGAGTTCCACGACCTCATACCTTCGCCAAATGAGGTTAATATTATATGACTGACGAATTATAGATTTCCCCCTAATTATGCCAATAAGATCCCCATTTGCATGAATTACGTCAGTTGATCATATTCTCCTCCCAATGGCAGTGTTATCGTAACAAAGAAGGCCATTCTAGCATTTTCTCATAAATTATGCAAATGAAGTCCTGATTTGAATAAGTTATGTTGAATGATGTTCACCTCCAGTCAACTTCAAAATGCGCAAGTATGAAATTGCCAGTATCAACCACTATGGAATTACAGTATTTTCTCATTAATTATGCAAATTAGGTCTTCATTTACATGATTAATATATGGCGATGTTCCTGTCATTCTTAATTACACATGTCACAAGGTAGAATAGTCCTTAATGGAAGATAGGTGAATTATAGAATTCCCTCATTAACTATGCAAATTAGATCCTAATTTGCATAATTGTCATCTAATTATGTCAAGCATCACGTAAGCTACCTACATACCCAATATCAAGACGATCCGTCAACTGGTTCTTGAGTTATCGTACTTTAAACATTTTCATACAAATGCTCCTGCAGTTCCAGGGCAAGCCGCTAGGGGGCCCAAACTTACGTCACTTCTTGCCGAGCACAAGAGCTACCTACCATCCAAAAATCATGACCCTAGCATGTCCAGATCACGAGATATCAAAACCGGAAGTTCCGCTGCAGTACCATAACAAGCCGCCAGGGGGCCCAAAATCTAATCAGTTCGAGCTCTCATCAAGACCTATCCACCTACCAAATATCAAGATAATCCATCTAAGCCTTCTCGAGTTATGCTGTTGACAGACACACAGACAGACAGACACACGGCCACGAAAACATAACCTTCTTGGCGAAGGTAATAATGTATTAAGCCCCTGTCACACATAGCCGAATATGGCCTTACGAACATGTACACGTACTGCCGAACTCCCCAACCATGGTAGGTCGGGAGCAAGGTTGGCTGTGGTTGGCTGGTGTTCCGCGAAGTCGGCTACTGTTCGGCTGCGCCAGCCGAATGTTTCAACATTGTTTGTGTGTCAAAAGATATCAGTAAAATGTAGCTAAGAGAGGCTACCTTTTTTCAAAAGTGAAAAAAAGTGATATCAAATGTAACAAATTTTTTAGTCTAACTACAGCCTCCCTTTTTGGAACAGTTTCGGTGATTGGCTACTTCTGAAATTGGATAAAAAGTCATAGCCTCTAAGCAATATTTAAACATCGGGCATATAGATAAGTTTAAAGCTACATTATGTAACATTAGGACGATACAAAAAGCAAATTTTCTGGTCATGTCTTTATAAAGTAAGTTGAATTAACCCTACTCCATTGCAAATGAGTGTCATTTAGGAAGTGTAGGTGCCAAAATATTACACCATACGAGTGTGTTTAAAAGCTGGAAACCCAGCTGTTAGCCATTTTTGTTTACATTGTATTATTTTGAAGTGGTGCCATAAAATGAGTGCGCCTCGTGTGTGATGTTTTAGCGCCAACCATGAATGTCAGAAATGTGAGATAATCGCACAAATATGTTGGAAAGTGGAAGTAAATTACAATCGCATGAAGATTTTTTTCAATTAAAATATGTCAATTTTTTGTGCAAAATTGTTGCATAATGTGCCCCTCTTTAATAATTTGAAAAAGGCGTTTCCTACTTTTTTCATAAGCGTCACAGGTAACGGTATTAACAAACACCTTAATCACTTGGAAAAACCTCGCCTACTTCTCAAATAGCAGAGTTTGTCGGTATCTGTCAAACATCAGCAGAACGACGTAGTCTGGTGTCCAGTCTATCGTGGTTTGGGCGGGCTCTCTTCGGGCCTGTAGACGTTCCCCGCCGCCCAGTTCAACTAGGCTCCCCGGTAGGTTTTGCACGACGGGAGTTGAATTAGCCCACCATGATCTACGGGTGCAAAACTCCTACCGAGGAGCCTAGTTGACTTGGGCGGCGGGGAACGTCTACATGCCCTAAGAGAGCCCGCTCAAACTGCGGTAGACTGGACACCAGGCTACGGAATGACGCAGTGCAATCATGCAATGGCCAATATTTGATCAATACAACTTACGTGTTTAAAGAACAAGTCGTTTCAAAACCTTGCTATTGACGTAAACCAGTACAACTTCTCTTACCCAAACAATGTCCAAATGTCCAGCACACACATATTGTTTGTGATCACGTCATTTTAAAGACGAAGTCAAGCAACCAAAGCCACCAAGCTGACATAAGTCAGACTGTCTATATGCAAGCGACGATACTGAGAGTAAGAATAAACAAACCACAACAACAGAAATACATAATCGTCGTGGAAACTGTAAACTGTCTTTGGAATTTCTTAAAAGACGAAAAAAAAAACAAGTATGCTAACTCTCAAGGACTTTTGGCGTTACATAAGTTTGTAATGTTACTCGTGCTTACACACGCTACGACACAGGTTAATGATAAACTGCTCTCGATAGGCCTTGCTATGTCTTCCAAAAGAACAAACGTTGTATATAAGTTACTCACGTATGTAACCTGAAGTGGTTGTGACTATTTGTGCCACAAAATTTGCTGTGATTAAACATTTAGGGATTAGAACTGACAAACAAGAAATGGTTAGTTGCTTAAGCCCCTGTCACACATTCAGAACACCAGCCAACCAAGATTTAGGCCACGCCTACCTTTCTATACGAATCAAATCGAATTTTAGTGAAATTTTAGTTTGTATGTATATATGTGTTAACATGTATTTTGATTTGTAAATATCAACAGTATTCAGGCCTCCTTTGAACAAAATGTATGTCTGCAATGTTGATATGTTAATAAAGAATTGATTTTAATTGATTGATTGAAATTTGACTGCCGACCACGCCCTGACCTACTTCCGAACACCAGCCAACCACCAGCCAACCCAGTCCACACCAGAATGTTTGAAACATTTTGAAACATTCGGCTGGCGCAGCCAAACAGTAGCCGACCTGGCCGAACACCAGCCGACCTTGCTCCCGACCTACTCCTTACCATGGTTGGGGGGAGTTGGCAGTGTTCGGGAGTCCATATTCGGCTATGTGTGACAGGGGCTTTAGGTAATGTTACCTATCGCGTCATCAAATATGATCTTTGTATCCGAGCGTTACGTTTTCGTGTGCTTTGGGCGTTTACAGGATTAGCTACAATGTATCCCGTGGTCGTGTGACATATTTGGGGAAGAAAACCGTGTCAACAACGTAACACTAATTAATCTTCTTTATCAATACTCGATTGCTCCGCCCAGCGATTATGTGAGCAAGCAGTATAATAGAAATGCAAAAAAAACCCTGTTTGATTGTCTTTTAACGAATTACAACTTTTTGAAGCTTTTTTGATCACCATCAGACAATAAAGATGGAGTATGGTCCTATGTATACAGCAAAATATGTTATTCAAATAGAACAACAATTTAAATTTAACTTTGTTCTAACTTACTTTCCAGAGGTAGAATTTTGCAACACACGAGAATGCGCAAGTACAGGTGAGCGTAGTTAACATATCTTTCTGGTACAAAAGTTAAAGCTATCTGTATCTAGATCTGAACAGTCATGCGTCTTTGGCCTAGTGGCCTAACATAATTGACATACAGAGGGAATTGACATACAGAGCTTTTACTAAATGTACTTACCGTGAGAGGGAACTACATATATACATACTGTACATATAGTGTACATGTATACATACTGTACAAATAATGTACATATATACAAAGAGTACATATAGTGTACATATATACATCTCTACATATAGTGTACATGTATGCTGTACATATAGTGTTCATATATATATATATAGTGTATATAAAGTACACTGAATGTCTTCATTTTTTATTCTTCTTAGCTGGATTTCTGATCGACAACATGGATCCCGACGTGGACCCGTGTGACAACTTTTTCGAGTTCGCTGTAGGAGGCTGGAAGAAGAACAACCCTATTCCCGATACGTCCTCCAGCTGGAGCATGTATAGTGTGCTGAGAGAAAGGGTGCAGTACATCGTCAGAGGTGAGCACCAATACACATTACTCAAGAAAGCACATCAGCATGAAAGTTCATCTGAGTTTGTAAATTACATAATGAGAAATAAACTGTTGTGCAACTCAAAGAAACCGTCTCGCAACTATTTTGTGAGAAGAGTGAAAGAGGCCATCTGCATCAGGGCACACCAACCTTCTCTCAACCGGGACGGGGGGCGGTGCCGACTTCTGACGAACTTTGACCCAGTGCTGACGTCACATGTGTGAAAAAATCACGTGCCTACAGCACTTGGGTCAGATAGCTGATGAAGACCGAGAGATTCCTTTCAAAAAAGTAATTTTCTTTGAGTTTTGGAGAACAGCTTTTTTCATGAAGGAAGCACATATAAATAGAAAACGAATGGTGTACGGAGGGAGAGGGTACAATACATCGTTTGAGGTGAACACCAACATACATTACACAAGGACGCACATAAATTAAGTAGCAAACGAACGGTGTACTTAGAGAGAGGGTACAGTACATCGTCAGAGGTGAACACCAACATACATTACACAAGGACGCATATAAATTAAGTAGCAAACGAACGGTTTACTTAGAGAGAGGGTACAGTACATCGTCAGAGGTAAGCACCAACATACATGACACAAGGAACAAATACAAGAAGCAACCGGACGGTGTACTGAGGGAGAGGGTACAGTACATTGTCAGATGCCAGGGCTTCTAAATAATACACAAAGAAACAGAGACATACACAAACACAGAAAACGATGACAATACTTATACTAAAGTTCAAAGTATAGTCATACTCACACTGACATCTTCCTAATGATTTTCTCTCTAAGAGGCAACATACATGTAGGTATACTTGCGTCATTGTGTAGGTCCTAATGATGTACACCTACCTCTTTCGCCTACATTTGTTTCGGATGATGGGCACTTAGAGAAGTAAACAGACATATTGTTAAGGTCATCTATGCCTCTAGGGGAAGGTTTGCCACCTACGGATGATATCAACTCTTTTCAGAATGGGTATTTACTGGTTCCTTAATGCTTTTCCTGATGGTTACCTCAGTTTTATGGACCTCTAAGGCGACATGTGTGGCGTCGAATGGCCGATTGGCTAGGCGAGCGGACAAGAGATCGAGAGGTTACGGGTTCGATTCCTTGCATTCCTGGCTAGACGATGTGTCCTTGGGAAAGGCACTTTACACGACTTTCCTTTACTCCATCCAGGTGTAAAATGGGCACCTGACTTCGGTTGAGGAGGTAAAACTCGGTGTAAGGAGAGGAATGGGGCCCGCCTTCCAATACCGTGCCCTAAACACAGTGGATTAACAACCCACTGCCCCTACAGCCTGAAAAAAGGCTATTGGACTACCTTTATCTTTACCTTGTTAAGGCGACATGTGAACTTTTTTGTTTCAGATATTCTGGAAGAGCCCACGGCAGACGATGAGATCGAAGCTGTAAAAAAGGCCAAGGATGTTTATCGTTCTTGTATGGACTTAGGTAAAGCAATAGTTCTGTTCTCCTTTAATTGCACGAAAAATGGATTTACCAATGGTAGTAAATGCCCGTAAAACCGGATAATGTTTGCTTTGTAACCAGTACCAGAACTGACGATGGTAGTTGATAAAAATCAAGTCCGGTAATTTCGGACTTAACAATGGTAAATGAAATTTATGACTTTTATCTACTGTTTACAAAGTAAACATTACCTGACTTTACTGGCATTTACTACCATTGGTAAATCCAGCTTTTTGTGCAGTGACGTTAAAGCATTTTTTTATTGACAGTTTATGTTATTGAATTGATTATGACAAGTAAGAATCACTTCTCTGGTTGTTTTCAGATTTATTTGAAATATATTCAAAGTTGATAGTTTTATCTAAGACATTTAAACCTTAAGTAATCACGTGACTAAGAGGTTCAAATGTCAACACAGGTCACGTGACTAGACGAGAATGTTGTATATGGGGGGGGGGTAGTCGGTGGCCGCCTTGGTTGTGGTTTAACATTATCTGTGTTCTGTCATCAGATACGATTGAACAACGGGGTACCCAGCCCCTACTGGACTTCCTCAAAGGTCCCCTCCAATGGCCAGTGATTGACCAGACCTTCGATGAGAGCAAATTTGACATCTTGGCCACTATGTTGGCCCTTAGAGCCTACAACAACGACATCTTCATAGAAGCTAGCGTGTCCGTAGACTCCAAGAACTCGTCTCTCAGAATCATCACTGTGGATCAGCCGTCACTAGGCCTGGGGAGAGACTACTACATAGACGAGGCCTACTCTAGGGTAAGCCGTCAATACATATACTTTGATTTTCATGGACCATAAACCCCTAAATCCCCTGTTACACATAGCCGAATATGCCCTCCCGAACACTAGCCGAACTCCCCCCAACCATGGTTAGGGGTAGTTCGGGAGCAAGATCGACTGGGTCGGCTGGTCTTCGGCTAGGTCGGCTGGTGTTTGGCGAGGTCGGCTGCTGTTTGGACGCGCCAGCCGAATGTTTCAAAATCTTTAAACATTCGGGTGTGGACGGGAGGTTCGGCCATGGTTAGCTGGTGGTTGGATGGTGTTCGGGAGTAGGTAGGGGTGTGGTTGGCAGTCAAATTAGACTCAAATTTAGCTCAAATTCAATTCGTATAGGAAGGTCGTAGAAATCTGGTCAGACTGCTCCCGAACTTCAGCCAACCTTGGTCGGGCTGGTGTTTGGAGGGAAGGTTCTGAATGTGTGACAGGGGCTTTAGGGATAGGAAGGGGTATTACTGAGAAGTGTAAAAACATTTGTAAAAAAAGTTTAAAGATACATGCATTTAGAAAAATTGTTGAACAAAATGTTACCCCCAAAAAAGAGAACTGCGCTGATATCAAAGTTTGTTGTCTTTCAAGTGCATTGTTACCTGGTCCTTTTATTTTTGCTTATGAAATATTTTTTCTTTATAATCAGCAAAAGCAGGCGTACTTTGAACTGATGGTGTCAGCTGCGACTGCTCTGGGTGCAGATCCCTCTACTGTGAGAGAGGAGATGAACAAGACCTTGGAATTGGAGACATTCCTTGCTGAGGTAAGTCTTGGCTTTGTCTCTTTGCTGACAGGGAACAAAAATGTCCTTTAAAGGGGCATTATGTAACATTTTAGCAAGAAAAATTGAAATATTTTAATTGAAAAAATCTTTATGTGATTGTAATTTACTTCCACTTTTCAACACATTTGTGCGATTATCTCACATTTCTGACATTATGGTTGGAGCTAAAACAGCCCACACTCAGTTTGCAGCACCACCACAAAGTACCAGAATGTAAACAAACATGACTGACAGCTGTGTTTCCAAATTTCCAACACACTCGTAAGGCGTCATATTTTGACACCTCCACTTCCTGAAGGGCACTTATTTGCAGCGGAGTAGGGTTGATTCAACTAAGTTTGTAAAGAAAGGACCAGAAAATTGACTTGTTGTATCGTCCTAATGCAGCTTTAAATTGTCCTAACATGCTTTCTGATGCATGATGCACTGTGCGTCACGTAGCACTCTCATGTTCCTGGTACAGAACTTCCTGACGTTTGTTCCGTTATTCTGTCCCTGTAGATCATGGTACCTGCTGAAGACAGACGGGAGAGTGAGAACCTGTACAACAAGATGACGGTTGGAGAAATGCAAGCAAACATCGCTCCAGAGGTGAGTGACTAGAAATTTAAGCGTGGCTTAAATCTGGTCAGACTGCTCCCGAACTTTAGCCAACCTTGGTTGGTGTTGGGGGAGAACCCAGCCAACCTTGGTTGGTGTTCGGGGAAATGTTCTGAATGTGTGACAGGGGCTTAAGGTGACGGAAGCAATGAAGTAACCTATTTTTCCCCCCGTAGGTTGACTGGCTCCAGTACCTGAACACCCTTGCTGATGCCTGGCTCTTCAACGAAACCACCGTATTAGATGAGTCCGAGCCCGTCATCGTCCAGGCACCGCCATATCTCATGAACCTGAGCAGGGAAGTCTTCTCACCAGACACAACCTGGGATAACAGGTGGGGCAACAGTTCAACATAAATTGATAAGATGAAACTACTATTTAAACCTAATTGAATACATGTATGATCAGGGATCTCAGTGTGGAATGTCATCGTCTGACTGTTGGTGGCGAAGGAACTTTGTAGAGTAGAAGTAGTAGAATGGTTAAAGCCCCTGTCACACATTCAGAACCTTCTCCCGACCACCAACCGACAAAGGATTGCTGAAGTTCGTGAGCAGTCTGACCAGATTTAGGCCACGCCTACGTACCTTTCGATACGAATCCAGTCGACTGTTAAATTTGCCTGCCAAGTTCCACGCCCTGACCTACTCCCTAACACACGCCAACCATGGCCGAACCTCCCGTCCTCACCCGAATGTTTTAAACATTTTGAAACATTCGGCTGGCGCAGCCGAACAGTAGCCGACCTGGCCGAACACCAGCCGACCCAGTAGCCGATTGACCTTGCTCCCGACCTACTCCTAACCATGGTTGGGGGGAGTTCGGCTAGTGTTCGCGAAGCCATATATTTATCTATGAGTGGCAGGGGCTTTACGTAGTATAAGAATCTTGGATAAGTTATTTGTTCTATATTTTCCCCCCAGAACCCTTGCCAACTACATGGTCTGGCGCATCGTGCGGAACCGCATCAACAACCTGGGGAAGCAGTTCCGTGACATGGTGTTCGCGTACAACCAAGTCCTGTCCGGAGCCGACCAGGTCAACCCGCGCTGGAAGACCTGTAGCAGTTACGTGGAGGGGAACTTCGGCGCTCCTCTTGGATACAAATATGTGAATTCATACTTCTCAGCCGATAAGAAGACGCAGGTAAACATATTTTCACTCAGCATGAAAGTTCATCTGAGTTGGTAAATTACATATTGGAAAATAAACTGTTCTTCAACTCAAAAAGAAATAAACTCACAGGAATTTTCGACCGAATCTCTCGGTCTTCATCAGCTATCTGACCCCAGTGTTGCAGACATGTGATTTTTTTCGCACGTGTGACGTCAGCACTGGGTCAAAGTTCGTCGGAAGTTGGTATCGCCCCCTGTCCCGGTTGAGAGAAGGTTGGTGTCCGCTAATGTAGATGGTTTCCTTCACTCCTTTCACAAAATAGTCGCGTTCAGTGTTGGAAATTCTGGAGAGTTTTTTTTTCAATTGAAAAACAGTTTAATTTTCATTACATTTCCGCTTGATTATTTCTAATATTATATCATATTCTGTATGTCTCAAAGATTAAAATTGTCTTTTCTCACATACTTGTATATGTTAGTCAACAGTCTGTAGTGATAAGGGCGAAGCAGTCAACATGTACTGTCATTCTCAGGAACGTAAAGTGTTTTCAGAGATACAGCAATTCAATGTAGTTAATAAAAAAGATGGTAAATATTTTTGTTTCTTTACTACATCAAGAAAAAGAAATTGAATATCAAATTGTCCTTTATAAAATCTTGTTTTTTTTTCTTAATAAACTACAGGTAATAGGGATGATTGAAAGAGTTCGGGACGCCTTTAAGAAGCAGGTTGACGAGCTAGAATGGATGGCTGCGGCGGACAAGATCGTCGCAAAAGAAAAGGTCAATTTGTACCTGATAGGATGTTCATTTTCATATCTTAATGATAGCACGACGATTCTTATCTTATCATATAGTATTATGATTATTTGATAACACTTCACGAAAAGTTGGATTTACCAATGATATTAAATGCCAGTAAAGTCGAATAATGTTTACTTTGTAAATAGTACCGGACTTTACAATCATTATGGTAGTCCGTTTCATTTTCCAGTACCATTGTTAAGTCCGGAATTACCGAACTTGACTTTTATATTGTCTACTACCATGGTCAAGTCCGGTACAGTTTACAAAGTAAACATTACCAGACTTTACTGGCTTTTACTACCATCGGTAAATCCAACGTTTCGTGCAGTGTACGTAACACAATATATCATCCAGATGTGTCACGTCCATTGACTCTTTTATAACTTATTTACTACTATGGTAACTGCCAACTCACACTGCAACTACAATTGATGGAGACAGCGTTAACCAATTCACAAACCGAGAAACACACCCTCCCTAATACGTGAAAATATTCTTTCACTAACAGCAATATTTTACTGTTTCAGGCTGACGCAATCGACCCGAAAGTCGGATACCCAGAGTGGATGTTGAACACTACAGAGCTGGACAATGACTTCGAGGCGGTATGGAAGTTTATAGTATTCTGAACATTGTAGGTTTAAACCGAAAAAAATATAGCTAACATGTCAAAAGGTACTCATGCTGTTGCATTCCAAAATGTGTTCCAATCCAAAACATGATTTGGAATAACACGAAGTGGAATGCATGTAGTATTCCAAAACGTGACCCATTCCAAAACATTAGTTTCTAAACAAAACCCTAATCTAAATAAATACACATTACATACACATGTAGACAAACAGACAAACAAGGCTTCGTTGACAGGGCATAAGATGAAGTCCCACTGTACACAAGACTCCATCTTATGGAATGTTCCATTTCGTGGTCCAGTTGTGCGATGATTTGGAATGCAACGAAGTGGAATGACTGTTGTATTCCTAAACGTGGTTCATTCAAAAATATGTTTTGGAATGCAAGTTTACGGAATGCGACACATGTGGTTCCGCTTGTGAATTCCTTAAACACACTTTTATATTGCCATGGCTCGAAAAGTCCTACCAGTGGACGGCGTGCTTACATGTAGTTCCTAACATGTGTGACAAGAAAGTTAAAAAAAAATGACATTGCCCTCCCATTTTTTACGCACGGCTGGCAAAGTCTCTTACCACTTCTCTACAAAATCACGCGAGCTCTTGCCGGATCGTGCTCTCGCGAGAGCAGATTCAAAATGGTGGCGTTATTTGAAAAGGGGTCTATTGACGCGTGCCTTATGTTGTTACCTCAGCTGAACACCAGTGCTGATGACTACTTCGGGAATGTTATCCAGTACCTCCAGTACACAGCACAGTCAGGGTTTGCCTACCTACGGGCTCCCATCAACCAAAGCAGGTAGATTTAAAACTCAGTCTTCGTCCGAAAATAATTTCATCAGGTTGGTAGAACATAGGATATTTAGGTTTTCTTTTATACAACCACAACCACAACCACAACCTTGCTCTAAGGTTTCGATGTCTATCAAACTCCTTACTCAGAGCTTCTGACTTGAGTACTGCTTCTCGCCGCTTTGTATTGCCGATGTAGGTGGCGCTTTTGCGGAAAGAACACAGTCCCAAACGTGGCTACGTTTGTATCCCCCTAGTTCCCGTTCATTATTTCCTATCCAGACTGCTTCCTTGATTAATCAGATACGCCTGTTATCCTCTCTGTATATCACCTTGGCCCCCTCCCAGTCTATTACACAGTTGTTTAGATGGTCGTTTGTGTTCACTATCTGTCTGTTGTCGTTTTCTAGCTGGTCTACTGCTCCAACCACAGTGAATGCTTTCTACCTCCGCAGCAAGAACCAGATTCGTAAGTAACATATATTCTTATTGCAATAGGTAGTACGTAGTAGCGCAGCAGAAAGAGAAATGACAGAAGCTTGCAGTTCGCTTCACTTACAATTCATAGTGACCGAAGACGATGACAAAACCCCCAGTGAAATTGGCCAGATATGCTCTTTCACACTTGAGTGAAGCTGTCCAAAAACTTGAGGTTGAATGTGTCGGTAGCATGTTTGCGCAGACTCTCACAACCTAGCTAAACGAGATTAATGTTCCACAGCTTAATATAGGGGTGTTTTCTGATGAAATGTTATATTACCTGTAAAATATGCTACGGTGTAAAAAAACAACGTGCATCATCCCGCATATACTAGCAGATGATATGCCAAACTTCATATCAATGCAGCAAAGGGATCGTGAGGTACAGCTGCGAACACGGAGCAATAGATACCTTATATTACCTATAGAAACTGCTACGGTGTAAACAAAAACAACGTGCATCATCATTATTCGATCCTCAGGATTCCCGGCCGGAGAGCTACAGTTCCCGTTCTACTGGGGTACGGACGTGCCCATGTACCTCAGCTACGGCGCCATCGGTGTCGTCATCGGGCACGAGATCACGCACGGGTTTGACGACCAAGGTCAGCATATTTTTGAGACGTTTTCCTGTGGCTGAGCACTTTAATTATTTTGCAAAAAAAATCACTGTATACATAAACAGCATTGTAGAGGGTTAAATCTTTGTTCCAACATAAAAAGATTAAGTGTTTGAACAAAGTTTTAACTCTACAATGTTTATCACCAACACAGATAAACTTTCATGCTAAGACGCAGTATTGTACAAAATCTACACATTTCAACGTGTTTTAACGTACGGTGGAAGACGAAATACATTTTATCTCCAACTGCCCCTTTAGCGATCAGGAAAGAAAAGAGCTTTTTGAAAAATCCGCCAAAACTCACCACAGTGTTCAAGCGTTTACTGACGAAAAGAAAGCTGTTAACATCCCTGGCCTGTTAACCTCCCAAAACACACTTATTGCAGAAAAAGTGGTACACTTCGTCCTGCACTGCTTCCAAAAAAGAAGTCAGGCCAAAAAAGCTTACTATGATTGTATTCCATAGCAGTTCTTAGAATAGTCACATGTTCCACTTGTTACCATTGTTAGCTTGCACTGTCTCTATCTATACATTGTTCCATGTTTCAATTAGCCCCCAGGCATGGATTTGCAAAAAAAGTATGATTATGATTTACTAGTATTCGGATGGTTTAACATGACATACCCCACTTGACAGCCTTTCCTTTGTCAGAAGCGCTCGGTATCCATTGAACTTGTTAAGATCTACTCAAACAGCACAAAACGTTTGACACTCAATCATGTCCATCTGACGTCACAGGTAGGAAGTACGACAAAGACGGGAACTTGAACCAGTGGTGGAGCAACTCGTCCATCACAAACTTCATTGAGAAAAGACAGTGTATCATCGACCAGTACGACAACTACTACTTCGCCGAAGCAGGAAAGAACGTAAGTACGAAATCTAACGTTACATGTTTATTGTCTGAGTTGTCATACTTTCTGTAGATACGGATACTCTGCATGACTTGTTGGGCTCGAATACACATGTCATTGAGTTGTTACTCAACCGTATCAAATGAAATAAATGGGCATTTCTGGAGTTGCCATATCTGAGTCCAACGCGTAAAAAATGTGACATAAAGAATCGAAGCTAATGGTTTAGCTGTAACTACGTGACTCTAAATGCTCGAAAGGAAAATAATTTTTTTGTTCTTTTTCAGTTGAATGGCTATAGAACACAGGGAGAAAACATAGCTGACAACGGCGGAATGAAAGCAGCTTTCAGGGTAGGTTTTACATGTTACAATCGTAGTAGTTTGAGTTTAAACATGATAAATTTTTCAAATGTAAGTGTAAACAGTGAGGTAAAAATGGGCCATATTACGAAAACCAGAGGTTTCAATCTCCTTCCAGAAGATGGAATATTCCTGAAAAATGTTGTATTCAACACAAGGACCTTTGGCTTAAGGCCAGAGAAAGGCGCCTAGTACGTCATTACAAACCAAAGACGTCACAATTGATGAACGCCAGATTTCCTCACATCACCAAATCCAATAAACTCTGTGAGGCTCCTTATGATTACTCCAGAGCAAATAAACTTTATGAATGGCATCCTCCACAGGCTCAAAATTTAATGCAGTAGGGCGAGAAAAAAACAAGGCAGATAAAAAACAAACAAACAAGATTCCTACATTTTCAAATGTTTAGATCATAAACCTTAAAGGATTGAGGTGACTTGGCATGATATCACAACCAACAGGTCTTTTATTCCTGTATTCAACGGTATTACCTGTCCTTGTAGATGTCTATACATCTCAATTAACTAGAACGATTGCAGAAAAGTGCTTGTCGTACCAACATGGGCAGCTATTACACTGGGTGTTAGTATGCAATGGTACACCTTAGACTGTCAACACTTGCCATCAAACGCGAGCAATTGTTCCATTAAGTTTGCTGGATCCCTGATGATCAGCATATTGACGACCATTTTCAGCATATTGACGACCCTCAGAGGGCAACAAAACTTCTTTTTTAAATCTGATGAAAATTAATGCGCGCTGATATCATCCATAAAATTACTTGCTGTGGCCTTAATCATGACGGCAAACATTATTACGTTTGTACGGCCGACTGCGCAAGAGATGGTGTGTAGGTAGCGCGAGTTTGCAGTTGAGTTCTCCTCATATTGCCGTGTCCCTGTAGGCCTATCGGGAGTGGGTGGCGGAGAGAGGGGAAGAGGAGCCGCTGCTTCCAGGGATCGGACTGACTCAGAACCAGATGTTTTTCCTCAACTACGCAAACGTGAGTAGGAGTCATCGCGAATTTTGCCTTACATAAGGCCACACCAATTTGGTTCTCGGATTATTTCAGAAAAAAACTATGAAGCGACACGGCGAATTAAAAAATAATGAAAGTAGGCCTAGGCATCCTATTGTAGCCCAAATGCTACGATAGAAGCCATGAAGTCAACATACCAGGCTGGTTTAAAATTTAAACATGAATTATGAATATTAGACTTTTAATCAAACCCCTGCATTGATGGGAAACTGTAACAACTAGAAAATGATTTTCTTCAACTGTTGGGGCCAAAATATGAGCATTTTGGAGTTGATTCAGAACCAGAATTTTTTTTTAAATTTTGCAAATCGGATTCAAATGAAGCGAGCGAACCCAATTGATTAAATTTGTGTGGCCTAATATGCATAATGTATTTTTATTTCGTCGCTTTTAACCTCATGCCCCAAACTGCTCTATTTATGTCGATACCAAACAATTTATCATAACTATAGACGGGCAAAGATGATCGTCCTATTTTCTGAGCTATCAATCTTAATTTCTAAGGCATATTTTACTTTTAAACACTATTGGCGACCATCTTCTGAATACATTTCGTCATTACTCCGTATATTACATGCAGTGTTAGTTTTGTTCACATTTCTCAGCTATAGGCCCAATGAGACTAATTGACCACAACTAGATGGCTTGAATGTGGACAAAAACGATTTAAGAATTTAAACTCCGGGCAATCTGCAGTCATTGTTGTGTGACAAGTTGCAATTTTCTATGTTTGGGAACAATTCATTGTAACAGTCAAATTGTGAATGGAATTTGCTATAAAAATTGTCTTAATGTCTACAACGTCTTATGTAGTGTCATTAGAAATTTTCAACATCTACTAATTTGCCATCAGATCCTACGGTGGCAGGGCATCCAATTCGCCAAGCAGTGGCTAATGGACAGACACTGCTTGACGAATTGGATACTGCCATGCCATCGTAGGATCTGCTAGGAGATTACATCTACATCACTTTACCGACATGCTTCAAACGTTAAGTCTTACGTGTCAGTATATTGTTGCATTCCAAAACGGGGTCCATTCCAAAACATGATTTGGAATACTACAAAGTGAAGTGCAGTTGTATTCCAAAACAGGGTCCATTTCAAAACATGTTTAGGAATAACACGAAGTGAAAGGCTTAGTTGAGATGAGTCCCTGAAGACCCACTGTACACAGGACAGCGTGGTCGGCCACGTTATTGAACAGTGCAAATTTTTATTTTATTTATTTATTTGCGGAATCAACATAGACAATACAAAACATGGTGATGAGGTACTCTAGCTAAAGCTAATTTTAGCCTCACCACCAAACATAGAATACAATAACAGTACATAACAAAAACAGAGAACAGCAGATGGGTGGGAATGGGTCATTAAATAGTAAAAAGAAATGATTGGTAGGCTGTGTAGTAAATCAATCTAGTACAAACCGTTTGGTATCAATAATATAAGTGTGAGTAATTAGCAAGATATTACAGTTTGTATCAGAGTGTAAATCAGGTAATCCTCTAAGTAAAATATTACATAACAATTGTTCAGACATGTTGTAAACATCAAAATCAAAGCCTACCAAATTCTGAAGATTGCTGAGTAGGGTGACTCTTTGCTGATTGTATAAAGGGCAGTGTAAAAGAAAATGTATGACACTCTCACAACGAGACCCGCAGATACAAGCAGTGCAAATTGTGGTGCAGATGTGCCGTCATTTGGAATGCAAGGAAGTGGAATGCCTGTTAACTTCCATTCCAAAACGTGGTCCATTCCAAAACATGATTTTACATACTACAAAGTGAAATGCAGCTGTATTCCAAAACATGGCCCATTTCAAAACATGTTTTGGAATAACACAAAGTTAAGCTTAGTTGACAGGCACAAGATGGCGTCCTGATGACCAGGGCAGCGTAGTCGGCCACGTTATTGAACAGTCCAAATTGTGGTGCAGATGTGCCGTGATTTGGAATGCAACGAAGTGGACTGCCTGTTGCATTCCAAAACGTGGTCCATTTTTTTGGAATAACACGTTTTAGAATGCAACATTCGTCGTTTGAATTGATCGAATCTTCTGTCTCCACAGCTGAGATGTTCTCAGTACCGGCCGCAGGGTGCGGAGCGTGCCTGGCAGGGTGTTCACAGTCCGGGAGAGTTCAGGTATACAACCGTAATACAACGTTAGATAGCCGTCAACAACCTAGTCCCTATACCAGGCTCATGTACATGATGAAAAATAGTGGAGTCTGGCCAAATGGGAAGAATATAAATGATACATATTAATACATAGGTCATCAATTGCAAACAGAACTACCACTCCTTGCTTCGACTGTTGGTACCAGCTAATGGTACATCCGGTGCGACGCCAAAGTTTTGCCCCGCCACACTTCTGCTTGTTGGAATAGTGCGCGTGCCTGGAATTAGGGCTAGGGTTAGGGTTAGGTTTAGTCTCCACATCACGACTAACCCCCTCCAATAACTTGTCTCAGGTATATTGGAATCCCCCAAGTAGTGTTGGGGACATTTCTTTGGCAGGGAAATTTGGCTTCACACCGGATACCCTATAATTAAATATTGTAAGCTCCGCCCAAGTATTAGCCTTTTGGTGACACATTTGGTGACAACGATTTGATAGTGAAAATGGCCAGACATGTACTGAATCATATTGAGCGTTTTTGCTGAATTTTTGGTCCGATTGTTTTTATTTTTCCAGGGTAATAGGTTCCATGTCGAACTTTGAGGAGTTCGCCAAGGCTTACAACTGTCCAGCGGGAACAACCATGAACAGGGGGGACCAGCGCTGCTCCGTGTGGTGAGGGACAACAAACAAACAAACAAACAAACAAACAAACAAACAAACAAACAAAGAAGCAAACAAACAAACACAACAAACGTCACGTACTTCTCATCTGGACTTTCATTCTGCTGTAAGGCATAACAATGCACGAAACGTTGGATTTACCAATGATAGTAAATGCCAGTTAAGTCGGGTAATGTTTACTTTGTAAACAGTACCGGACTTCACAGTGGTAGTAGATAAAGTTATTTTATTTACAACCATTGTTACGCTTGAGATTACCGGACTTGACATTTACTTACTACCATTGCCAAGTCCGGTACTGTTTACAAAGCATACATTACCCATTTTTACTGGAATTTACTGCCATTGATAAATCCGACCTTTCATGCAGTAACACTTGAGACTACTTGAATGACAAAAGTTCTTTATTCATTTACTAACCACTTGTTTAACAAGAGCTGACGTTTCGATGACCGTCTGTCATCTTTTTCAGAGCTATTATGACTAGTTCACTGTGCACTGAAACCAGTCATAATTGCCATGGAGAAGATGACAGACGGTCATCAAAACGTCTGAGTTCTTGTTAAACAAGTGGTTGTGAATAAAGAACTTTGCTATTCAATCATTCACCAACCTGATGAAAGTATTCACGGGGTAAAGACTACGTTTTCTTCATGTTGTAGCTTTCCGCAAGTCACACAGTGTGGTTCTATAACATGATAAAAGCATACATGTAGACTGTACCATTGGCATTTTTTGACAGTATCTTTGGTGCAAGGTTACACATTTACACGGCGTTATTTTCATGCTATTTCATCTGACTAGATAGACACAGAGATACTGCTGTTACAAAGTGGTGCTGAAGTCATGATCAGCAGATAGCTAATTCGATGTCAACTATTATTCTGTTTTTGATTTTATAAAGACAAAACATATTTTTGTAATCAACAATTACTAGTATACATGCAAATATTGATAAACATCGTGGTTTTTCAATGAGTCCAATTGTATGTAGTTTTTCTTCTACATGTAGATGTAGCAATGTATGATACGTTTGTCATTGATTTAAAGGTAGGTTGAAGACAATACAATCCTTGCTTATTTTGAATAATGAATGGTACATAATGTTAAACCCTTATACATGGAGATAAAGTACTGGTATATGTCGCCTGGTGGCACTGATGTACGTGAAACCAAAATGCGACAAATTATTTGGACAAAAACATAGTGACTTGAACATATCAAAAACTCTATGTGATATCTTCGTATTTCTGACTAACTCATCCCACCATTTATTAGTGGATTATCACTAAGGGTATCGGCATAAAGATCATGTTGATCTTGGTTAAACTTCGTACAATCTTTTTAAAGTTAACACTTCTGTTCCAACGCAAGGGATTGTTTTTACCTAGGGGTTTCAAACAGTCACTCTGGTCTTCCTCAATAGACTGACCCAATGAGACATGTCACATGGCTTCTCTGAAGTGTGACGTCAAGACTGGGTCAAAGGTTTCTGGTAAACGATATCGGCCCCCGTCGCGGTTGAGTGAAGCCACGTGACAAGTCTCATTGGGTCAGCCTATTCCATCCCTTGTGTTGGAACAAAAGTTTTAACTTTAAACATGTAACTACCAACACAGATGAACTTTTAGAATAGTTTGTACAATCGTTGTCAATGAGCAATGACTTATATTTGTGTTCACGACATTCTAACAATGTTGAATTAATATCATATGTTACACCTCGCTTGTGTTACTATAAATAACCTTTGCGATGCGGGTTCCTTGTTAATGTGGTTATTCGTTTTTCATCTTTGTTTATTGATTAGGATTTGAATGAAAAATTAATAAACAATCAAAAAATTGTTTATCCTGTTGTCTTGCCTTTATAGCCAAAACCAAGCCCTTGTAATGATTTTAAAATAGAAACAAATAAAAACAAAGCAAGTTAAAATTTCTTGAAATAATATCATACAGACGAAATTGCTAACACTTTCTACTTACTAGTACCGTCCATATAAAGTTATTTCGTTGTAATGCAGCACAGTATTGCTAGGTGGCGCTAACGACATGCTTTGATACAGTCCCGAAAAGTGACAGTGACAAACTGATAATCATCACTTGCTTGGATCAAATCAATTAGGCTCTTATCATGGAGGCTTTGGGAAAATGAAGTGAATTTTTTAAATTTTGGAGTGTTTCTGAAAAAAAAAACCTGTTTGTTTCATTATTTTCCAGTTAATAAATTTTGTTTTATCCGAATGCCTTTTTCACACTGTGGAGCTTCGGTAAGGTGGCTCAATGGTTGACAGTCAGTTGTTTAACATCCGTTTTAGAATTGACGAGAAAAGCCACCATATTCCGGACTCCCCAAGCATTCACTGTTCCTTTTAAAGTTAAGAAGCAAAACGATGAAATACGGCTGTACTGACGTCATAGTGACGTCAATCGCGTTACGGAAACGTCAATCACACAACGAGAAAATATCAAAAATTACATCGGCACTTCATCCTGTAGTCAAGCATGACTCTATAACTCATACTCACTCGGTAAAGCTATCAGTCATACATTAATGGGTCTACACTTATAATCTAATACTGTACAGTGTCTGCACAGTGAGGATGTATAATATAATGGTTACATATGGTTATGCCTTAAAGAGGCATTATGTAACATTTTTGCACCAAATATTGAAATATTTTAATTAAGAACAATCTTCGTGTGATTGTAATTTACTCCCACTTTTCAAGCATACTTGTGCAATTATCTGACATTTCTGACACTATGGTTGGCGATATAAACAGCCTACACGAGACGCACTCAGTTTGTGGTACCACCACAAACTACCAGAATGTAAACAAACATGGCTGACAACTGTGTTTCTAACTTTTAAACACACACTTTCTTCACTCCACCCAGTTGTAAAATGGGTACCTGACTTTTGTTGGGGAGGTAAAAGGCGGTGGAAGGAGAGGGTTGGGCTCCGCCTTCCAATACCGTGCCCTTGGCACAGTGGACTAACAACCCACTGCCCCTACGGCCTGAAAAAGACTACATTTACCTTTTACCCAAAGACCATAGTAACTTTGGCAAACTCTTATCCCCCTGCTCAAACAATTGATTAAATGCTTATTCCACAAAGCCAGGGCTTGTTCAGACGAAAGCCAAACTCCGCGGTGGTTTTTCATCCTCCGTTGCCCGTTCTCTCCAGGAATTACACTTCCCTTAATGCAAGGTCATCTGCCCCAGAGATAAATCCTGGAAAAATTAATCCCATAATACGCGGACTTACCAGTCCTTAATCTCATCAAAATTGATTCAGAAGGGGAGAGAATGGCACACATGCAGATTAATGTAGGATTACTATTGCACCTTCGCCCTCTCATTTAAGCACGCGTGGCTTTTCCGCTCATTTAGCAAAGTAATTTAAAAAGGATATAAAATAGCTTGTCAACTCGACTACCGTTAACAATTTGTATTGCATGTGGGAAACATGTGGAGTTGAAGACGGAAGCAAATCCTTTGCAGTAATCAGTGTAAATTTGGTGGTCTAAAATTCACGGAGGCGTGTTGCCCAAAGATGATAGATATTGTATCGAAATCTGAAACAGTGGAGCATTATAATATAAGATATTAGCTCATATATATATATAAATCATATATCTTATGCCTACTCCCATACGGAATTCTGTATAATTATCATTATTATGTTTACCTTCACAGAAGGAAAACATATTGTTTTTTCTCAGTTTCTTCTTCTCCAAACACATAAGGTCAATGACCTGGACCAGACGGCCGTCACCATGGTAACTGGCGCTGTAGCAGATACCCTGTGGTGTTGGGTTACATTATGTAGCAAGAGTTGGAGGGGCTGATCACCATGTATTTGAATGTGGTTGAGTAAAATAAACAGAGCAGTGGTTTGTTAGACTACACCATGTGAAGGTAATAGCAAATGTTACATTAAAGTTATATTACGTATGATGATGATGATAATTATTCACTCTATAGCTATGAGGACAAGGTATTGTCGAAACGTTGACTGACCCTTTCCTATACGTTCACTAGGGAAGGCCCTAGTCAAAAAGTAAGAAACCTATCTAATAGACCATAGATGGGTTGTTGAAATATAAAAGCAAGAAGCAATACATCTTGCAAGAATGTCTTCTTCCATTTCAGAGATATCACTGCATGAAAAGTTGGATTTACAAAATGTAGTAAATGCCAGTAAAGTCGGGTAATGTTCACTTTGTAAACAGTACCGGACTTTAAAATGGTAGTAAATAAAAGTCAAATCCAGTAATTTCATTTAGTGTCATTGTTAAGTCCGAAATGACAGAGCTTGATTTTTTCTACTACTATTGTATAATGTCCGTTACTATTTAAAAAATAAACATTACTCGATTTTACTGGCATTTACTACCATGGGTAAATCCAACTTTTCGTCCATTTCGTGTATTTGGCAGCCCAGTATCCCCCTAAGGACAACATGTAACGCCATAAAGGCGGAGAAACGACATTCAAGTTTATTAGCGCGGCGGACGGTTGAGACAGCCCCCGAAGGAAAACGAGTGTCCCTTTGTAGATAGATTGCAGCCTCACCACCTCGTGAGACAAGACTTCTCGCGAATAATCCCGGCGATCCCTCAGCTCAATGCACAGACATCCATCAACCAGAGGCTGCCTTTTAGTCGGTGGTGATAGTTGACGTTATCAATCTCCAGCAGTGCCTGCAATCACGGCTAGGGAGTAGGTGGCGTGTCCGGAATTGTCCTCACGGCTTGTCGCGGCATCCAGGCGGAGACTGTGTATCTAGAAGAGGGATCCGGTTGGCTAACTGCTGCATTAGACGGTCAAACAGCCGGAGGACACTGCAGATCCACGATTCTTCTTCAAGTGCTGATGAAAGTGAGAGGAGAATCGATGGTTGTCGTTTATATAGCGTGTTTGGGGAATCGGCACATGTGCAGATTAGGATGTAAATACATATATGTCACAAGGGAGATTGGAATCCAGGAAGATTGGAATCAAGGTTTTAAATTATTGTTCCTAACCCTAAAATGTGCTGCATACTACTCACTAGTGACAGTAACCTTAGTCTGTAGTAACTTCAAAAAATAGTGAGTAGTATGCAGCACATTGTAGGGTTAGAAACAATCATTAAAAAACCTAGATTCCAGTCTCCCCTGTGACATATACATGAAATCGAAGTAGGTAATTTCAGCTCAGGAGTGGAGAACGGAGAAGTTTGTTTGTGATGAGACGTGGCAGTCTGCAGTGGTATGACAAGCACGTCGGCAGAACGTACTGCGCCTGCGCAAAACCTGGATTTTCGCTGGATTTTTGGTCAACGTTGCATCAGAATTTTGCCTGTTGCAGACCATATCTTTTTCTACACAACATTTGAAAGCTAAGACGGGATGTCAACCTTATATACGCGAATTCGACTTTATATGAGACGTTCTGCCGAAGTGCTATGCACAATACATTACGGGTTTCGCGCAGGCGCAGTACGTTCTGCCGACGTGCTGGTATGACAGGAAGTGTTACTGAATATGGCCGCCCCCCACCCCCCCCATGGTTAGGAGTAGGTCGTGAGCACCCGGCTGTGGTTGGCTCGTGTTCGGCAAGGTCGGCTACTGTTCTGCTGCGCCAGCAGAATACTTCAACGGAATGTTTAAAACATTCGTATGTGGACTGGGGAGGTTCGGCCATGGTTGCCTGGTGTTCGGGAGTAGGTCAGCAGTGCTTGGGGCGTGGTTGGCAGTCAAATTTGACTCAAATTTAACTCAAATTTGATTCGATCCGAACTTCAGCCAACCTTGGATGGCTGGTGTTAGGGGGAAGGTTCTGAATGTGTGACAGGGGCTTAACATACAGTCGAGAAGGTATATACGTGGAGTTTGCACATGCTCTCTGGCTATTATGCTGAGGTTACATTTCCAAAACGGGGCCCGGGCGGGCTGTTTTGATGAAAGAAAAATCAACAATTTATATCAAGAATATACGCAAATAGTTCCTATCATTAATTTTTCAACTTTTTCGGGCTTTGTTGTCTTTTATATCATATAGTTTTCGTTCCATAAGACTGCCCGGCAGGGCCCCGGTTTGGAAATGTGACCTCAGCATTACTTGGGTACGTGCAATTTTTTTCGGGAAACAGTTCTGCTTACAAGGTTTTGTTACTGTATTCATCATGTACAACGTGAACATTACATCCATCCTGTTATTAACTATAAAACAGAAGGCTTTCGTGTCAGGACAAATGAACGTTGTAAAGTACTAGTTATATGTGTGGGGGCGGTAGTGTAAGTAGCTCTATATTTTTTATGTTGCTGATAAAATGAGATTTTATTGTAGATAAAAGGGAATGGTTGATTTGAATATCAACTGTAACTTGCTTTTGCTCCGTGGAAGCTATTAAAACTTCAATTAGCCGAGGTGTTAAATTGACTGAAGATACAAATATAGCCATATTTTATGGCATATTAATAATAAGACATTTTGAGACCTTTACAGTAAGTATAGGGCGTGATATTACTTTTTCTGTTGAGACCGAAATTGCAGTAGGCACTGCAATGTGAAGTTATCATCTATGGCCCCTGTCACACATTCAGAACCTTCCCCCGAACACCAGCCGACCAAGGTTGGCTGAAGTTCGGGAGCAGTCTGACCAGATTTAGGCCACGCATACATTTCTATACGAATCAAATCGAATTTGAGTCACATTTTACTGCCAACCACGCCCCAACCTACTACCAAACACCAGCCAACCACCAGCCAACCATGGCCGAACCTCCCGTCCACACCCGAATGTTTTAAACATCTTGTAACATTCTCAGCTGGCGCAGCCGAATATAGCCGACCTGGCCGAACACCAGCCGACCCGGTCGACCTTGCTCCCGATCTACTCCTAACCATGGTTGGGGGGAGTTCGGCAGTGTTAATCTATGTGTGACAGGAGTTTTAAAGAAAGTATAGGGCATGATCTTTCTTCTTCTGTTGAGACTGAAATTGCAGTAAGACACAGTAATCTGCAGTTACTATCTATCATTGCTTTCAACAACTGAACTTACGCCTTTTATCCAGTTAGCTGAGAGTAGTAAATATACGGACTCACCATGAAAAGGATCTCGTAAAAGAGGATCAAGCCATTTCCTACGTATAATGTAATTTGATTACTCAAATCAAATTAGAGATGCTAGCATGCCTCTTGTATGCACTGGCAACCATAAAATGTACACTACGCTCGACCTTGTCAATAAAGAGACACACGGTGCATCAGCCTTTCATGCAAACGAGGTAGGCTTGTCAAAAACAAGATAGCAACTTGCTGAAAGAGCACTCATTATCATTAATGTTATGATGAAAATATCGCAAGAAAGATTGTCTAAGAAAACATGGAAGACTAGTAATTTATATTTGCCTCCATGAAAAATGGAGGTATTGTTTTTGGTATGTGTGTGTCCGTGTGTGTGTATGAGCTTCCGCTTGGCCCTTAGGCCACGTTGTAATGGATATGGTTGGGTTCAGTCTGACCCCAGGGAAAAAGTCATTAATCACGTCTGCATCTGGTAGATCGCTGTTTTCACAGATGTTTTTCGTTACTTGACAGCTGACAGCTGCTTTTGTTTCCCTTGCACGATAAAGAAAGACTAAGTATGCAGACACCATGGTGAATGAGAAGAGGACACAGTCACCATCACACAAGATCTACATATTTCATGGAGGTTTGAGGTCTACGAAGTCTTGTTTCTCTTTTGCGCGGAGCTGTACAACTGACCTTGTCGCAGATCTAGTATTCTCGATGGGGAACCTCCCTGCTGTGATTATTGCCTATCGTTATGTAGAAAAGGAAATGAAAATGAATGCTCAGGTACTCATTTGTGACCTCCTTTGAGCCCCACAAAAATCGATCACAACACTCGTCATTCCGTAACTAGATTAAGTCGGATATTAGCCACGTTCCTTCTAGGTTTTACGAGGACTTAAAGACAAATAAAACCTAACGGGTTGATGTTAATAGGACCAGGGGAGTAGTCAAACGTACCATAAACCCCTAAGCCAGACAACGACGTTTTTTGCCAAGTCGTCAGCAGCTCCAATAGTTCAATAAAATGTGCCATATATTCCTATTACGACAAAATTCAACTACTAAGGTGACACAAGCGCTTGAAATGCTGTTAAGCCCCTGTCACACATTCAGAACTTTCCCCCAAACACCATCCGACCAAGGTTGGCTGAATTTCGGGAGCAGTCTGACCAGATATAGGCTACTTTCCTATACGAATCGAATCGACTTTGAGTTAAATGCATGAAATTTGCATGAAAACCATGCCCCGATCTACTTCCGAGCATCAGCCAACCACCAGCCAACCATGACCGAACCTCCTTTCTGCACACCCGAATGTTTTAAACGTTCGGCTGGCGCATGCCGAACAGTAGCCAACCTGGCTTACAAAAGATACAGCGGATCTTGCTCCCGTCCTACTCCTAACCATGGTTGTGCGGAGTTCGGCCAGTGTTCGGGAGGCCATATTCAGCTATGTGTGACAGGAATTATATATTAACTGTCCATCTATCTCTTGCTCGAATATTATAAACGTTTTGTGATGCGACTCCAAATCTTCTGACATCGGCATTGTACAACATTAAAACATAGCAGCGTTTGCAAGTTATCCCTGATAGATACGCCTGTCATCCTGGCTGAGCATGAAATACAGCTATATATGGTTCTAACGGAGTGATGATGAGGTCGGGTAGGCGTAGGATGGTCCGTCCTCCTCGGAGACTTGGTATTTTGGAATCCATCAAGCGCTGACGTCTGTCCAGTCTGTCGGAAAATTAGGGTTACTTTCAGGCGGAGCAGACATGAGTGGAGACTTAAGCTACTCGGCGGCAAGATGAAGTCTTCCAATCTGACGTATATCGGTACGCAGGAAGGGCTTTAGAGGAAGGATATTTTTAGATGTTCAATACGCGATTTGTCTGCGAAACGTTATGTGTGCTTTGAAAAGTAAATTTTCTACCATAGGGTTTGCTAAAGGGGAGGCGTTAAGGGGGCATTTTGTAACATTTTTGCACCAAAAATTGGAATATTTTAATTTAAAAAGATTTCATTTGATTTAAATCTACTTCCATAACATGTTTGTACAATTATCTCACATTTCTGGCATTTATGGTTGGCGCTAAAACAGCCCACACGAAGCGCACTCAGTTTGTGGTACCAACATAAACTACCAGAATGTAAATAAACAAGTATTGTGGCTAGTAAAATGATAAGATTTTCAATCAGGGAAGTTTCAAAGTGCATATTTCGAAAAATAACATTGAATCCATTTAATCGTAAATTTCTTTTCTGTTTTATGGTGATAAAAGGAGATTAAATTCGGACGTTTCCAGAAAACTTTGAATTAGCCGGTAGTCCGTCGTAGAACAGTAATAAGCTACTGAAGTGTTTCGTCTGAGTCAGCAAGAGACAAAACTTGTATACGTGACCCAACAAGCAAATTCAACATTCTTAGACATTCATCGCCAACGATGCGGCAAAAGACGGGTTACTCGACTATAAGTAAGGGCAGTATATGATCGGACATGTCGAGGCAAAAATGTGCTTAGTAAGAAAGTTGAAACAGTAATGACGAATGATGGCACTGACGAATTTTGGAACTAATCCTTCTGATGGCTTCTTGTACATTTACTGTGACACGTCAGTGACTGTTTGGACATAAGAGCTACCACATAAATGTGGACTGATTTAGTCTACTCTGTATGCGAGTAGTGCTGGGCGCAGACCACTTTGCGAGGTGCCATTGAGATATATGGTAAACATTTAAGCTGTTGAAATTCACCTACTTCAGTTTTAGACCATGAAAACACACATTGACAAGGTAGTCTTGATCCTAAATTGTCCATTTAGTCCAAAATTCCACAATTCTTGCAGAACATGCGTCATCGTGACCTATAACCACAGTCTAGTAACCACTCATTCTGTTGACCTCTTGACTTAGTATGAGGTGTTGCACAATGACCCCAGACTGATAGGCAGTCCGCAAAGAAGTCTAAACCGGTATCACAGCGATTTCGCCCCCCCCCCAGTGATTTCGCCACCCCCTCGGGGCGAGATCGCTAGCGATTTCACCCCCCTCCGGAGATCTCTCCTCCCCCATACTGATTATTTCACTCCATATTATAGGTAGGTATGGGAGGAAAATATATCGTTTTATGTAATTTGTTCTTCTTCTTCTTCTGCCGTTTAGTTTAACCTTTTTATTCATTTGGTGGCCAATTGACCTGAAATGCGACATGAATGAAGATCGTGCAAATGCTCGCCAAATCTCCAGGACATCGGAACAAGTAATAGTAAGACACTCGGGCCTTCGTGATGACACAAGACCTTTTGTGCTAATACAACCAACTACTGAAGTATAGTTTTCACATCGATCGTTGACGGCAACTCTATATTACAAACACCTGACGACGAAAGATTGTGGCGGGGCAATCTCCACCGAAGGAGCAAGAGTCCAATTTTATAGCGGGCAAGGAGCAAGGGTCCACCGCCAGCCCACTTTTCAAACAAAGGTACAAGTAGGCACCAGGTACGAGCTTGAACGAATGCACATGTGACTCAAAATTAACACGTAGGCACCAGGTACGATATTGAACAAATGCCCATTTGACGTAAATAACCCGTATTCACGTGAAAAAAATAATCAAATCTCCAGGTACGGTATGGCACCGATGCTCATATGAACAACGTCATGAACAAAGATCGCAAGAAATATCAAGATTTATACTGTGTACATATATAAAGGTCCATTTAAACCTCGACTATATAAAGGCCCTCTGTGGCTATACATATACATCTTGTAGCACAGGGACAGCGTCGGAGAACAGTTCCCTACTTCTATCAAAGGCAGAGGCTTGGAGAAGGTATGTTATCCACTTATTAGTAGTAGCCGTATATCTCACTATGTTGTAACAACATTAATGTATGTCACAATTACTTCACGTTTGGGACCGCGTTGTTAGCAGTAACACCTAGCTTCAGTGCACAGTAAACCAGTAACACCTAGCTCCAGTGCACAGTAAACCAGTAATACCTACATGTAGCTTCAGTACACAGTAAACCAGTAACACCTAGCTTCAGTGCACAGTGAACCAGTAACACCTAGCTTCAGTGCACAGTAAACCAGTAACACCTAGCTTCGGTGAACAGTGACTCAGTCATAATTTACCCTGATAAAGATGACAGACGGTCATGTTAAAGAAGTGGTTGTGAATAAAGAACTTTGCTATTTTATTAGTGGTAAGCGCTTTTTCCTGAACAGACAAATAGTGAATAGAATGGATGGTAATGGCTAGAGGTCGAGCTAGCTGTCTTGCCTAATAGTTGTATTGACGGATGGGTTTAACAAGGCTGAACATGCCTTCTTTCTGCCGGTAGTACCATGATAATGTCAACTTAAGATTCGAACTGCACTACGGCAGTGTATGTCCTGCATTTTAGTACCCGTCCATTTTTGATGTTGTGTAAAGCCCCGTGTGATATAGGTGAATATATGGCCTCCCGAACACTAGCCGAACTCCGAACATGGTTAGGAGTAGGTCGGGAGCAAGGTTGGTTAGTGTTCGGCCAGGTCGGCTACTGTTCGGCCGCGCCCGCCGAATGTTTCAAAATGTTTAAAACATTCGGTTAACCCAAAGTCGATTCGATTCGTATAGCAAGACAGACTGCTCCCGCAATTCAGCCAACCTTAGTCGGCTGGTGTTCGGATGAAGGCTTTCTGAATATGTGACAAGGGCTTAATGGTTCAAAAGAAAGTCACGAAATTTTACAATTGTTAAAATTGTTTTTTTTTTATTCTAACATTTCATGACGACACATGGTGACGGCGAACTCAAGTTTATATTCAGCTTTTTTCAGCTTAAATTGTTGAATGTCCATTGCAGGAAAAGAAGATGCAGACCCTCCTCTTCCTGTGCGCCCTGGCTGTAGGCACACTGGCTCTGACTCCTGTAGAGATTCGGGAGTTCAGGGTTCGGGACTTTGTGGACCACAACACCGGTATGAAGGGGACCGTCAGCGTGACTGAGGGTACCGACACCATCATTATCGTCAGCAACGCTATCCCCGACCACGCCACGCCAGTCTACCCCAACCCAGAAAACCCCTTCCCAATCGTGGTAAGAACACAGACACTAAATGTTAGGCCACAGCAAGTAAATTTTATGGATGGCATACCCCACAGACTCCAAATCTAATGCGATTGGGCGAAAAGAAAACAAGGCGGGCAAAAAAACAAAAAAGAAGACTCCTACATTTTCAATTTTTTTAAAAACCTTGTTAAACAATAATTAAGGAGAAAAAACATGATATCGCAATCAACAGGTCTTTTATTCCTGTATTCATATGCGCTGGGACACCCAAGAGCTGTCAGCGTTAAAACTTGCCAAATTTAAACGCGAGCAATTGTGCCTCAAGTTTGCTGGATCTATGAATCGATAGACATTTACGACCTATTCGTCCATTTTCGGCATGTTAAAAGGAATACTTAAGTATATGATGCACAGAAAAGGCATTGGAAATAATAGTACATAGCACAAAACACCGATTTTGTTTGTTTGAACGTTAGCTGAAGTACCGGTAAGTTCAAAATGACTAGGTCTCTGGTATAAATCTGTCTTGATGATTTGGAAAGATTACTTAGTCTTGGTTATAAGTCTAGAAAGTTATCGAATGTATTCAACATCTACAAAACGTTCCTAGGAGTACGTATCAGACATTACTCGGTAACATGAGTGCAAAGAGTAAATATTGTAATCAGATTGAAAACAAAGTACTTGACCAGGGCCAGGGCTCGATGCAAACGTGTCAGGTAAATTCGGGTCGTGTGGTGTAACAACAGAGCGTTCGGCTCAGAACCAAGAGGTCCCGAGCCTGCCATGCCACCGATGTTGTGCCCTTGGGAAAGGCACTTTACACGACTTTCCTCACTTGACTCAGGTGAAAATGAGTATGTCTATTGTCCGTTCATGCGTTTGTCCTTTGCGTTGGTGGCGGCATTAAAATAAGTTGAATAAACTTGAGTGTGCCGTCACCATGTTGTGATAAAATGTTGCAATAAAAAAAACTGTCGGGTAACGAAAAATGGTTATACTATTCTATTGTTGTAGAAAAGATTCAAGTTGCACAAAGCTATTATGGGAGTCACGCTGCATCTTGGAAATAGAACGGAGCAATTCGAAGCCTTACTCTAAGATTTTATACTTAGGACCTTTTTCTTTCTTTTATAACTTCGAGTCCAAAATGGTTTGCTATAAAGCTCTGTACGAATTATTATGTAGCGTCCGAAAAAAAATGACTAGTTTTGTCGATTTTTGGAAATTAGATCAATTTGAGATAAGCATGGTTGTCTTTTTTTCAGCCGCAAAATCTCCGGATCACCGTACCAAAAAATCCACAAGTGGCTAACCAGACGACATGCCTAAATATGGGTCCTGTGGGCGTGGCAATCAACGGCGTTCCCATCTTCAACCCCTTCTCCCTCGAATGCCGTGACGCCAGTGTGTACGAAGTCCTCGACGAATGTGACGGCCACCCGTCTCCACGCGGAGAGTACCACTACCACATCCACCCTGACTGCGTCTTCGACGGTACCAGTACGCACTCCCAGATCGTCGGCGTAGCCGCGGATGGGTTCCCGATCTACGGCCCCGTGGACGAGAGCGGGATCGTCCTGACTAACGCCGACCTAGACGAGTGTCACGGCCGCATGAAGGATGGAGTGTACCGCTACCACGTCACCAACGAGTATCCTTACTTCATGGCGTGCTACAAGGGTGTCGTCAGGTCCGATAGTGGAGTCAGCGCTGGGCGGTGCATGTGCCCGGTCTACCCCGATGGCACCGACACCAACGACATAGAAGACACCGATCCGTACCCATACCCGATTCCGCAAGACCTTCCACCGGGTTTCAACCTGGCTCAGCTAGCAGCTGGTCTCAAGAAGAGCGCGGCCGCGGTCTCTGCGGAGCCACTGCAGGAGGAAACAGCACATCATCAGCCGCTGACCCTGTACCAGATCTGGCAGCAGCACCAGCCGACCTGCCAGGAGTGGCGGGAACAGCAGTGGAAGAACTTCCAGCGGGCGTTCGCGCATTGGCAGCAGCAGCAGCAGCAGCAGCAACAGCAAGCACTTCACCAGCCGGCTACTGCAGACGATGCAGCCGAGAGCACCCAGTTCCGACCACGCGCACCGTTTCCCTCACAGTGACGGCGCCGGTTCGGATAAAGAGGAAGACATAGACGTCATTGTTTTTGATTCCCCAAAACTAATTCTACAATTAACACTGTACGAAATTCCATCTTTAAGCACGCCTTAAAGCTTGCGTAAAGGTATACACAAGTACCGAAATGGAACCTTTACGCATGTTTTACTGTGTGCGTAAAGGATGGATTTTGCGCCGTGTAAACTTGATACATGTAAAATAAACAAACCTGAATAAAGAAAAAGTCATAATGGAAAATGCATTATGCTCTTTGTGGCCTTTTTTCAGATTTACGTGTTAAAACATACCACTTGTTGCTGCTTGGTTCTGCTACCTACAGCCACGCAGTATTTGATTTTTTAATACAGCTTAAGTCATGGCGATGTTAGAGCCGACTATGTTAATTCACCAAATAACCACTGTAATCAACTTTTTAACGAATTCCTTTTTTTAATTGTAAATTGGTTTTCATTCAGTGTGCAGCACTACAACTCCCAACAAAATCATGATCATATTGTATTGAATCTGTTATAATACCTGGCGAAGGAAGACTTTAAAAGACGTAGACGGACATTCTAGATGCTAAGACATTGACTTCAATTGCCGTCAAGACATTGACTTGTAGCCAATGTTTAAGCCTCTAAAACTTCCAGACACTGACGTCAAAAAATTGACTTCTAGCCAACTTTCAAGCCCGTAAAACTTTTCCAGACAGTTTGCATTCAAGCATATTCCAAAGGGTGATTAAGGAAAATGACCTTAGATATCCCGTAGGGTCAAGGGAATTACCTCCTCTGATCGCCGCAAATGCATATCAGCGTGGGCCAACGTGCAGGCAACTTTTAGCAGTGTTTGAGGGCTTCCCATTCAACAAGAGATTATAGCAACTTGCCTATTTCTCCATTTTTCAGGCTATACCTTTATTTCCTGGCGGGATGTAGGGAACGACATTAAGAAAATGCGAACTATTCATTCGGTCATATCGTCATTTGCCAGACCCTCATTTGTGTTGTGCAGGTCAGGGAGAAAGATTTATCTCGAGCAGCAGGGGCGGCCCTGCAGAGGAGTGTAATAAGGCTATCACTTCTCTCATTCCTCCTGCCCTGACCTGAAAACAATCACGCTCAGGAAGCACATGTGATTGAAAACGGTTGCAGTAACCCCCGGTGTCACCGTGTCAATCTTACCCACCTTCTATCTCCAGCTTAATACAAGTTTGAAGTGTTCTCAAACACTTAAGAAGAGCACTAAAGAACCATTTACTTTCACTCGTAAGTATTCCGTAAGTGTCCGTAGCAAGGAAATGTCGACTGAATGCAATTTGGAGCTGATAATGACCACCGAAAATAGCAGGCCATTGAGTGCAGGCTAAGCGTCTAACAACAATTTCCCGGTAAATTACCACTCGCGTTCTCACACTTACATTAGCTAGCGTTCAAGAGCTTGTGAAATTAGAGTTTTAAATATTATGTACAAATTTTATAAATGTTGCACGGTACACAACGCTTAAAATGTTTTCCTTGTGCTAACGGGGTATTCAATAGTCTGCAACGTAAGACTTATTCATCAATTCAATTCAATCAATCAATCAATCAATTAATCAAACAATCACTCAATCAATCAAAATGGTTTATTAATGAAAAGGCGTTGCAGCCAAAGGCTGAATTGTGCCTTCCGTACTTAGTTTACACACAGGACATTGCACATTTAAAAGTATTTACAATATAGTATTAAAACAATGCATTGGCGTAATATCATTATTATAAATGCAGTAAAAATAAAAAGTGACAGGTAGTAATCCCATAAAACCGTTATGCTAAACTAGTGTGCTTAAATCATCAATAAATGGACGTATAAAATCCGCATGATTGTGATGAGGATTTCGTATATTTCGCAAAAAAACTAATAGTTCATGGCCCAGTGTTTTGGAGCACAAAACGCTACCTGTATGTCCGACTGGTACAGTATCAGCAATTAACTTTGCCCTCAAGCCTGAAATATTTCCGCCAAGAGTCACCTTATGACCATTTAGGGTATTTGTGTTTTTATTTGCTCCACCATGCGGGAACATTCGTGTACTTCACCCTGGGGTTGAATATAAGTAAGTCTCTCAAGTCTCAATAGAACCGTTTTGTTAAAATGAACCGTATGGGATTTCAATTGTAGCGTAATGAAAGGAATGTTCCTCCCTCATAAAAAGCTGTGTGGATCGTTTTCCTATGAATGATTTATCAAGCTTTATTTTCTAAGTCAGCGATTCACATTTCCTCCGGTCGGCAACCTAAGATGACTCCGTTTATTTTAACTTTGCATCGATCTACTGCCCTGCAACTTACTGCCATTCGATTCTTGTAATTGTGGAAAAAATTGTGAAGATAGCGAGTAATTAGGATCGATCAAGCCCATTAAACAAGAGACTCAAAGGAAAGAAACATGCCTTTGATAACAGAAACCCTAATGACATATCCGGTAACCTGAGTTTTAATGACAGAAGAAACTTTGCTGTAAAGCCCCTGTCACACATAGCCGAATTTGGCCTCCCGAACACTGGCGAACTCCCCCCAACCATGGTTAGGAGTAGGTCGGGAGCAAGGTCGGCTGTGGTTGGCTGGTGTTCGGTGATGTCGGCTACTATTCGGTTGTGCCAGCCGAATGTTTCAAAATGTTAAAAGCATTTGGGTGTAGACAGGAGATTCGGCCACTGTTGGCTGGTGGTTGGCTGGTGTCCGGGAGTAGGTGGGACCGTGGTTGACTCAAATTCAATTCAATTCATTTCGTATCAAAAAGTAGGCGTGGCCTTCATCTGGTCAGACTGCTCCCAACTTCAGGCAACCTTGGTCGGCTGGTGTTCGGGGGAAGTGTCAGAATGTGGGACAGATGCTTAACGTCTTTCGTGAAATCCATTTGAGCTCTTTTGAAAAGCAGAGAAGAACAAACGGTAATTGTATATTGTGAATAAAGACTGCAACTTACACTTACTGAACGATTATGAACCTAACGCCTTGATGAAATATTATTTGTTACTATTATTTACTTATACTATCTTTGGTAAAACCGAATTTTCGTGCAGTGGTGGATGACTGTGAGGCATCATTCTAACACCTACTACATCAGGTACCACTGGCCTTTGACACCAGGCTGAAATATGACACTATTATAGTTGAGGTATGGCCTGTTCCCATCTTTAACCTCCCAGTATAAATAGCACTTTCTTCTCTTCTTCACATTCTAACCTACTTACACATATCACAAACGCAGGTTCGTGCACCAGAAATTCGTCAATATATCACCATTGACGGAGTGCTGACCATCTGACGCACGGAGATAACACCCGATGGATGCATATATGCATGACACACTGAACCCTGGGCACTTGAATACACGGTCCCAAATGTACGATCGCGAGTAACTCAGGGATATACGGCCATTGGAATACTCGTAGCTTTTCTTCGCGGGAGAAGATACATGAAGGTTTTCAAGTCCTTTGGTGGCTAGCTGTTAATGCCATTTGAATATGCTTTGATACCAGATGTGCCGGCTTGTCGACGGATTTAAACCATCGGCATATTTGCTATTGCCCTCACGAAGGTAATGAGTTAGCATCAGCAGGCAATGAGATTGACCTTTTGGAGCAGTATAAGCCGATCCCGTGTTACTGAGTTCAATCACTATCCAGACAACAGGGCATTGCAGCCATCTAATTAGATACCGGGATTCTGTACAACCTTTCATTGATTCATACACACATCTAAGGGAAAGGCAGTAATTGTAACGATTGTAATCTGCTTACACCCGATCACCCGTCTGTTTCTTACACATCAACGAGCTAGGTGGTCGTTAGTCTGTCTACTTTTAATTAAATTAGAATGTAATGTTTCTCACGAACCGCAGTATCATTCCTGAGATAAGGATTTTACAACTATGAAAATCACCAGAAAATACATCAAAAAGCTTTATTTTTACAGATAATGAAGTACTAAGAAAGGAGTTTCTGAAGGTCATTGCATGTAGGTCAAAAGGTCATTCTGGGCAAACTTCCCAAAACGGAGGAATCAAGAAAAAAACTAGACTGGTGACAGTTGCAAAGCAAATGCATACTGTTTACTGTTAATGTGTTAAAGAAAATTGTTATCCCTATGATCCTTTTAGACATTTGTAATTAGCCGTGTATTCCTGTTGTATTTCCAGTTCAATTCACTGCGCGGATCATAGCGTTTAGGTTTAATGAGAGAAATATCAAAAACAAAATCCTCTGGCATCACCAGTACAAACATTCCTCCCATTACTTTTCCATCAACTAGCTTGCATCAGCTGCCCAAAGATTCACGTCAACAGGAGATGTTATTAATTCCTTTTGGTGAATCTATGACCTGTATGTTTCACAGAAGAGAAAGATAACACCATTTTTTTCTTCGGTCGATGGCAAAGTCACAAAAGTTCAACCATAGTTTCGATACCGTGTTATCAAGAGGCGTTATCAAGAGTAGTTATCATCTAATTACTCCTTGGTTCTAATACCCGTCCCTAATACGTGATTGATGCGATACAGATCAGCGGGCTGATCTATGAATCAAAGAAGATGCTAACTGCACCGTGTAGGGTTGCTAGAAATGGCTCCATGTTGGGAATGCATTATTGCTTTCCAAATAAAAAAAATCTCTTATGTAGACCTATTCGCAAGCACGTCTCTTGTTGTAATAGTTAGACGATATAAATGTATGTAGAAGTTATTGTTCCTGTAGACTTTACTTAAATGGACAGTTCCATTTCAACAAAACCTTTCGTTAAGTACAGGCAGTTTCTGTTAAATTTGAAATGTCATTTGATTGTATTATTTGATTAGTTATTCCGTCAGTTTTCCCTATTTTCTTGTGTATCTATTAAGATTTGCTTTTGCATTTTTGTTTCACCTTATTTCCAATGTATGTGCGTTAACATTGTCAGTAATTGATCATACGTAATTATATGATTAATCTAATTTAAGGAGAAACCCTCGATAAACCTTGTAGGCTTATGGTTTTTCCTACACATTCTTTTTAACATTTACTACAAAATGACTTGTTTTGTTTTTATGTGCAAATAAACCAAACAATCTGTACTGATCTTGATGAGAAACACCGTGACTACTACTCATACTTACCGCTGTGTTGTGTTTTACCCTGCGGTAGGTCAAATGTTTAATAGCTATTACTCACATAGTCAGACACAGTGGAGCCTGGACCTCGGGGAAACAGCAGGTGAAGCTGATAATGGGTCTCGGGGAGACGACAGACCACCATTAATCATCATTCATCAATCCGTCCAAACTTGACATTGGTGCAACAGTAAAAGGCACTTGAAAATCAGCACCCAGTCGGAGCCAATGACGTGCTTCGTTTAACACGTATTTGTCACATGTCTGGCCATCCAGGGCGGAATCCTGACACCCTGTGTCCACATCGCTTGGCAGTAACCTGCACTGCACGAAATGCTGGATTTATCAATGGCAGTAAATGCCAGTAAAGCCACATTTTCATCAGACTTAATTTTTTTGTACTGGTATCTCTTTTTTTTCGCCAGCGAAATGGTAACTGTCTTGCAGTTGACGTCCAAAAGATCTGCTTGGAGATTACCCCAAAATAAGAATGCAATATATACGTATAACACCGTTGGGGTGAGGTACCTCATCGTTAGCCTACAGTGCATGTTTTATCAACTAGCCAGCATTTTGTCTCTTGTCTTTTTGTAAATAAGAGAATTGATCTTAAATTGACAATGGGCGATATGAATGCATTGTGAGCTTCGTTTACAAGCTGCACTTCCAGATGTACAAGAAACTTGTCCTGGATTAAGAGTTGCCTGCCACAACTTCTTGAAGGTCATGAGAAAGCTATGTGTGCTAAAAATGATCATTGCAAGAACATCTTTTTTTTAAACTTCCGTGTCCGTATCACACTTTATTCTTTTTAATGCAAAATGCACTCGTTACATCAAATTCCTTAATGTACATTTCATAGTCGAACAGCTCCAAAATGTTTCCCATGTATGTTACGTAATTATATTTACAGATCGTATACTTAGCAAGTAGTATTAATTGATTAATGTAACAGAAGTTTTTCATGTTGTGAAGCCTATTATTACATCGTGTATGGCTAACATTGCAAGAACATCTTGTAAGTAGTACAAATTGATGTTGGGATTTGCCAGGCATATCCTATCTGTTGCCATGTACAGTCAATGATAGCGTTGATACACTTTTTTACCTTCATATATCTCGTGAGCTAGTTATCATTGTAGTCTTGGATTACGTCTCCAATTACCGAACAAAAATTGGCAGAAAATGGTTTCAGATAGACATACTAAACATGGTCCAAAATTGATTACGCTCAAGGTGACCCAATATGTATCAGTACATATGTGGTATGATGTTGTCTCCATGCAGGGACCAGGTATAAATTGGTTTGGGACTTTTCCATTACTGAGGTGATTCAACCTGTCTGCCAGTTGTCATATGAGTCTATCAGAACAGAAGTGCTAATGGTTTACAACAATTACGACGACCATCAAGGCAGATGTGGTGACCGACTTTCAGAAGGTGGATGGCCTGTTAAATATTTGAAACACTCTGGAATGGTCAGTGATGTGTAGGTTTTAGATTACTGGTAATTAGTGACACCCAACATGGCCTCCCGAACACTGCCAAACTCTCCAACCATGGTCAGGAGTAGGTTGGGAGCAAGGTTGGCTGGTGTTCGGCGAGGTCGGCTACTGTTAAGCTGCTCCAATGTTTAAAACATTCGGGTGTGGCCATGGTTGGTTGGTGGATGGCTGGTGAGGTCGGGGCGTGCCTGGCAGTCAAATTGACTCAAATTGACCTCAAATTCGATTCTATTCGAATAGAAAGGTAGACGTGGCCTAAATATGGTCAGACTGCACGACGTACGTGTAGTAAGCTTTGCTTCAGCGTCACTTTGGGAGACCTTGGTATAGATTTCTATATCTCCATTTCGTAGGCAGAGCCTTCTCTGTTACTGTATTACCACCTTACCTTCATGTGACATGATAACCACACATCTCTTCCTCTACACATGGCCTTCAACGTAATGCTATGACGTCCACAGAATATCATGTAATCCCTGAACAATATTTTTTTCAAAAAACAGACGAGCAGTACTTAGCAGCCTTAGGGATGTGCCATTTCCCTAGATCCAAGTACGCCATATATATGTCTGTGAGGATTTAGTCTACGTTAGACACACCTATTTTACAATCATCCTTCATATTTTCACATTGCAAAAGGTCTCCTGTAAAACGCTTAGCAATTCTGCTAAGGATTTTGAGGAAATACCAGCATTCGTCACACAAGTAGAGTAACCTTTCCGAATCCATGAAACACTGTTACGCACGACTGATGAATATGTTGCTTAACCGTAAGGAAGTAGGCTTCACTAAGCTAGACATCCTTCAACATTTGGTTCAGGTTGGCGTAACATTTTCGCATGTCTTACCTGGTTAAAGTTGGCTGGTCCCCAGTTGTGTGTATGGTACATGAAAAGTTAGCTTTCAGGCTACATTAAGTTTGGTCTTTTGGATATTTAATAACATGGGCTCTGTTATGATGCATAACAATCACACAATCAAGTCCTATACAAATGTAGATAGTATGCATAACGTCTGCAGGTATCTTTTCCCAGCTGTTGTCAAACTACATTATTAACTTAAATCTTATACTTTTATCTATTTATGAAGATTTACTACACTTGTGGAAGGATTGACATAACGAGTGACTTTCACCTTTTTAAGATGTCAAACCTAAGACCAGACTGTAAGTTTTGAACCACTCAAACAGGGAAGGACCCCTGCTCTTTTCGATAAGTGTGTTGAAATCTTTAACTAACGTGCTCAAGGTGTGACTCTCCTTAAACACGTGTCCCCCGGCTTTACGTCCCATCCGACAGGACGTTCCTAACCGAAGCTAGGTACTCATTTTTCACCTGCGTCAAGTGAGGAAATATGTGTAAAATGCCTTTCCCAAGGGCACAACAATGGCATGCATGTTACTGACATCAATTTTCAACAGTATGGTGAGTCTCAAAAGAGATGCCTTTCATTTAGAAGCATTCAACATTTCAAATGCAAGGTTAATTAGATTAAATCAAATAAAAGTTAAAGTTCCTTCCTGTGGTGCATAGGGCAGCTCCCATCTCCGTTTCTGAAGCCATTGGGCCACACAGTTGTGCAATCACTACAGTGGTAATGGTGTGTGTGTAACTTCCATACTCTTTCCTATTGGCCTACCAGGGATTTGAACCCAGAAATTTCAGATTCTGAGTCAACAACCCTAACCGCCTTGCCTTCTGCATTCACGGCATAACTATGGAATAAATTCAAACCCCTAATTTCTTGACAGGCCGGGCGGCCTTGACCGCGTGATTGTTTCCTAAGGACCAAATGCCCTACTGAAGATAACCCGCCCTCTGTCTACCTGACCTTAGCCCTGACTGTTTATCAGTCCTTGTGAAAGGGGTGTTCAGAAAATGCGAAAACAAGAGAAAACAAGTGAAAACGAGTGAAAACAAGCAAAACCAGGCTAAAAGAAACGTAAAGGAGCGGAATGGAACGAAATATATGACAATGACAATGAAGTTTATTTGCACATTCATGCCCATGGGGGCTAAATACAGTACATGAAGTTTACATGATACAGTCGTACAAAATGTATAAATACTACAACTCTATAAAAGTGCTTCACTACAAGTACGTCTATTGTATACAGTTGAACGAACATATAAAGCAAAAAAGTAGATCGCGGCGCAAAAAGGAAGTAAAGGGAACTGAGTACAGGACTAAAATACACAGAAGTTAGTGGTAAATATTGGTGTCCTGAGTAACCACCGACTTTTGTGTAGTAACTAACGTTGTTTTTTGGTTTATATTTGTTCCATTTCACTTCTTCACGTTTCTTTTCGTTTGTTTCGCTAGTTTTTGCTTGTTTTCGTATTTTCTGTACACCGTCGTGAAAGGCATATCACATTATGAGGATGCAGCATGTCTATTTCACTGCCAGCGACAAGGCCGTAAAAATATGGTTTCACGCAGTTAATGGGTCGTTCACAACTATAAAATTGGCAACAATATATTTTCCCTTGTCATAAATTTGCCGCGTTATGTATCAGCTGAATCTAAAATGGATGTTTTTGCCTTTCCAGAGATGCATAACTACATGTACTATGTGTGCATACTGTACTAGATGCTTTGTTGGGAATAAAATATCGATTGGCTGGCATATATACGTTTTGATGGTTGTAATCAGACTTTCACCTACACCTGTAAGGTCAGAGGTGAAAGTTTGTGAAAGGTCAAGGGGAACGTTTATGATTGCTAGATGTGATGGCTATATCGTCCGTGCGGTCAAGGTACATTTGATAAAATATGATATGATAGGATTATAACGATACAGGGGCAGATATATGCATGACCTCTGCGTGCCGTTTAGTACGACTTTTAATCTTGGGCACTGCTGCCCCATCTGACCTTCACACTGCGGTCACTGAGCTGAAGTAATAAACGGTGCTGTAGAACACGGACAGGCGGAAACTCATTGAGGAGACCTCTGGTGTACGATATTGAAGTCAACCCGAGCAAAGTATTGGTTTCACTACATGTTTGGATTCACTAGAGCAGTGTGCTTACAAGTGCATTACAGACGACTGCAATGAGGGTACACCCCTGTTTATTCCGGATTTCTATTCGGGGCTGCCCACCTTCGAGTCTAGCGACCGTCTCTTCTCTTCCAGGGAATAATTCGGAAGCAATTTGAAAATAACTGTACATGCATTGGATAGAAGGATATCCATTCAGCTACAAGACCGATTGAGTTGGTTTCTTCAACCTCTTTAATTTTGGTAAAATTAACAACAACAAAAAACAAACATTTTTTCATATGCCAACATTAATGCACAAAATTGGAAATAGAAAATAGAAAAATTCTGACAGAGATGACTGGTGTTGGCAGAAAGATACAAACCTTGATTATACTCGAGTCAATTAGAAAGAAAATTCCAATACTGTAATTTTCTTAATCATTCAGGGCGCGAAGGGATCTAAATCTGTTTACAGCACCACACCAAAGAGGTGAATCTCGGTTAAACGCCGGGTACATTACGTTCACCTGAAATCAATCTGCACCAAGAAAACGCCCCTTCCTGCACTTTTCATCCATGTTAGTATCTGATATTATTTCGCAGCTGATGATAAGAAATGTAAACTCAAACTTGGACCCTCACAACTTTTTCGTCACTTTTATTATTATTGTTTTTTTTACCCCGGACTACCACGGGAAGAACTGGGGTGTGCACCGTTAAAGACAGCGTCAGTGTGGTGGAACCAGTGAACCTGGCAACAAACAGTGATGTCCAATTACCTTCAGATTAAAGGGCTTACATAAAACTTTTCCTTTAACGAGCATTATTGATACCCGACAGAAATGGGACTTTATCAGGATTACATAATTAAACGATCACAAAAGAAAACAAGATCTAACTAGCCAATGTAAGGCCACAGCAAGTAATTTTTATGGATGACATTAGCGCGCATTAATTTTTGCCCGATTGTTACCCTCCGACAATGGCCAACATGCCGAAATGGGCAGATATGCCGTAAGCATCTATCGGTTCAGAGACCATCAGGGACCCAGCAAACTTGAAGCACAATTACTCGCGTTTGATGGCAAGTGTTGTCAGGTGTTCCATTGCAAATGAATACCCAGTGTAATATTAGCTTCCCATGATGGTACCACAAGCTCTTTCCTACAATTGTACTAGTTAATCGAGATGTATATACATCTACAAGGACAGGTAATACCGTTGAATATAGGAATAAAAGACCTGTTGGTTGTGATATCATGTTTTGTCGCCTCAATTCTTGTTTAACAAGGTTTATGATCTCAAAATTTGAAAATGTAGGAATCTTGTTGTTTTTTCCCGTCTTGTTTTTTTTTCGGCCCATCGCATTAGATTTGGAGTCTGAGGAGGATGTCATCCATAAAATCTACCTGCTGTGGCCTAATCAAATAAAATCGAACGATGACAGATTCGCCGCCCCGACACAATGGTATACGTGGCGCCTGCAGCAATCATAGATGCGTATTTATCAGTGCATAGATATATCAATCATCTCATGATGATTAAGATAAATAAGAGCGAAGTACCTTGAAGGACAATCATATTTCATATGGTCAATATATGCATGAAACCTGAAAATATGTTGATGATAATAGTATGCTTGCACACGGTAATTTTAAGCACTACTATTAAAAGCACATGAGGGACTCTAAAACGTGAAGCACATACGATGATATTACTTGTTTTTATCATTGCCATTTTTGTATATAATGTATTATATTTTAAGGCATTGTATTGTACAGTATTTTCATGTTTAATGTATGATATTGTAGAAATTTGTATCTCATGTTATGATGTTTAATATTGTAATCTGTTTTGTTTTCAATATCGTAATCTGTATCTACATTGTAGTGTTTGGGAGGACAACTTGTAAAGGTGTCTATGCACCTGTTTTGTCCTCCCTTCCACTTGTATATTTGTACTCGTGGTAAACTAAAATAAACAGATACACATATGTCTTGTTCTTTTGAAATGATTGTATGTAATGTAATCTCATGTTAGCTGTATGTGATGTAATCCTATGTCTTTTATGGACTTGTGTCCTCTCCTGGAAGACTAGCTGTCACGTAGTCATAGGTAAACAGCCATAGCTAAAGAAGAGGTTGAACTCCAATAAACTCCAACTCCAATACCATGCTTGCATTTTTCCATTATTGCATCGCTTGCTCCTGATGGTAAGGTGGACGACATGTTTTTTTTTGTATAGGTCTACTATATTTCAAAACATTTTTCAATGTTAATTTGTGCAAAATTACATATCAAAATCTACTTTTTTAATTATGTATGTATGCATTTTGTCATTGTGTTTTATTTGTTGTTGTGTATTGATGTTGTCGAGTGGAAGGCGTTGAATAAGCAATTGTGCTTTTTGTCTGATACTCATTAAACTTGTGAATTAATATAAAACACTCTAACTGTGTACCGGTGGCATACAACTGAATGCAAATGTGGCGGACGCTATTTCTATCTTTATTGCGTTCGTAGTAAAACCATCAACACGACCATCTTAACTTAAATAAAGTTATATTCGATGCTGTAGTATCCCAGTGATGGTGGCCATAACTATTGATCCAATTTTTTTGAACGGGTAAAATGGGCAATTGGTTCAATACAAATGGCCTGCATTTCAATGTTATCAGGATCCAGCTCCCAAGTGGCTAATACTTTGATACAGCCATCGTCAATAACAGCGATGTAGAGATACAGCACAGAGCATTTTAGTACCGTTACCTTGTCCTTCGCGGCTTAGCCAAGGTTTAGGCACAGAGCTGTTGTCTCGTGGGTGTTATCGTCTCCAATTGAGATCAGAGACATGTATAATAAGTTATTTCCTTTCTTTTAGTTCCCTTATGAGACATACACATTCAATGGTTCATAACATTGATGTAACATCTATTAGGTCTGCTTGATATATATTTGATAGTGCAATTTTAACAGAAAGTATATTCCTGATGTTCATCACACATCTATATTATTCGTTGTTAAAGCTGTATTATGTAAAAGGTAGACGATACAAAAAGCAAATTTTCTGGTCATTTCTTACAAAGTAAGTTGAATCAACCCTACTCCATTGCCTTATGAGTGTATATTTAAAAGCTGGAAACACAGCTGTCAGCCATGTTTGTTTACATTCTGGTAGTTTGTGGTGGTACCAAAAACTGAGTGTGATTCGTGTGAGCTGTTTTAGCGCCAACCATCCATGTCAAAAATGTGAGATAATTGTTGAAAACTGGAAGTAAATTACAGTCACACGAAAAATTTTTCAATTAAAAGTTTTTCATATTTTCGTGCAAAATGTTACATAATGCCTATTTAATATGGTATAGAGTGGTGTTCATACGAGACAAAATCGAACACCTAATGGACATTTTGTATTGATGAGTCCGTGGATATTTAGCAGACTGTTAGATGTATGGTTAAATCAAGATTGTTCTTATACTATTTTACATATTCCTTATAAAAAGCGGTTATATTGCCCGAATGGACTCTTGATTATCATTGACAAATTCTTTGTCAATGATAATCGTGCATATGTAATTAGCATATTTACCGGACGACATACCTAGAGTTGGAGTAGTATAATTAGAGTGTCTTTATTGTTATTGTTCAGAAATTGTAACATGACAATACAAAGTGTGCACTAGGCAGCAAATATGCTGGTAGCGTGCACACCTAACACATAATACTCATTTACACCTGAGTCAAGTGAGGAAAGTCGTGTAAAGTGCCTTTCCCAAGGGCACAAGGTCGGTGGCATGTCAGGACTCGAACCCGGGACCTCTTGGTTCCGAGTCGAGTACTCTGTCGTTGCGCCATACGACCCCACATTGTTATCTATAAAAATAGATTAGCTTCTTAGAATTGTTAGTGCTGTTAGGTAAATGTTAGCAATAGCAACTATATTATGTATATGTTGCCACACATTGTACCTACTACAATTGTCGTGCAATAAAGTTCTTCTTTAACTTTCGAAAAGTAGTGGATGCTACCTGAAACGTCTGACCGTTTCCAAAATCATATCCAGTTGCTTGAGTTACTGCTTTTTGGCGTATCGTATTACCTGGATGTCTAACCTTCACCGACGTTAAGTCCTTGTTTTCCTATCCTCGACATTTGAAGTTTGAATTGTAGGATCTAGGCTGAGCAATAAAGAAAGGTGCTATGGAATTCAACGGATCATTGAAGATGTCCATTGCTGCCATATGTATATATAGCCTGTGTAGAGTCAATGGCCTCTTGAAGCGAATGCGTTCAATGACCCATGCCATAAAGCTAAAGCAAATGGAGGTCCTAAGCTATGTCCTCATTTCACCATTGGGTTCACTGACTCAACTCTATTACTAGTAGAACGACATTATGTTGCTTAATGTTCACAGAGGATTAGCTGGTGGAGCCACTGGGACTGGTGTCTTGACGAACCTGTCACATGTCTTTACCAACTATTCTGCTTCAGTGGTGCCAAGGATTTGTATGCGTTTACTTCACATACAAAAAAATTGGCCACATGGGAAAAAGACGGTTCCAAGAACGTAATACGTATGCCTTTTTGATTTGCATTAGTTACTGCCAAAGGAGAAGAAGTCGCCGGTTCTATCAAGGGTACTTGTTTGTCACATAGGCGAAGTAGTCCTGTATATCATGGTTTACTATTTCAAAATAGTCGTGTACTCTGTATAAATGAATACATTTTTCTCAATCTACCCCCAGAAAATGAAATATAAGACGTAGCCACCAGTGTGTACTGTATTTTCTGTATGTATGTATATATGTATGTATGTATGTATCTATTTATATTTCTAGTTATATATGACTATAGTTACATATAGTTACATTTCTAGCTCTCTCTCTCTATTTATTATTTATATATTATATTATATTACATTATATTATATCATATAAGATACATATTATATATACCCACAGGAACAAACTTGCAGAAAATTAAATATAAAATGTAGTCACCAGTTTTTAAGTTTCTGTATATATACAGATACAGATTCTATATACACCCAGGAACGAACCTGAATCCAAGCAATGACATGCAATGAAAGGTTTCTAACATCTTGAACAACGGTATCCCAAATGGCTATGAACCAACTCGACTTTGCGGTTAAATACAAACGATGCGTCAGAACTTCATAAACAGGGGAAAAGAGACAAATCTGTCTCCTCGTTGTCCATGGTTTTCTCTTAACGACGAATCAGCAGGGACGCTGGGTGATTTATTTTCAAATATACCAAAGCTTTAATGCCAGCGGCTTGCAGGGCCCAGGTGTCGTCAATCGACCGCTACATCACCACTGCAATGGGATTTTCCAGGATTCTCCAGGAATCAATACCAAATCTGAATGAACATTGATTTATACCGCATTCCCAAGGGTCACAGAGACTCTGTAATTGCCAGTTTCCTCACCGTGGGTTGCAAGTGGTTTAGATGAAAAGATAAAGTTATCTTAAGATAAAAGGAAGACCTAATTTGCAGAATTAGATGTGCATTGAAGTATATTACCCCAAACAAGCTTCTATTCGTAATTTGAACAATTCTATAAGGAACCAAGCCAACGTTCGAAGTTGGTTGTGAAGATACTATTAAGGAGAATTGCACTATTAGTTATAATGATATCCCATCCTAGTGGTGGCCTCTGTCTGACCCGTCCTGATCTTAGAGGAAACCAATATCTTATATGGGCTTTTGTATGAAATTACAAAGATACGGACGTAACGAAGGCATCAATCGTAGTTGCCAATTTGGGCTTTTATTCAATTGTAAACGTACTGTCTTCTATCACTGATGTATTTGTAGCTATTAAGTAAAAGACTGAACACGACGAAAGAAATTTGGAAAAAAAAAACCAAAGTGAGAGACAGGTTCAAAGTCATTGCTTTGATGAAATAACTATTGTATGTTATCATATCTCTTGTGTGATATACATAAAACGGCAAAAAGTTTCCATTATCTATTTTAAAAGTCTTTTCATAGAAATTGCCATGGGGGCACCAACTACTCTTTATTTTCCCTTTTAAAGGGACATTGCACCAAAAATTGCAATGTTTTAATTGAAAAAAAATCTTTGTGTGATTGTAATTTACTTCCAATCATCAAAGTATTTGTGCAATTATCTCACATTTCTGACATTCATGGTTAACGCTAAACAGCCCACACAAGCCGCACTCATTTTGTGGAACCACCACAAACTACCAGAATGTAAACAAACATGGCTGACAGCTGTGTTTCCAACTTTAAACACACTCGTAAGGCGTCATATTTCGGCACCTCCACTTTCTGAATGGTACTTAGTTGCAATGGAGTAGGGTTTTGCTTTGTGTATTGTCCAAATGTTACATAATGCAACTTTAACTGCTTAGAACAATGATAAATGTTACTTGTAGTTTCTGGCTATATATACATTCTAAAACATATCGATGATTTATGGTTCGTAATGATTCCTAGTTATTATGACTCTTGAGGATTATATAACGTTAGATAGACTACGGTAAGATTAATTTTATTAGTTCTAACACACAAATAAATAGCATTAACACTGCTTTCTACAACGTGATAAATTTTTACCAATGACATAAATTATTCTTTGCATGATAAATCAGGGACATTCACTTACCATAAAAACATACCTATAACATGGTCATGGCAATCAATGAGACTGTTGTTACCAGTTTCAGGTGGCAAACCTGAAAGTTATTACATCGTTATTTATTATGGCTATGTATGCTAGAACACGAAATGGAACCAGACATTTCAATATACATCTCAATATCATACATATCCCTGGAAGAAAGGATTAGAATAAAGCCCTTGAGACACAGTAGAATATGGATTATGAACGTTTCCCTTTCCACATCACTACCTAACGTCTTCTGACATTGCCACTGCACGAAAAGTTGGATTTACCATTGATAGTAAATGCCAGTAAAGTCGGGTAATGTTTACTTTGTAAGCAGTACCGGACTTGACAATGGTAGTAGATAAAAGTCAAGTCCGGTAATTTTGGACTCAACAATGGTTGTAAATGAAATTGCCGTACTTGACTTTTATTTTACTCCATTGTAAAGTCCGCTACTGTTTAATAAGTAAACATTACCCAACTTTACTGGCATTTACTACCAGTCGTAAACTCAACGTTTTGTGCAGTGCAAGACCTTAATGACAGGAGCTTCTGTAGTTTGCACATGTATGGATAAGAGCTGAAAGATTTTTGTATCTACAATTGTGTGGTAGACATATCATGACAGTTCATATACGGCTGTAGCCAATTTTTTCGTGACTCACTTTCAACCTGACCTGAATGTTCGAGTTCATGAAGGTCTCTACATCATTACATGGCATTGTTTTCTTTGTTCTTCCTCCTATAGTTTGGGAGGCACTTGATCAATTGAATACATTGATTTGTTTCTACTATCGAACAATAAAAATGTCTACTCCATTCAGTATAAGTATACATGTAGGTTCATTGAAGGCGAAATATAAAGTATGAACAACTTGAATGGCTGTTTTGCAATAGATAACGATAGAATGTTACATATGAGGTATTGACATGTTAATTTTTTAAACTGTTCAGGTGGGATGTATTTTCCCCACGGACGTTGTATCCAGAACCGTGCTTTATCCAGAACCATGTTCAGACACGATTCTGGGTAGTCCACACGTATCCAGAACCGTGCCTGGGGCAAGTCTACGCTCTTGAATACGCAGAGACTATCCAGAACCGTGTCTGATCCTCGCCCTAACCCATTCAGGTATAAAACTAGATAGGCACGGTTCTGGATACAATAATGCTCACCACTTCGGATATAAATGATGCTTGCTTGACTTGCATGATTTGTTTCATCGTGCCTCTAAATCTTACGGTGTACCTGTACTGTTGAAATGAAAAAAAAAACAAAACTGTTTAGTTAAATGAAATTCAAGGCACGTAGTGTTCTCTTCTACGGATCAAATGAAGCTAATGGAATTCACCAGTCCCACATTTGTATCTGATCTCGTAACTGATGGAGCGTGCGACGCCTTTTCTTTTCTTTGGGCTTCAGGTCAAGATGTAAATGCCAGAAGATAAGTGCTGCAAGTTATTATTGAAATTGCAAAAGCAACATAAAGTTCCTGTCACACATTCAGAACCTTCCCCCACCACCAGCCAACCAAGGTTGGCTGAAGTTCGGGAGCAGTCTGGCCAGCTTTAGGCCATGCCTACCATCGAATTTGAGTTAAATTTGCGCCAAATTTGCCTGCCAACCACGCTACGGCCACTGCTGTCCTACTCCCGACCACCAGCCGACAATCAGCCAACTATGGCTGAACCTTCCATCCACACCCAAATCATTTTGAAACATTCGGCTAACGCAGCCAAACAGTAGCCGACCTTGCCCCCGACCTACTCCTAACCATGGTTGGGGTGGGGTGGGGCGTTCGGCTAGTGTTCGGAAGGCCAAATTCGTGAATGTGTGACAAAGCCTTAAGGAATTTACACATATTCACAGTACCATGGGTGCAAATCTTTGCTACGATGTGGATATTTCAGCACTACTCAAAGCAACCCATAGGCGACAACATCCTGCCAAAGTCATTAGAGAGTTACAAAGTTCAATAAATCAACACAGCCTTTGATCTACTGCCTGTGCCTACTTATAGCACTTTCATTACAGCCGCTCTTGAAAAAAAGCTCCCATTGATCCACTTCTGTTCACACCGTAACAATATATACCTTGTCCCTTTTAAAAGGCCTTTGCGCTCCAAAATTCATGGGGTACTCCATTTGGCAAGATCAACCTCAGTGTACAAGGCGGTAAAACGAGCTCGAGAGGGCTCACCGCTCGATTTCGTCTGTGAACTTAAAGACGGCGAATCCCTTTGAGCCCACAGGCTCTTGAACTAATGGAAGTGTCACGGCCTCTTGGTCTCAAAGAGAGCTTACCGCACAGGTTCCTCGTGTCAGGCAAAAGATCAGAAGTGTGATAATTCATAACATAATGACACTTTCTGTCGTTGCAGGCCCTTTGACTTAGGTGGACTTGACAAATATGGAAGTTTGACAGTGCAGAAGTCTCTGTAGAGATTTTGCATTTTTTCACACTGGGTCACAAAATGTACAGGGTTATGTTAGGGTAATGGTAACTACCGGCTAATGTGTCACATCTTTTTTTATCAAAGGGTGGGTTATCTAACCAAGCCAAGCCAAGGACGGGGATCTAGCTGGATGTGTATAGAATACGTATCATTGCATTTACCTCTATTCTCGATCAAACTTACAAGCTATAGTAGAAGAAAATCAATAAGGCTGCATTTTGTATGAGCTGAAAGGATTTTAAGGATAAAAACCTATAATATCAACTTTCTTATGTTAGCAATTGAGCTGTATAAATTCTTTCAAACTTTATTGTTCAATCAGATTTGCAGTCCATATTTGGACTGAATTGCATTGATTTTACAGTTCTCTTGCATTGTAGAAAACAGTGGTTAATTGAAACGTAAACAGCATAAAATGACATATAACTATTCAACATTATTCTAATCTGTCGACAGATAGATGTCTTATATTCTAAGAATACAATGGGTCGCTCTTCAAGTACTACACATCTATAGTAATGAATTGCAGAATGCGTTTTGTAACAGCTACTAAAACGTTTTCAAAAGCTGCTATACCTTCTTTAATCATTGGACGCGTGGGAGTGTCAAGGTCCAAGCCTCAGGTCATGGCAAAGCTCACTTATCTACATCACATATGTTCAGGTTAACAAATACTGGAAATGCTTTTGCAATATTATTACACTTTAGCTACTCGATTGAAAACTTACCAATGGCGGCATCAAGCATCCTAGGAATGCATGACAGACAAAAAACTCATAGTGAGTCCCTCAAAAGACCATAAACTATTAACACAGAGGTCGAAACCTTCCATGTGGTTGTTATGTAGCACACGGCAGGGGTTCACAATGTCATGATCGCCAATGGCATGCATAGAACGTTAATTTCCCAACACTACAGGGATTGCCAAGTCGGAAAACTTGAGTACATGGAAACTAAAGATATGGCAATACTCTGATGTACAAGCATATCTTACATGTACATAACCCAAAAGTGTTATGTTATTATAGTTTGAGATACATAAACAACCTAGTGCCTTCGTCATACATTTACAGTACTGTTACATATATGCTATATTTTAAAGTCCTATCCTTTGACTATGTTTCCCACATTTGACCTTGACCTTTGTCTATCTAAGACCTGCCCACATACCAAATATCATCACAATCCATACGTATAAATGCCTTCTGAAGCTATGCTGGACACAAATATGTGGAAACACACACAGACAAACAGCCACACACACAGACAGACCAAAAACAATACCACCATTTTAATGGAGGTATTAAAAACAATTCGTGCAACGATTTTCTAAGCCATTGTCTATTTGAAATTCTGGGGTCTGAGAATGACTCACCATGAGCGTATTGTTGCGTAGCACGTTAGCCTCAGTGATTTACGTAAGCCCATATTCATGTGCGTTGGAATATGACGCATCCATCATTTGTGAATTCTTTCCCCTGATGGGTTGATGATCCGTCATTTCGCATTCCAAGGAAAAGGAAGCAGCAGTAATTTGTACGTCAGACTGCAATTACAGCAATGCGATTATAGGTTAAACATGAGATTACACACTGGAGATCCATCACTAACAATCCGGAAAACGGCATTTGTAATTGAAAAATGTCGGTGAGATACTGGAAGCATTGTTGTATCTAAAATCCATATCTCAGCTTTCCCTATGCTCTTACTGGGTAATCTTAGTACTTATAAAAGCATTAATTTTATCTACAAGTGCGTCAAAATACAATGATAGTATAAAATGCCTCCTGATGATTATAAAGCAGCAAAATGAATATGCATGTGTTAGGAGTAAATGTATGTGATCAAAGAGGACAAATGAAGAAGCTCTCATATAGGTATTTGGTTAGCTTCCTACCCGTAACGTTGATTAGTCTATATACATACATGAAAACTTTCTTGCATATTCATGCCCAATGGGTTAAATGCATGATGTTACAAGTATGAGAGAATACTGAGTAATATAGTAATCAAAAGGAATAACTCAAAAGTCTTAGGTACTACATTCTATTTAATCTAAGTCTTAAAGATGTCTTCTCTCTTTTGAAAACAGCTTGAGATAAATTCACAAAATCTTGTTTGGTCATTAGTGGTAGTCATGAGATCATTGAATATCTCATTCCTTGATCTACCTTTACACATTTTGTCCAAGTGAATTGTTCTAAATAGCATGTCACGTTCAATATCATACAGGTAACTGTCAAGTACAATGTGCATTTCGTCTTTTATGCTGTTACAGTTACATGCCTTACAAAGCCCATCTTCTACAGGACGTATCTCAGGCGCTAAGGGTTGGGGTAGGTATGCAATTACTGGAAACCTACCCATCTATGTGACAGGAGGGTAACCCTTTCCGGATTGTGAGGCTCTGTTTTGAAACAGCCTTGACAAGCGATGACATGAAAGCAGCCAAGGGGATGTGTGATAAGGGACAAATTTAGACGACAGTGCATTTCTGAACGCACGGCTTTATCTGAACCAGTCAACGTTAGGCCACACCAATCTGATTTGTTGGATTTTTTTAGAAAACATATGAAGCAACAGGGCGGAAAAAACATGTCCAGGCATCCTATAATAGCCCCAAAAGCTACAATAGGAGCCATAACGTACCTGGCTGGTTTATCATTAAAACAATAAATTTTGAACTTTTAATCAAACAGCTGCATTGATAGATGGAGAAACTGTAACAACTAGGAAGACAAGGACTTTCTTCAACTGTTGGGGTTAAAATATGAGCATTTAGAAGTTGATTTAGAACCTGAATATTTATTTTGGATATCAGACAGAAATTGAAGAGGGCGAATCCGAGAACTTCTTGATTAAATTGGTGCGACCTTAGTGTAAGATGTAAGTCTTAAACTGGAAGATACAGGTAGAATTTCATTTTTACGAAAAAAAGTAAGCATTTAAATAATCCGGATTGCTTTCAGATATTAAATCTTTGACAGATATACTGGCAATTGATGTTCTGTCAAACGTTAAGCGTACAAATTGACACAATATAAATGCTAAACCACACAAACTGATTCCTATTGCGATTAACTTAGTTAGATGTATTGCCCAAGAGTGTTACGAAACTGCGCACTCGGTGAATCATTAGAAAGCTTGCATTGCACTGGGAGGCCTTATCAGCAGTGCTGTCAAGAAATTGACGACTGTAGCCATTTCATAACTATTAACATGCAATAAAAGCAGTTATGGTGTAACAGTTATCTGCAACATTCGATGGTTTTTGACAAACTGCTCTTTGTTATTGGTAATTTCCTACAGTTTTGGACAGCAGGTAACCTAATAAGTGTCACAAATGGTATATGTTACATAACGTTGTGCAATTAATTCAAAATACCCAACCTGGGAAAAATCAGTTGAAAGATAAATGACAACATTACACTTTCTTCATTTTTATGCAAATGTTGGTATTTTTTATTGATTAGTAACCACAGTGTAGTTTATTTTTCTCCTGTATAGCTTCGAGAAAGAAATCTGTATTGTGAGATGTTGTGTGTCTCTAAACATACTGGTCACACGTTTTAGATAGACAACATCAACGTGTTAGTATTTTATTACTCCGTGAAGGAGGTCATTGACCTCCGGCGGAGTCTTGCGATCGGTTGGATTTTTGTGTGTGTTCGCAGCTGTATCTCACGATCTGTTTGCTACATTGGTGTGTAGTTTGGCATGTCGTCAGCTAGGGTCTCATTTACATAATTTATGAGCAAATGCTACATACAATAGCCTTCTTTGCTAAGATGGGACTTTTATACTTTAAACAACTTGTTTTGGTCTGTGTCTTCGTCGCACCTATAAATCAAGATCCTTTTATAGGGTTTGCCTAAAATTTGACAGTTAAAGAGGGTATCAATTTAAGAACTTAGCCACACCGCTACTAGCACCATAATTACCTCACGGAGGATTGTGTCCTACGGATTCTTGTTTTGGTTTTATTTTGTACATTATCATCCAATCAATCTTATCATACTCGAGCTAAGGGCACTGCATATGGTAATATTATATAATGAATATATGAATTAATTGTGAATTATTACAAGCATGGAAACATTTTTTTGTAGATAATCACACCAGAAGGTTATATCATAAATCATACTCTATCATGAATATCAAATTATGCCTTGCCTTATCACCAATATATGTAGGTAAATAATGTCATTCATAACTATCGTTATCTCGTGCAATTAATACCTTATCTCTGGTGTAATCAGTACCTCTGAGTACCCCATGATGTTTCTTAAATGGGTTTTTAATGGGCAGAAACGCCCTTAAGGCATTCCTTTAGAAATTACCAAATAATCATGAAAACATACACAACAAAGGCATGTATGTTACAACAGTGATGTGCTATGAAAAATTGATGAAGACATGGCTTGGTGGCCTCAATTGACTAGATGTTTTATGAGATTGTTGATGAACATACATTACAAGTTCCAATTACTATAGCAATAATATGAAGTCAATTTAAGTGCCCGTGTTTTAATGACAATCTATTGTTCAATTTTGTCATTTTATTCAAAGAACTGCAAGTGCAGATAAACGCCCTGAATTTTGTACTGCTAGCTGACGACTCGATCAGTTAAAAGCTTTCTTAAATGACTGCTGCAGAGTAGAACATAAATCAAAATTAATCAGTGAAAGGATCAAACATCTCGGCTAAATTTTGCTCTATCTTAACTTTCATTTTACATATTATTCGAGGCCCATTAGGTTTAATTGAAGGAACCTAGAACTATTGTACTTTCTTACTCTGCGTTCTCAATCATGCTTAAAGCCATGATATTGATAATCGCAATACTGCTGCCGATTACATTTACTATTGAATAAATGCACGGTTTTATCGAGAAAATCCTGCGGTTTCGGAAAAACAATACAGTCACCAAAGATGCACGATTGCATACATCTAAAAACATAATAATATATTTAGATAGCAAAGAAAAATCCATATTCATCATGCAACTCGATAAACTACGTATTATAAGCTCCATCTGTTCTTACACTTTCAACTTTCGAGAAGCGAGATGAAGTTGAACCTGTACATATTAGTGCACTATACATATAGTAAGATATCAGACTCACTGTGTCACTGATCTTGTACATAGACTTTATCACCATGACCTGTACTTATGTTGTAAGGGCATAAATGTACAATAAATGTCTTAATTCATTCATTCATTCATTCATTCATTCATTCAGTAAATGTATATATCTTACAGACTCTGAGGCAAACTACCGAAGTCTCCATAAACACAAAATCTCACACACATTGTTTGATGCAAGAATTGTACGCATTAGTTTTGACAGTACCTCATAAAGCACTGTTTTCCTTTAGAGTTCGGTGCCTTTGATCTTGGTAAGTGTTTTGTAATTGTCATACTTAAAAGAAGTCAGTATTTCTTTTATCTACTTTTAAGTGTTCCTATTTACTGAAGTTCACAGCCATCATGACAGCCCACGCAGCCGCTTACAAGTGCGTAGTATCAGATCAAAAGTCTTGAATAGCGCAGAACCGTTAGGTGTAGATCAAGAGTGTATAAAGTGTATGCAGTTAAACGGAGGCGGTCGATCTTACGTAATGCCCTTCCAAATAGATGCATTACGATGTATGGCTGTTGCATTCCAAAACGTGCTATTCCAAAACATGTTTTGGAATGGACCACGTTTTGGAAAAATAAAGATACATTCACACTTCGTAGTATTCCAAATCATGTCTTGAAAAGGAACACGTTTTGGAATACAGATGCATTCCACTTCGTAGTATTTCAAATCATGTCTTGGAATGGAGCACGTTTTAGAATACAGTTACATTTCACTTCGTAGTGTTTCATATCATGTCTTGCAATGGAACACGTTTTGGAATACAGATATATTCCAGTTCGTAGTATTCCAAATCATGTCTTGGCATGGAACACGTTTTGGAATACTGATACATTCCACTTCGTAGTATTCCAAATTATGTCTTGAAACGGAACACGTTTTGGAATACAGATGCATTCCACTTCGTAGTATTCCAAATCATGTCTTGGAATGGAACACGTTTTGGAATACAGATGCATTCCACTTCATTCCAAATTATGTTTTGAAACGGAACACGTTTTGGAATACTGATACATTCCACTTCGTAGTATTCCAAATCATGTCTTGCAATGGAACACGTTTTGGAATACAGATGCATTTCACTTCGTAGTATTCAAAATCATATTTTGGAAAGGAACACGTTTTGGAATACAGATACATTCCACGTCGTAGGATTCCAAGGTATGGACCACGTTTTGGAAATGCAACAATGGCGCACCGCTGGTTTCTCTATTTCACGTACCAGCTTATACTGTCCTTCTGCCGTGTGGAAAACTCAAAATAGCTCCAATTTTATGGGCAGTCCTTCAAAGAAGTGGAGGTCTTTGTTCACATTCCCTGCTGGACATAAACCTTAATTCCTGCTCTACTTAGGTGCACCCTTACATCAAAGGCTTCAATCGATCCTACGTGGACTGATCGAACATACTTGCTTTTATACCCATGAAAATCGACCGACGAAATGCAGCAGTCCCGATTCTGTGCCAACGAAAATTGGGGAAACCACGAGCCCGCCACAGAAGCCACAGTGAGAAGAAAGTGAGACTGCATTCGATTGTTTGAAACGTGATGTTATACATTTAAATACATATAAATTTGTTGGAAAATGTATGGATACATTGAGATATTCACATTGTCAGGAAATATTTATTCCATGAGTAGTAAGTAAGGATCATCCATTTGCAAACAAAATGTAGTGGACACTGAGCAGGACTACTTTTAGAGAGGTCTAAAGAAGGCCATATATATATATCAGGGCACTCCAGCCATCACTAACCAGAGACGGCGGGTGGTATAAACTCCCTGCCACGTTTGACCAATTGCCCACGTCATGTATCTGTAAAGTCTCGTATGAATAAGGTCACGTGTCTGTAACTCTCGCGGGTTTACGTTCTCAAGTGATTAGTCATTATTTATCCCGATAAAAGCGACAGTGGTCGCTGAAAATTTGATCCTTGTGTACCCTTTGTGTTGGAATAAAGCTTGGTATAGTACTATGATTATTACCAACACAGATTAACTTCAATGATAACAAACTGTAGTACCCAGTAAGTGTTCCAAATGAATTAACCATGATTTTCTGCTCACTTCCCCCTTCCCAGCAAACATGTTCTGAATTGATTCTTCGACAAGCTGGATTGTTCACTGAAGGTAGCATGATCGCGTTATCCCAGTAGGTGGCGTGCAGTAGGCAACTTCAATTCGATTCGTACAGAAAGGTAGGCGTGGCCTAAATCTGGTCAGACTGCTCCCGAACTTCAGCCAACCTTTGTCGGCTGGTATTCGGGTGCAGGTTCTGAATGTGTGACAGGGACTTACTATAGGTAATCATTGGGTGTTCCATATCTGTAAGCCACTGCAACGAAATACCAATTCATTTCAGATGGGATTCAGTTTTCTATTCTTATTTAGTGACAAGAGTCACTTGCCACGTATTGAATTTTGATGCCGTTGACCATTGGGTATTTCTAAAAACAGCAATGCGAACCTCGATGGTACATCGACTACGTTGACTGTATCACCCCATTGTTGTACAGTTCGATCGAAAACTTAGATCAAGAAACATTTGTACCATTCGAAAAGCTTGTTTCAATCAAACTTATCTGAGCACCCTTTAAAAGGTCATTATGTAACATTTGTGCACCAAAAATGGAAACGTTTTAATTAAAAAGACTCTTCATGTAATTGTAATTTACTTTCACGTCTCAACATATTTGTGCCATTATCTCACATTTATGGTTGGCGCTAAAACAGCCCATACGAGGCGAACTCAGTTTGTGGCACCACCACAAAGTACCAGAATGTAAACAAACATGGCTGACAGATGTGTTTCCAACTTTTAAACACACTCATGAGGCGTCATATTTTGGCATCTCCACTTCCTACATAGCACTTCTTCGGAATGAAGTAGGGTTGATTCAGCTTACTTTGAAAAGAAATGACCAGAAAATTTGCTTTTTGTATCGTCCTAATGTGACATAATGCAGCTTCAAGTAGCAGTAAGTGGAAGGACGCAACGAATGGCCGTCACAAAATACAGTACCGGCATAGCTAAGCCGCATTTATGTGAATTTTATAAAATAATTAGGGATTACCTTTGTTGCATTATCAGCCTGATTTTATTGAGGTAGCAAAAAAGTTAATGGATCTACTGAAAATGATCAGACGAGTGTATTGTAGGACAAAGCAACAAGCTAGCATGGGATAGCTGTTTCATTTCAGCAGGGATTTTGCAACGGAATTTCATTACAAGAAAAGTGTCATTAACAAGTCCAGGCGTAACAAGGGATTGTGTGCAAGCGCCAGCACGGCGTGGGACTGTCAAAACCCCCAGCAAAATGTTGATCAGGCCACAGCAGGGCTAGCTCTGTGACAGAAACTAATGGGTTTTTGCGTTAGGTTATAGCCAATGCGTTTCGTCATGGAAATCAATCAGTCTGAGCCAACTTTCGTATTGGAAACCTTTTGAAAACAGTTGGCAACAATAAATATCCCCACAATTTCAGATGCAATGAATTCTGAGGCATTTCCCAGGATCTTTTTTTAAATCAAAATAGAAATAAGAAATACAGACAAGATGACGAAGCACTCAAGTTACGGCGAATTTATATCAGCGCCGCCATTAAACAAAAAGAATTAAACAAAGATATAATAATACATAAGCTAACAAATGAATACACAGAATCAAAATAGGAATTCGGGGTTAAATTATACACTTCTATGAGCGCAAGTCCTATCCCCCCTCTCTTGATATTTCAGGTATGACTCGAGTAAAGTAATTTGAATCTTATGAATCAAGCAGGAGCAAAATGTTCTACCTACCTACCTCGTCCCTTGTTAAACTCAAAGTTTTACAATTAATCTTAGACGAGCAAAAACAGGATCTATAAAGTAGGAAATTTTTTAAAGCATCGCCAGATAGAGAATATTATGTTGGATATAATTTATTTTCCCATGTATCGTTTTGATAATCCATTGAAGATTCAAAATAATTACTAAAACAAGAAATCTGAGATTCCAAATCTCCGGGAAGTATATGATGTATAATGTTCACAACAAAAAGAAACAAACGGCGTCATCTGGACCCCAATATCTAATATTATACCGAAAATCAAATACATCTGAAAAAAACCTCCGTGAGTTATAGCTGCGAACACACAAACGCAGATCAAAACAATACCTTCCCGCGGAAGGATATCTCCTTCCCCCGAGGTAATGACCATCGAAGAAAAACAAGCAATGCTTGTTATGTACAGCAGCCCAAACGTTTGAATTAACAAATGTTCAAAATGTGCTCCTTTACACTGTAATGGTATCGCCACACCCGCATAAATATTGGAATAAGCATTCACGATTTTCTTGGGCAAGATTCCAAGATCAATTATAGTTCCGATAATACATATCATGTAAATTACCTTGTTCAATAGGAACTAATGAAAATATGGTTTCCGAACTAGTCTGCTCGGAGACTTAATTGTACAGGAATGGGTGTCGGATACTGAAGTGTGATCTATCACTGCAGTTCCTAATCCATTCTTCAATAACTCATTATGAGGGAACAATATCAATCGTAACCTATTATTTACACCGTGGCACTATTGGCACATATTCTTTGTGGTAGCCACTGGTGCACACATGACAAGGACAAATGGGCAGATGGGTAGGTTATGGTTCAACCCTCCTCTCTGGCTTTACCTGTCAAACAGGAAGTTAGGATGAGATGGCGGGGCAGAGGTGACATCTGGAGGGATAACAGTGCTGCCTCTCGGCCTCTCTTTAGCCCCTGTCACATTTCAGAACCTTCCCCCGAATACCAGCCGACCAAGGTTGGCTGAAGTTCGTGATCATTCTGCTGAGCAGATTTAGGCCACGCCTACCTTTCTATTCTAATCGAATCGAATTTAAGTAAAATTTGAGTCAAATGTGACTGCCAACCACGCCCCAACCTATATGTATACTTCCGAACACCAGCTAACCGCCAGACAACTATGGCCGAACCCCCGTCATGATCAACACCCAAATTGTTTTTTGTTGGCGCGGCCGAACAGTAGACGACGTCGACCTACTCCTAACCATGGTTGGGGGGGGGGGGGGTGTGTTCTGTCTAGTGTTCTGGAGGCCATATTCGTATATGAGTGACAAGGCCCTTCAACAGCGAACAAACACCGAGAAAGGCAATATTTATGTACAAATTGAAATGGTGCCAGCTGGATCGGGTATTATATGACATTGGCTAATAATTTCGTACGTATTATGTAGCAAGTTCAAACTGTAATTTCCAAGACAGTTTAACTGCAATATCCAACACATCTCGTACATATATATAGTGATACATGTATTGTTGTGGGTGGAACATATAACGCATTCGTCTGATTCTTCTGAGGTAGTTAAGAAGTTAATGAGTCTGGAGAGTGAACATTCTCTGGAGTGTGTTCGCCGCTGTAGCTCATGGTAGGTTTGATGGATTTTTTATTTATTTTCGGTATATGATTAGTTATTGGGCTCCAGGTGATGCGGATTGTTTTAGTTTCATTATGATTGTGACATCACCCATCTTTTTTGTTGTAGCGTTATTGTTAAAATTGCTGTTATTAAATGTGATCTCTGAAATTTTGAGCAGTAATTGTGATCATCATGCATTTCCGTAGCTTTGGAATCTCAGATTTCTTGTTACTTATTGCGCTAAGATACTAAGATACGATGATTTAATGTAGACACAATGAAAAATATGTTTCTTTCTATGAATACATATCCATGTAGGCATCCAAGAGCGTTGGTTCCGGCTATGAGAAATGAAGCTATGTACTCAACCCAATAAAGTTTGCCTGGCATTTCTTTTTCATAAACTCCACTCTGACAGAGACAACCCCCTAAGACACAAGCATTCGCCGCGTAATTGGATCTCGAGGTTGCTCCCCTTAAAGCAAGGTTCATGGCCTTCCTTTGAGGAATTGAAAAGGAAATGAATTCCAAGGCGTAAAGCCAGTTTTTCTTTAAGTTGTGTTTCTACTGAAGAACATTCAACACTGCATGTAGAATTTACCAATAATGATAAATGCCAGGCAAGTCTGGCAATGGTTGCTTTGGGTGGCGTCAAGCAATTTCCTATGTGTATCAATCTCTAGAGGTAAATTCCACTTTTTGTGGAGTGAGCCCTGCATAGCAAACTGCAGATGTTATTTTAGATATTATGTGATTATGTCCCAGGTAAATCTGATAATAATATCAAGAGCAGCCAATACAATTTATCGTCACTGGTAAATACCACTTTTTCATGCAATGCAATTTACCTTATGCTCACTCGATGTCCATGTAAAACATGAAGAAAACGCATAAAGAATGTTGAAGTATTTTTATCAGCTTAGTATACTCAAAAGAAAGCATCAACCTGCAGCTACGACCTTTTCAAATAAGGAAAATCAACTACCTATAAAAACAAATGATAAACACCATAAATAATAAACACCTTTTTGTAGAGAGAGAAATAGGATTTGACTATGATAATTTAATCATCGTTAAAAAGTGATAGATCTATATCCTGATGTCTTTCAGCATAAGGCAGATGGGAAAATGCACTAAACGATTACCGGGAAATGCACCGAATTCCGCAGCCGATACTTTGGGAATGGTTGAAATGTCATTGATGGAACGAGCATATCTGCTTTGAAGTCACCCTTACTCTCTGCAGTACCGTCGTGTCACTCACAAATCCTGTAATGGGGGTCTTTCGTTGGATCCCTACTGTGCATATCCATTACATATCGCTACGTTGCAGATTGCCTCTGGCGAAGATCAAGAAACGGGTAGTATTCTGTTACCATGGATGAAGACTTTATGGATGGCATTTAATGTTATGGGATGGTGAAAAATGGATGGATTTAGTGAATTCAGTCTCGTGGTAGCAAAGCATGTCATTTGGGAAGTGCCATCTTTGACCGTTGTCGACAAAACCGTCAAAAGAGGAAATGGAGTTGGTTGGTGGGCCGATAGACATTGATGAATGGGTTTACAAGAAGAAAAACTTAATTGCACGACAATTCACGTTGGTAAAATGTCCCCAGCTGCTTTAAAACCCGAACCATGTTCGATCTGACGTAATTCGAACCGAACGGTGTTCGATCTGGGGTTACCCGAGGTCATTTACGGAAAACACGGGTTTTCAGCCTTCTTTTACATGGGTACCTCTTGATTTTAATGAAATTTCCCCTTCCATACTATTTGTTTATTTTCAAATGTTTTACGGTTAGCTGAAATATTGCGTCTTGTAACCCGATACTTTTCCGAACGTGCAATTGTAAATGGCACAATGTATGGCAACAAAAAACATAGTACAAAAAAGAGGCATAGAATTGAATTTAACACCCTTATTACTAAAACAACAAGGGCTAGCAAAAGTCGTTGATAAAGTGTTAAAATCGAGTGGAGCTAATCATGAGTTTCGGTATTTGTTCTAATAACAATGCAGTCTATTTTTCATAGCGGGAGTTATTACATTAAAAGGCATATTCAAATCTGTCTGTAGCATCGACTCTCATGAAATCTGTTGTGCTTAATTTGAGAAACGTAAAAGATCATATATAAAGCATTCCATGACAAAGTGAAATGCATATGGCGTTTATAACTACACTAACACTAACACTAACACAAAGTAAAATTGATGGTGATGGATGATTTTAATTCAAATGCCTGGAAGAATTGACTCAGATTACGAGATCTCACCTGCCAATATCCATTCTGATTTGTTACGCTACAAGAAGACATGTGTTGTATCCAGAACCTTGCTTTATCCAAAACCATTCTCAGGCACGGTTTGGGATAGTCCAGGCGTATCCAGAAGCATACCTAGGACAAATCTTGGATACGCGTAGACTGCAGAACTGTGCCTGATGCTAACCCTAACCCATCCAGGCATAGAACTAGATATGCACGGTTCAGGATAAAATAACATGCATGGCGCTGAATATCCCCTTCCCTTCAAAATAGGTGCAACACGTATATTGAATTATATGATCTCTACCCACTGCAAGTTCTGAAGTAATGTACGTCCCAGTCGTAGTGAACCTTGCTAATACTTAAAGATCTCCTGTCAACAAAAAAGGTTGAATCATATATCATGGAGGAGAGGCATTTCCGTCAAGCAACAACCACCCACGAACAACATGGTGGAACATCCATCTTGTTTTCCTCTTAGCTGCATATAACCAGGAGTCATAAGCTAAAAACAGTAAGTAATATCCTTCTAAAGTCTAGCCTCTAGCCAGTACCCCTCCAGCAAATTTGGCTAGACGTGGCTCAAGCAATAAACAGCTTCTCATGTTTATTGAATTTGACAGTGATGCATCCGCAATGTCATTATCATTTGTCATGTACACAAGGAAATTGTTACTCAAGCAATTGGATAAACTGGAAAGACTGTCTAAAATGTCTTCATCTCATTTACATATAAGTTAATAGTTTTTTGTATGACTACCTGTTCAACTACAGATTCCGTTAGTCACTGACGAAAAGTAGCTGATGCTACTTAAAACGGTTGACGGTTTCAAATTCTTTCAAGTTGCTTGAGTAACAATTTCCTTGTGTATCTATCTCATCACCTGGATGTCTAACCTACATCGACATTTGCTATGTTCTTTTGAATATCTGCTGCATCAAAAGCCTGCTATGGTAAGGAAAAGACTTTGCGCTTACACTAATCAAAGACCTCACTAAGTTCAATCATCAAGCGATAGACTTGACCTTGGGCATATATCGGCTCAACGGGTGTAATTGGTTTCATCATCGGCGAGTCAAATGGAGATCACAAGGCAGAACTAGATCCGCGAAGCAATTACGCCTATGATCGATCTACGCCCAAACGTAACGTAAATCCTTCCATCCTAATGATGTGAACCTGTTGCTCTCTCTCTCGCCTATTATATGTGTGTGTTCGAGTCCACTGATTGGTTGTTTCCGATAACTTTCGCGGTTGTCTATTTTGTTTCAGTCTTTGGATGGTGCTGAGCGATGTGGCTCGGCTGCATTGTTACTTGTTGGTTTCTGACTTCCACAATGATACTTTAAATTAACCTACATAGAACGCACCATATGTTTTGGCCATACGCCTGGAACATTTTGCCTTGCACACACATATAATACACTCACTCATTCACTCATGTCCTGTAGCTGCAAGCCGTAAGAGCAGTCTGCCAGTCTACAAAAATTCTCTACCAGTCATCAGCCAGACTGGTCAGCTGGACCGCCGTCTCTCTTATATAAAAAGTTTGCAAGTAGCTCTCAGAATGCCAAACGTTAGGTTGCGTTTATGAATAATTAATTCATACCCACTCTACCCTTCAGGCGAAGATGTACGCAAAGCCAATGTGGGGCTGTTGAGCATTATGTAAACATCCCTACATGATGAGTTATGAGGCATTATTTTTCAGTAAGCACATCTGGAAATGAAGATAAGATGCAAACAGGATTTGGGTGATATATGTTCAGCATTTCTTTGATTAAGTCACAGAGAAATTGTTGAGTCGTAGATCGGAACAAATTCCTTACATGAATTACCCGGTAGGTCAACAGGTATATCTCTCCTCCCGAAACAGATTGAAGCCTGGATGCAATGTTTGAAGAGCTTTCTGCAGCACTGTGTTACAGGTCATGTATGACGGATGCGTTGCTCTCCCTCTGGGTGCTGTACGGAATAATCAGAAAATGAAGCACGAAAACACGATTAAGCATTGCCAGGAGCAGCCCAAGAACTGTAAGTAGGCGTACAGCATGTTGGAAATGTGTACAGTAGAGATATAAAATGCCATCAGTCAAACACAGCAGATTTGGCATTTGCAAGAATTAAGTATCTTGACAAATAGTTGCCAAGGTTTTCAGCCTACTTCTTGAAGAAATGATCCCTCAAAGCAAAGGTTTGCTAAGTTTGGTATGCTTCAAAGGTTTTCAGTCGCGTTATATAACAAAATAGCATATGTACGTGTCCTGCAAACATTGAAAAAAATTCAAACCGGAACCGCATTACCAACACCGACGACTGAAATATCCTTTCGCTGTGCCAATTTAAGTCCAAATATAACTTATTGATTGAATTCAATCGTACTATTTACTGTGTTATATTTGCATCACATGTATTTTATTCACATAAAAGTTTGCAAGATTTTTATTGAAAAAAATATGGAGGGCCTGACTCTTTCCATTTGTCAGAGCAAGAGCCCTGTGTTTATTATTGTATTCTTTCCCGGGCTCTATGTGTTGCTCTGCAATGTGAATGTTTCACTTTCTCCTGCATAGTAAATACAGCTGCATCATAAAAGATAATGAAATCTTCAGATTTATCATCAGAAGGTACTCTTATGATTGCTTTAATCGACAACCATTGTCATAGCTTGGTAATGGTATACCGGTATGACAACTCCACAATCATACTTTACAGACACACTTGTTTGTGCTACAATTCGATTACACGATAACAAATCTAAACGATGTAAAATACTTGAATGACGACATTTTTGTGATTGAAGTGAGATAATGTTACATCTGCTTATCTTTTGAAGACACCTTGTATCAGCTTTATGCATTGTAAAATCAAATCACGGAGGAATGGCTTAAGATAGCCGAGGGCAGTAGATACAGACGTAACAAACAGACTGATCCTTTGGAAACACTATTGCAGCCTGGAGGAACATATCTTTACTCATTGCATTAACAATTCATGCAGTTCGCATTTGCAAAACTGCAAGGCATGTAAGTTAGGAATAAGCTACGACGGGTAACGTAAGGGTTGAAAAGTAAAAACAAGTTCCAAGAAACGTTTCTCTCACACTTTCCTTTTCTGTTATCCACCTACACGTCTGACGTGTACATTTTCTGGCTGAAATGACTATCCATTATTCCATCAATCCTTTCACGCTCATAAACTGTCACTTGTTAGACAGAAATAGTAACTTTGGATACAATGATTTATGGATCTTTGACAGTTTGCTGCACAAAGGGCTTAACAAGTCAGTCTAGTTGGGTGATAGATGCGGCGATTTGGAATAAAGCCAAACTTACAAGTGAATATCTACCAAAGCTGTCCGACAAAATTAGAACAAGAAGGCTTAAGTTTAAAGGGCAGTGTCTCTGGAGCAAGGAAGAAATTGTTGCTGACTTAGTGCTCTGGACCCCCAGGCATGCGAAGAGGAAGCTAGGAAGACCAGCAGCAAGCTACATCGGTACACTCAAGAGGGTCACTGTCCTTGAGGCTGACAACGTAAGCCAGGGCATGAATGACAAAGACATATGGACAGCCATAACGACTCTAGACCGGAGAAACCAGGACTCGACACGAGCAAGTAAGCAAGTACAAGTGAACAAACCTTTAACGTTCAAACAAAGCTTGTATTTCGTGGTTTTATCATCACTATTCAGCCCTGTGGTATACAAGTAGAGACTGAGTGGGGTACTATAATCTATGTTGACTCGTTCAGACATTTTTTTGTCATGAATATTTGATTTGTTTATGTCCAGATAAGTGTTAGCAATGTGGCAAGATATATGAGTCATGAATATGTGATTTGTTTACCTTCAGATCAGCCTTCTCGGCAATGTTGCCAGATTTTTTTTCAGTCATGAATATGTGATTTGTTTACATCTAGATCAGTCTTCTCAACAATGTTGCCAGATATTCTTATAGCCATAAATATGTGATTTTTTTACCTATATATATATATATATATATAAGGCTTAGCAACATAAAATATATATAGCTTTTAAAAAGCACTTGTATCTCTTGACTTCAGGAATATTTCATTTTAGGAAACGTTGGATTTACCAATGGTAGTAAATGCCAGTAAACTATCGTCAATTGTCCGCCGTCGTTTCAATCCACTCTATATTATGCTGCACAGCTCTTGCAAAGTCATGGGAAACACTGAACTAAACATTGGATTTAATAATGGTAGTAAATGCCAGTAAAGTGGGGGTAATGTTTACTTTGTAAAAAGTACCGGACTTTACAATTGCAGCACTGTTTATAAAGTAAACATTACCCCACTTTACTAGCATTTAGTACCATTGGTAAATCCAACGTTTCGTGCAGTGGTTACCATGGCTTTGCAAGATCTGGACAACTTCACATGGAATGTATTGAAACAATGGCGGGTAAATGACGAAGGTTTTAATACACACACAGACAAAGTTACCTTCGCCATTAATAGCTATGTCTGAAAGAGTTTTCAGAGTTCATTATAGTTTCCCCCTCAAGGGTAATCCTCACTGCCGCCACATTACTCAAGTGATACCCTGTTCAAATTTCCCGGTGATAGTTTCGCGGCGAAGCGCAAAATGACATATTATCAGCCTAACTCGTCTGACGACGGAGGCAAACGGATGTACACATACTGTACGTGACGGTAATTGCAGAGAAGTAGAGGGAGGAAATTTAGAGGCATTACGAACATCACTCTAACCACTCACAGCCATAGAAGGGCCGTAACAGATGAGGCGTATATCTGGGAAAGCCTGGAATTCCAACGTTCTTAATTTAGATTTATACCAAACATTCTTGTCAAAGGCAACGTGAATACTGACGAAGATGTTGCCAAGTCGGGCAATGTCCAACGATCGAATGCTTTCTCTATGTTGATGGCAATCTTGGTCGGTCCAAGGTAGATATCAGTAGTGTTGAACTTAGCAAGTATTTCATGAAGGACATTCATTGTGATCGTCCTAGCATTTCACGAAGACTAACAAAATCCCCTGTCACACATTCAGAACCTCTGCCCGAACACCACCTGACTTAGGTTGGCTGAAGTTCGGGAGCAGTCTGACCAGATTTAGGCAACGCCTACCTTTCGATACAAATTGAATCAAATCCAAAAGGGAAATAAATTTGACTGCCAACCACGCCCGACCTTCTCCCGAACATCAGCAAAACAACAGCCAACCATGGCCAAACCTCCCGTCCAGACCCGAGTGTTTTAAACATTTTGAAATATTTGGCAGTTACAGTAGCCGACCTGGCCGAACACCAGCCGACCTTGCTCCTACTCCTTACCATGGTCGGGGGGGGGGGGGGTTCAGCAGGTCATGGGCTATATTCGGCTATGTGAGACAGGGGCTAAAGATACAATGGACTCTCCTACTCCACAATACATTCCATAGATGAATGTATCGAGCTAGTTTCGAGAATTTGGCTATCATTCATGTAGCAGAACTCGTTACCATGTGCGTGGCAAGATTAACCTACTTCTTTTGTACTTTCCATCAAAAGCAAAAGTGCTACAACAGGGAATCATTTTGAAGGATGTGCTAAAATACGTTCCTAAGCTCTCTGACATTTCCACCTCATCTCATTACAGTCGGCTATAATGGCTATGACCTGGAATTGACTTGGGCTTTTCAAGATGTCAATCCTAACGGAACAGCAGAATAGCTTAGTGGTGTGATTTGGCGCCATTGGCCAAGGGTTCAAGATTCCAGATCCACGGCAGGAGCTGATATTGTTCTCATGCTTTCTGTTTTACCCACTGCAAACCCCAAGACGACGTGGAAATGCACTTGTATATTCTATACCGAGTTGCATATGCAACAGAGTAATTTGTTTAGAATCTTCTTGTTGCTTTCCTTGATTTAAAAACGTACTACCGAATTCAAGCTCGCATAAAACCTTTCCGTTACATATGGGTGATCTCTTAAAGGTCAGGTATCTTTGCTGACGGGGGAAAAGCAGGTACAACCTGTTCAGCTCCCACATGAATACCTGTCAATTCTTCCCAGGGTGTTTTGAGGGCCTTCTGATGCGACAGGATAATCTCGTCAGGAATTTATTGCAGGACTTAGCTAAAAATCCCTTGACGAATTTGTATACCGAGAAGACAACCTGAAAATCTCAACAATTGCTTCAGTAATCATGTCCCTTCCGTTTCTCCATTTGCAATTAAAATTGCAGAGTTGACATGGTTATCGTGGGCTCCATCGCTTGGGCCCCAAGGTAGGTTGAAGATAGGTGATGTTCACTTGTGTTAAAATTGCAGAGACAGCACCCCCACATGGTATCTGATAAAGAGGCAAGCGTTGCCTCGGCACCTAGTGCAACCAGTACAGATTTTTCCAGCCGATGACTTTCATTGGATAATCAATAATGTTTAAAAAAAAAAGAAAGAAACATACGTGGTTGTTTTCTGTTCGTGGTTGTCAACTGCTATATTAAGTGAATTGATCTATGCTTTTGATTAAGGTAAAATAAAAGATGGTACAATAAGTACACACACACACATATATATATGTGTGTGTGTGTGTGTACATATGAAAAAGATGGAGGTTTACGATTAACGGCAGTATGGTCAGGTATGGTTGAAATGACTCAAAGAAGAATTTTCGTGAATGTCTATTTGCCTTGCTTCGTACATCTGAGCCCATCGCCACATCTTTCAAAAAATCAATCGAAGGCGACGCGAGGTTGTGCACATATCAAACTGAGCTCATGAATTTTAATGCCGTCTCAAAAACTATTTAAAGCTATAAGTGCAACATTCATTGCTCTGGGAATGGCTATGATGAAGAATGTTTCAGGAACAGCATATGTTTTGATGTAAATTGTAAGAAATAAGACTGGCAATGATGAGGCCCACAACATATGTGTGCATATTGACCCGTAATATAAGAGGTTGGTAAAAGGGGTCGTTGTAACGAAAACTGTTCATTTGACCGCTTGAGGCACGCAACCCTCCCCTTCAATCTCCTTGGGATTTCTGGAAAACGTTCTTTCTTGTGGCGCAATCATATGCTTCAAATCATCGAATTACAGACGAGAAGTGCACGGCCATAGCAGCCACCGTCATTATTTATTGGAAAACTCTTTCTTTGATCCTAAGCCTCGCCGTGGGATATAGAAGTAAAGTACGATGTCTTTGTGGCTGTGGGGCCACTCGTGCACTTCCATTAGTTCAAAAGCTATCAGGATGGAGAGGGTCTTGACGTCCAAAGGCCTGTCAAAGTCTAAGGAGTAGGCATTAGTGGCTCCCAATGCCGGATCAAGAAGAACTGCATCCTGTGTTTGCCATTCCCCGAGGGCATCCTAATACAGGAGAAAAAAAAGACAATATAATACGTGCACATTTTCAAAATGGTTATGGTGATTCGTATAGCCATATTGATATATTTTCTTTTTAACGAAACGCACAAAAGTCGTAACTGGCTACCAACGTTGAAAGTTAAATATAGTTTTGCAGCAGCTGTCTGCATAAGAAAATTTAAGCCAAAATACATAGTATTACACGATTGTCTAAATGTAAGCTTCTAAAAAGATTCTCAATCTAATCCATGGTCGATAAAGGTTAGACATCCAGGTAGAAAATTATGTGATGCAAAATAAACTAGAAATGTAACATTTGCAAAGCAAGTGTATAATGTTTTTACATGGTCTAGCCTAACAAGCTACTGCTAGGTAGGTAAAAATAGTCAAACAACCGGATAAATTCTCTGAAGAGTCAGACGTGTCAGATAGCATCCACTATCGTTCATCAGTGGCTGAGCATTCTCCGTTACTGATGAAAGATAGTAGATGCTATCTGAAACGTCTGCCTCTTCAGTTTATCTATCCAGTTGCCTGACTTATTTTCTATTGCACAGTCCAAGGCTACGAATACATTTTCTTTAACAAACTTTCCTCTAGTCAATCCATTTCAAATTCATGACGCCTTTACGTGCCGGCAACTACCAAACTCAGTGCCATTACTCACGGAACACGCACATTCAAGAGTTTCCTTCAGGATCATTCCCTCTCTATATTATAGCCCCGAATGTACCGTTTTTATCATGACTAGAACATGCATAAAATATCCTAGTGATGTATATGCAATCTGGCAAACGATTAGAAGCAAATGGCACCTCTATAAATATCACCAGCTTCCACGTAAAGTTTAAAGGTCAGAACTGAAGCCCATGAAATGTTACTTCACATGGGATTTGTTGGCACTCTTTTGAAGGGCTATTGACCCCAATGAATGCCAATTACACCTTGTAATTAATCTCAGGAACTTTCCTGGCAAAGAGTAAGGACGTGATTGATTAACATTGCGTGTGTCAATGAGGCGTCTCGCTGTGGATATAAGAACATATATATCGAGTTATATCATGTCGTATTCTTCATCATTAAAAGCACGGAGATTTACGTTGAATCTACTCAATGCAATAAAACTAGTCTTCGTCAGGAAAAGTGTATTGCAGCTGGTGGCATTATGATCCATCATATAGGATATTTGTTGAATATTCATGAGCGTTAGAATTATGATTGTACAGATTAGGTGTGTCAATAATCTGGTACTATATTCGTGCCATATGTTATGTGGTTGAATTCAAGGTAGCATCATTTTTTCTTGGATTCGTTTTCATAAATTTTTGCATAAAAATTATTTATCTAACAAGTAAATGATAAACAAAGAGGACGAAGAAACAGTAACGAAGATAACTAATAATTAAATCGAAACCAGTGACTTCAAACAAGTTTGTTTGGATGGTCAAAGCAGCTGAGATACTCGTCATAATTCACCAAACGATACACGTATTTAGACGTAAGGGATCCTGTGCCTTCCGACACATGAGGCAGGCAGAGCGTTCCAGCAAGTTCTGTGAACGGCCAGTCTCTGTACATCTTCCCGGTTTACGGTTTGTAGGTCCCTCTCGAATGTTTGTTTCTAGTTGATCCTGGGTCTTTTCCCTTTGGGCCCCAGTTTAAGACTTACTTTGCCAGTCTGATTAGAAGGATACATATACGGGTAAGATTTTCTTGTACTCCAGAAGAACTTCATCATCCGGTGCAGTTTGTCCTTGATGACTGCAAAGAGGTTGGTGATTGGCAAGCCAACATTCGCACTAGGGACACATCCTCGCAATACTGTATAGCCAATAGGTTAATGATACACTCCACGTAATTAAACTGCGTCAGCCAGTGGATTTCGACCAAATTGGAGAAATGATTACCTATTGCCAAGGCTTACCTATACTGTTGATTATTATCGAGAAGAGCATTAACGTTTTAACATGAGTCTTTATCAGACGGTGGTCATTGGAACGCTAGAAATGACTTCGTAAGTAGTTCTAAATGTCACTCAGTCAATGTGGCCAAATTGTGACCTCGTAGGATCTTTGTGTAATGGGAATGAATTCCATGGTATTAACTCTAGAATGGAAACTGAAATGTGGTACTAAATATGCTATTCATCAATGTCATCCTTTAGTGGCACGCAAATAATGACGTTCGCGTGATGATATGATTGGTGGATTGCTAAAAGCCCCTTGTACTACCATATAATCCTACCATACTATGACAACAAAAATGCTCTGAAGGCGCATGCAAGTACTAAAGATATGAAAGAACGGTGAGACAGTTGTGGGAAGATATATCGAACTCCACTCGTTCAACATTCTGTAACTGGAAAATATTATATCCTGGACTTTGTTGCATTATTAAATACTGCCAGAATTTCCTTACAAATCACAGCCTTTAACTTAGCACGGTACAATGCATGCCTTTCCCCTGCTATACACGTCTTGTATAGTCTGTGCCTGACTTAAATGTGATGATACTGCGCGAACACATACCACTGGCCTAGACACTATCGACCGACAGACTATGCCATTGTAGCGTGACAGGAAAGCTTTTTACATTCAAAGTATTTAGACTAAACATCCGTTCTGGCTCGATGTCAAAAACAATAATCTACCAAGGGGAATTCACTCTCTCAGCAACAGCTGATTTGTGCATTTTTAATGATTACGTCAACAAACGTGATGCACAAGGCTTTGAAGATTGTTGCTTGTAATTTGTCATGTCAACGAACTACAATCGTTTTAAATGCCCTTGGCATTTGGAGATTTAGAACTGCATTATATAACATTAGGGCGATATAAAAAGTAATTTCTATAGTTAGCCCTACTCCATTTCAAATAAGTGTCATTCAGGAAGTGGAGTGTATTTAAAAGTTGGCAACACAGCTGTCAGCGATGTTTGTTTAGTAATACATTCTTGTAGCTTGTGGTGGTGTTTTAGTGCCAACCATAAATATGAGATAATTGCACAAAAAGTAAATTACAAACACACGAAGACCTTTCCTATTAAAATATTCAATTTTTGGTGCAAAAATGTTACATAATGTCCCTTTAAATTAGAACATGATGAGATGGAATTACATACCAACGTTGTTTGATGTCAACATCTGTGGACAAAGTTACAGCTGTGTTCTGAGTGCTACTTCTGATCTGAGTACATGTAAACTTCAAATTGTATTTTACCGTTGCACTGAGTCACAACCTTGACATTAGATTAGAGACACTCTCCCGGGACATCAACTCTTCTATTGGAAGCCCAGGAAGCCCCAGACGCGCTATATGAGATGAAACTTTGCAACAACCATCTGCAAGTGCGAGGTCAAGTCAGTGGCACTCATTTTCTTCACAGCCTTCCTCGAGGCGACCGCTGCTGCCAGTAACGAGGAGTCAACGCCAGCCGATTAAGTGAAACGATAGTGGAGTTCACAACCTTAGGGAAGAGCGAGTAATGATGTTCACCATTAAGGTACCGACATTTGTCATGGTCAGCGGTACCTTTGTAAAGAAAGGCCCCACAAGGCAGTCACTTGAAATGGTACGAGTTCCAGCGCAGGATTACTTCGGGTAAAACATGATGATATGTGAACTTTTACTTGTCTTCTTTTACATTAAAAAAACAGTATAGAAAGCGAAGTATACCTTGTTCTAGAATGCACACTGAACAGTGATATACGTAATACTTTTGTAAATGAGATACAGATAGAACAGAAAGAAATATGTACATCTAACAAAGCATGACTTGTTCATATATATAACGTCATCAGTTAACTACGATGTAATGGAGAAAAACTCTGTAATTTCGTCTACAAATGTCTCAAGACGAGAGAAGAAGCATGTAAATCATAGATATAAAATATTTATAACATATAAGATAGTTTCCCTATTACTCGCTTGTATCTAACTTACTGCATTTTGCCCCAATGGGGCATGCACATGCAATAAACTTCATTGCCATTGTCATTACCGAGAGACAATGTACATGTAGTCCCTTGATGTGGAACAACATTGTCTGCTCCTTGCAGGCAATACTACTTCCTTACCCGACTAAGTCTCTTAAACGAGGACAGATGTGTGTAAGCGACGTGGCTCTTCCTGTGCCATTTATCATACTTAAATGTTGGATTTCACATGGCATATCCCTCTAGTTAAGCCACCTATCCATTCCTTTTAAAAGGAACAACTGCACCATGGGCGATACAAATGCCTGCGTATTGAGTAAGATTTAGGGATATCTGGGAACATCCATCTTCCTGTTATAGTTGTCTCCAAATGTCTTAACTAGATCTGTATCCGCCAAACCTACCGCAATAATGATGTGCGCGCTTAGGTGTAATAGACTGCCGACCATATGCCGTTTTTGCTCTTGCATGTGGAGATTCAGAAGGGATATGTGCATATATAGGTCCTGACATTGCACTGTATTTGACAGACTCTCCTCAATTAAGCCCTCCCGGAAAAGGGGGTTATTACCGAAAGAGATTGTCCTTGTCCAATTTGGAGATGGCTGACGCCAGGCAATGCCCATTCTTTGCCCACCTATCACCTCCATAGTGTCAAGTACACTTATGATTTAAACGACTTGAAAGTATGCAGCTCTACACGCAACCCGAGTTTCCGTGTCTTCAGAGCGGGGGGCTTAGGCGTGCGTAAAATACTAATAAAGGGCAAAGCAATACCGATACAGCCCCCGTTACGTTTGACAGGCCCTTTTACAGACTTTACCAAAGCCCATTATTTTGTGAGAAATTTTCTTCCATTACCTTCGGTGTGACGTTTGGTACAAGTTGAAATTCGCCGGCTGTTCGTCCTCGTGTCGGTGTGGAATAACAGGGCATTAGGTCATAGGTGGTGCGATGTCACGAAAACTATTATACGTTATAGCATTATTTCAGGCTTCCGCTTCCGTGAAATCGTACGAACGCCCTTCCTGAAAGGAAGGACTCCCACCAAGATCCCCAGCTACGCTGGATTTGTTGGGTGGTGGTGACTTGATGTGTTGTAAATCATGGCCTTGTTCACATATTGCGAATTTAAGAAATGTTCTCAGCAAGGGGAAATGCAAATGAGGTTCTCTCTTATCACTTGGAGTCAATGGTTTATTTGTATTGAAGTTCTGTCACGTAATGTTCTAGTAATCGATTTTGACGGCTGCTTTTCGCAGCCTATCGGGGCTGCCTCACATGCGCGAATGTCAGTATTTATACGCCGGGCGTAGAGAGTCCCGTCATTCTCTGGCAGAAAGCGGTAGACTACAGACACTGGTCCACTCGTGGCAATCACCATGTTTGCAAACAGGAGATACGCCATACAACTGGTAGTGGTCCTCTCCATGGCCATGAAAGGTAAGATGATGTTCAAAATATTTTACTTTTCAGTTGAATTTTGTAAGCTTTATCTTATGGAATAACTAATTGGTTACCAGTTTGTCATGCAACAACATTGTTGGCTATTTAGACATATTTTACATTCGACTTAGGCAATCTTTAGTGCAAAATATGATTCTCAGTATTTTTATTTACATTATCGGTTGAACTGCAATATTTCTTGGAACATGGAGCAATGCATTTTAAACATCTCTCGCATGTTTTGTGCTTTTAACAGATATGTTTTGCAATGTGTCCAATATTTCCTTATCATGACAGTAATCAGATTGAGTATCTAAATCTGGACACCCATGTTTCTTATCCCCTCCTTTGATTGGATTCCCATTCCTTCTTCTCGCGGCAGGTTGGCAAAGAAAATTTAGTCTCTTGATATGCTTTGTTATCTGTACGACTTAAGGGTAGATTCCATTTTGGACGCACCCATAAACAATTTACATTTACTGCTATCTTTGACAACATCTGAAATTGCCTACTGCTATATCCATGCCTTTTCATTATCCAAGAAGTCATTGTAACAAAGCGTACTGAAATAAACTCCCATTTTCCTAGTTAAGTATGTAAAGGGCATTGACTGTTTTTATAGAAGGACAAATCATGAGCTAAGACGCCTACGGCACAATCTATTAAAGAAGCGGTTACTCATTATTTTGTTCTCGTTAGGTAAAATCCTTCATGCGTATTAGACTCAGTAAGGCTTTGCCTTCCTTAGCAATAATCTCTGCATCTATTAATTTCCTGAAAGGAACAGCCGCAATCAAAAAATGATAAACTCCTTCATGATTGCTTCATCCCATCTATATTAGCTGGCTTCAAACGCTACGTGGCTTTTAATCTCTTCCGCTTGTACAATAACTTCATGTTTTATTAAAATTTAAATGAATAACTAAGGCACCGGTTACCACTGTGACCCCAGATATGTGGTCGGAATACGAAGCGCTTGATTGTGTGGCAGTACCTGCAGCACTAGTACTGGCTTCGCGACTTGCTGAGTCCCTTGGTACGAGCTGCTCGAATAACATCGTTCCTCAAAATTCCGTGATTTGTTGGCATAGTGCTTTTCAACTAACTCTATTGGCAGCTGTATAAAATGCCAAGAATACATCCCCATCAAGTCTTCCCTTTCATAAATGGCATTAGCACATACAAACATGCTTATCTTGCTTTCTACAGGCAAGAACGTTTTCTTCTCCGAAACACTTATCACGACTTTAGCATCTATTTATCCTTTATCATTTCGTTGTAAAGTCAAGACTTGGGTTTTCAAAAAGTCCACCTGGGTACCTACATGATTGATTTTCAGTGTTCAAGCTTTTGTGTGGAGTGGAATGAGTGCAAGAATTAGCTCTTCTTACTTAGATGCTTATCAGAACTTCAATGATGCCATACAGACGTCCGTGCAGATATAGGTTTTTGTCGAGAATCACAGACAAAGATCCACGGCATGCTGCATTATCAACTGCTATACAGGTTAAGCTGCATTCTTTACAACATTGATTTTGTATCACATCAGATTCCACAAACTTTATCAAGGTAAATCGTTGTGAGTAGCTGTAAGTAGCAATTATCGTTTGCCTGTAGAGAATATTTGCACTTAGAGGAGAAAGTGGCAAGGGATGATTTCGTACTAATGCCAACATGTTACATTTCGACTGCATGTCTGGCGGTAACACATTTCTGCAAATGCATAAGAAAAGTACGAACCAATACAATATTGTGATTCAGTTATTTACGACAGACCTGGCATATCGCTGTTCTATTACTTCAACTGTATCTATCAGGCATGTGCCGTGAATACGTACAATTTATGACCAAAAGTCAGCATATTGTCCCGAAATGAAAGTTTTGCTGCAGTGATGACATCAGCTGCCGGTCGGCTGAACCTAAGCTGCGTTACTGAGCCGTTCATTTGAGCTGAAATGCCATAGAGAAAAGGGCATATCGCTGTTAGAGCCACGTTTATGGGACGAAAATGAAGATCTACGCGTTACGCTTATGGTTGTTACGTGTATGAAACGCCAGGATTACATTGAGCGTCAGCATATAAGCCTACTACTCGATAAAATGTACCTGACCAAACGGACTCTGGGACAGCATTAGACTATTTTATCGTCACATTTTAAAGGCAGACAATGGAGTGTATTGGGGGATGGATATAAGCTTACCCATATTTCGCATTGTGATACTTCCAAGTACCACATGCATGTCTAATACTTATAGGGCAGAAGTGTTTTTGAATACTAGTAGAACCGTCTCCAAAAATACTCCTATCAAGTCCCGGGAGCAGGTCTTTTGATCATATGAGAGTGCTACGGTGCAATGGATGTAGTCGCCGTTCTGGAATAATTGAATAACTTGTGAAGTTTACAGAAGTCTGCAGCCTCTAGAACAGAACACAGTTTGTCGACACATGTAACGGTGCTTTTATCATAACTGCATCTTTGAGCATGGTTTTCGTTTTATCCCCGGCGTTTGTTGTATCAAGCGACGTCTCCGCGGGCGTCAGCTTCAATGAGTGCTTTATCTAACTTTCATCAGCTTGACCTGCAAGATACCGTCCCTTCTCCCCCTGGCAAAGGACTGCCATTACATTTTGTCGTTCCTTTTCATCTTTTCGTCCGGCGCAGTAGACATGTACCGTAAGCTCTCTTTTATTGACGGAGGAACATGTAGTCAGCTCGTTTTAAGATGCTGAGAGCGCCATTAGCTGAAGAGCCGGATGGCTGGAAGGGATTCGTCATCTTTACGTTTATAACGTAAATCAGACTGCAAGCTCTACTCCTGAGCTTCTTTCACTATTGAGTACGCAGATGTTGATCAAATGAAATGGAAAATCGTTACATAAAGATAAGGACTAAGAGTGTTTAAAAGTTATAGAGATTTTGAAGTACCTGTTTGTAGCTTGCTGTTTTATGGATGGATGAATGTGTCTAAAATGACTCACACTTACAGTGGATATAAAGCTGCTAGAGAAACACTAATAGTAGATCAAACACAGCGGCGGACAAGTGGAACTTCAGTAGACCGTGAAGTTTTCGTGCATGTTGAAAGACATGTTCCATCGCACGCAAAGTACTCTTTGAACCCTTTCTCATCCCCATAGATAGAAGGCATGTTAACTCAAGAAGAAGGCGAAAAAGGAATACATTTTCATCATTGTACCTTTTGATCACATGTACATGAAACAAGAATAACCAGTAACGGCAACATTGCAAAGATATGTAGTACTAGACTGGTTTATTTCCACAAACGGAATAAAATATTCCTTTTAAAATATTTGAAATGTAGGAATCATAAAAATGCTTTGAAGGGTACATCTTTATCATAACGTACCCATATTAAACAGCTGTTGGTTTCAAGTCACCGGTCAACACCCTTGTTAGCTTGCTTACTTGTGAATTCAACAACAGTTTACAAAATTCACCTGATTGTTTAACTTAATAAATCAAAATAGGGAGATTAATGATTAAATATTACAAAATCATATGTAGCCTAAAACATATGGCTTATGATATCGCTAAAGTTACAAGAGAATGGGCAATAAAATTTTAATGACAGCATTAAATATAAAACATGAATTAGAATCTGAAATTGCCAAAACAACCTGTGGATGATCTCCAATTCCTAACGTACTAACCACCGGGGCGTAGTGGATGCCTATATATAGCCAGCTGGAAAACATGTAAGATGTATTGGCAAGTGCAGCCCGGGTACTTTATTCTTTTTACGGTAGGTACTTTATCTAAAACCACGTAATAGCTTCAACGTTTGATAGGTATTCTTTGAAATGTTTTGAGGACAATTCAGAGGACTCAGCAGTTGAAAGGCTCATTAATCAACTGCTAACATCAGCAGTTGCACGCACATACAGGATTCTTTGAAAACATCCACCAGCCACATTTGACCCTTCGGGCTACTACATGATCCTTGACCCGCTGGCATTTTAGCCATAACCTAGCAGACGTAATGAAGCCATACGTTTCGGCGGAAGTGAGACCAAATACTGCTTGCAATGACCATGACAAATCCCATATATTAAACGTGCGCACCAAGCAGCAGTTACAGATAACTTTGTTATACCCAAACGTTTTTTTTTGCATTGTAAATCTTACCATGTTACAGAAGAACTTTATTGCACGACAGTTGTACACGGTACAATGTATGGCAAATACATAGTTCAGAAATAAAGAAAGGAAATTAATATCTTAATTACTAAATAACAAGGGCTAATACAGTATTCGATAGGGCTAATCATTAGTTTCGGCATTTTTCCTAATAACAAAACAGTCTTTTATGTATTTACCTATTTTTGCATTGTAAGAGTTGTTGCATTTGAATATATATATAAATCTGTCCATAACATCGAGTCTGTTGAAATTCCTTGTACTAGATTCGATAAATGTGAGTAGCTTATTACGTAGAACATCATATTTAGGGCATTTCATGATAAAGTGAAATTCGTCTTCAATTTCCTTTGGGCAAAAAGGGCAGAACCTTTGATCAGGGGCTACATTATAGTATCTGCCTGTTTCAATATTCAATTTGTGGCTACTGATTCTTAATTGAGATATCGCTTTGCGGATTTCAAAGTTATGCACATCGTAAAGGTAGGTTTCTTGTCCATAACAGCTTTTCGATTTGCTAAGAAAAGATAGTTTTGAATTATTTCTAATACCACTTAACCACTCTTGTATATGTGTATCTTGTAAACGGGAGCGAAGTTGGTGGGTAACATAATCTAATTGGTAGGATTCCGGTTTCATCCATATATGTCCAAAGCCCTGGTAATTAAGAATGTTACATAAGCAACAGAATGATATATATGATGTGCCTACGAAGCAACAGTTACAGATGACTTTGTTATACCCAAACGTATATATTTTTTTCTGACACTATTTTTGAATTGTAAAATTAACCATGTTCATTAAGCAACAGAATGATAACTATATACAATGTGCGTACGAAACAACAGTTACAGATTATTTCGTTATACCAATACGTTTATTTTATATTCAAACACTATTTTTGCATTGTAAATCTTACCATGTAACAGAAGGCCACACCAATTATTGGTTGTCGGATTTTTCAGAAAAAATGTAAAGCTACAGGGCGAAAAAAACAGGTCTAGGCATCCTATTACAGCCCCAAATGCTGCTATATTAGCCATGAAGTCAACAAACCAGGTTGGGTTGAAATTTAAAGAATTGATTTTGAACATTTAATCTAACCACTGCATTGATAACTTGATGTGCTTCAACTGTTGGGGCAAAAAATACGCATTTTGTAGTTGATTCAGGACCAGAATTTTATTTACAAATCAAGAAAATGAAACAAAAAAATGAAGCGGCCAAATGGCCTAAGCAACAGAAACACTAACCATGGGGTGCATCCCTTGATGTCAACGTACACAGAGCCATGACGTATTGCGGCGCCACGAACAACTTCCTTTTATACATTCAAGATAGGTATGCATCCTCTGAACAACAGACCGTGTGCACCAAGGTCACTGTTTATTGCGAGCACATACTGACACCACTTCATCATGTCCATGATGAAGTAATCCATTTACGGAGCTGGTACCTCTTACCACACTTGGCAAGCGGTCTGATATTTTGAAGACACTGAAAGTTGAAAATGCAATTGTCATGACATGTATTCTGCATATACTGACACCACTTTATCATGTCCATCATGAAATCATTCATTTACGGTGCTTTTACCCTTTACCACATCTGTTTGGCAAGCAGTTTGGTATTTTGAAGACGTTAAAAATGTAATTGCCGTGACATGCTTTCAGCGTTTTCATTTCTTTTGCAAGAACCATAACACAGGATTTTGCATTTCACGAACAAGGACTGGTGCAGTCTACTACTGAAGATATCATGGCACAGCACCAATTTACCTTTTACCATACCAGTTTGACAAGCAGTTTGGTTTTTTGAAGACGTTGAAAATACAATTGACATGACATGCATTCAGCATTTTCATATCTTTTGCAAGAACCATTACACAGGATTTTGCATTCCACGAACAAGGACTGGTGAAGTCTACTATTGAAAGTATCATGACACAGCATCCATTTACCTTTTTACTATACCAGTTTGGCAAGCAGTATGGCATTTCGAAGACGTTGAGAATGCAATTGTCATGACATTCATTTACCATTTTCATATCTTTTGCAAGAACCATGACACAGGATTTTACATATCATGGACAAAGACTGGGGCAGTTTACTATTAAGAGTATCATGACACAGCATCCATTATACGCATTAGTATTCAATGTGTCAGGATTCGAAGCTCTTGAAGACTTAACGCTGGCAGGCGTTCAGTTTGATCAATGGTTGGATTGTTCTGCGACTGTATTTTGTGAATCCCCGGAGATCCTGCTCAGAAAGGCGAAGTGATATAATGATACAAACAGATATCGCATGGATGATTTCATTCATAATTGCACTGTAACTGTAATTTAACTGTGAGTAAAGATGCATCTATTAGCCTAAGGTAAGTCATACCTATCTCGTTGTGGCATGTTAATTGACGTTTCCCTGGCTATTTTGCCACAGTGGACACATTCTGCCAAAGATTCCTGAAAGATTGCTTCAGTCTCTGCTGTTCTTTTAACATTCACTGCACGAACAGGTGGATTTACAGATGGTAGTAAATGCCAATAAATTCGGGTATTGTTTACTCTGTAAACAGTACCGGAGTTTACAATGATAGTAAATAGAGGTCAAGTCCAGTAATTTTATTTACAACCATTCTTAAGTCCGAAATTAGCGGACTTGACTTTAATCTACAACCATTGTCAAGTCCGGTGCTGTTTACAAACTTAAGTAAATATTACCTGCATTTACTGGGATTTAATATCATTGGTAAATCCAACTTTTCGTGCAGTGATTGTCCCTGTGCTGTTAAGAAACCAGATAAATGCAAATGAAAAAGGATGAAAATAAGGTAAATTCAGCACTTTCTAGCTGTAAGGTAAATTTGAACTGACTTCTTGCCAAGTATCAAAAGTAAAATGGAAGAGAGAGCGTATAACACCACGAACATTAAAGTTACTACCGTTTCAGATATTGGGTTTCCCCATCTATTCCCCATTGAGGCCATGAATATTGGCCACTATCAATTCTCCTTTACACTTTAATGTTGTTATTCCCATGCAAGCGTATACAATGCAAAACCAACAACAACAAACAACAAAGTGTTACAATACAAACAAAATTAATGACCTGTTATACAACTCCCTCAAAATTGATGTGTTTTTTATGAGATACTACATTACCTATAAAAACTGTTACGGTGTAAAAGAAATAACGTGCATCATCTCACGCATACTAGCATACAACATGCCAAACTACATATCAATGCAGCAAAGGGATCGTGAGTTACAGCTGCGAACATGTACAGGAGAAACTGACTGCAATACTCCGTCACAGATGTCCCTGACCTCCTTCACGAAGAAAAAAAGAGATAACAACAAAAACTGGGCTTTCCCTGCAACCATTTAGATTCCAAGCACATCACTTTCCTATGATTTGTAGATGATGAACCGAGTGAGCCATAGCTAACCAAAGAATATCGATGTGACCTACATACAGGCTGTCAATAGCCGTTAACTTTACGACAATACACACCGTCGTAAGTAAAAAATTACTTCTTTTTATATATTTTCCATGATCACATAGGTTTTAGCTATACATGGAAAAGTTTTCACCCATTGCTATCGCTGAGAAGCAAACGTTACATTAGATATGTTATACAGACAGGATTCGATCTAGCGCAGCTTTGGGCTAAAGGGTCATTTCACAACTGTAAAGGGACTCTTCTCTCCAACATGGAGATTGGTCAGATTCATGCGAAGGAATAGCTGTATGTCTTTCTGTGGCAGTCAGGTCACGATGATGCCTACACTAAACGCATCGCTATGCCTACACAATGTGACATGTACTGTTATAAGGTATTCATGAATACTCATGCTCAGTCGCTTTCCTTCTACTGCAACAGCACGAAGTAATTAATGCAACAGCATTCAATACAACATAAAATATCAACCAATAGATTAGATATTAGAGTAAATACATATTAGAATGTCAATTGTAAGGAAAAGCCATTAAAACGGATGTATTCATGTTTGTGTCAAACCCTATGTGAAGTTGTAGTACACATGAATAATCTAGAAATTATTCATTATGCACTGAAATAGAGAGGATATTGTGGTTCGAAGTCATGTGTAGGAAAGAATAAGCCGAAGAAATTTGGTAACAAACGGAAAGAAAGATTGTCTTGTCTCGCAGGGAGAGGCCCAATTATCTCTGCAATTTCATCCGGGCCCCTCATTTTACAGCCCTTGTCTGGGTGGAGATATTGAGTTTCAGTGAGATCAAAGAAGGTCAGGCGAATGAGACGGCATCTTTGTGCTTCATCACTGTAATCCTCCCTGTGATAGTTCACTTGAGACATACTTTTAACTCTAATTTAAAATGATCGAACTGGTGATGAAAATTATTCTAATGATACGCCCCTAAAGCACACGCACCGATAAAACGTGAGAAATTACCGGTTATTAACCTTGTTATATGTGGTATTTCTGCTCCAGTTTTCAGCTTATGCCAATAATGGGTAGGTAAGAAAGCTGGTAATTACGGAGTCTACATTTTTCCATCATGGCTCGGCATCCATCAATGTTCATTTAGATTGGTATCGATTCGTGGGGAATCCCATTGCAATGGTGATGCAGTGGTCGATTGTCGACGCCTGGACCCCCGAGGCTGCCGGCTTTGAAGTTCAGGCATATTTCAAAATAAATCACAGTATTCTGGCTGATAGGTAGGTCGTTACACATGGCGAAGAGGCCACGTTTTAACCACGTTTAAAGTGATCTAGTTTATTCCCTATTGAGTGCATAAAGAGCAGTTTTAAGTTACCAACGCTTTAGGTATCATCCTTTTAAACATGAATTCGTAGGAAGGCTTGAAAATCAGTTTAGACATAATATTTCACTGTAAGTATACATTGTAATTTTGCGTATTATATGTATGAAGACAAAATAGGGACATTATTCTGCACAGTCATACTTCACAAAACTGCATGGTAATCGTTTTAATTAACAAGATATTTACGACTATCAATTCTCCATTACGATGGTTTGGATATCCCCTGGTGCAGATTAACACGACAATATTCACCTTAATGGCAACATCATTGTAGATTTGATTAGATAGCACTACACAAAAAACTTGAATTTACCAATGGTAGTAAATACCAGTAAAGTCGGGCAATGTTTACTTTGTCAAGTCCAGTAATTTCGGTCTTTACAATGGTCTTAAGTAACCCCGATACTGTTTACAAAGTAAACATTACCCGAATTTACTGGCATTGGTAAATGCTTTCCGTGCAGTGTAGTGTAGAATAAAGTAATCTATGGCATTGGGTTGGAGGTTTTCTGTGTATTTATCTAATCATTATTTAATTCACGTCGTGTAATCGACCTTCATGGTTTGGGGATTTAGGCACTTATTTTGCTCCCTAGAAGAAATGTACAAAAGTATTGAGCGCTTTCAACTTTGGATGAATTACACCAACTGCCAATGGGAGTCTCCACATTGACAGGATCAACAGCATGAAATGTTATAGGTCAGAATTTATCCTTAATGGAAATAGAGTTTAATTTACCTTATAACTACCTATTCCTTTTATTGATATTCTTTGCTCCATTATAAATCTCTTGATTCTAACTAAGCCCTCGCTTTATATTTAAAGGTCTACATATCACAGATACTTCATAGCGACTATGAACTGCATTTAGACATATTATATGCTTGACTTTACGCGTGGCGCTATCTCTAAACTAAAGTATTACTGTGCTGCTTGTATATAGAAAGCATTTATCGATTTGATTTACACTGCTGCTTCTAGGTGCTTACGACTATTTCGGTTGTGATACTATGATTTAATAATCGAAGCAGTGAAAATTCACAGCCACGCGTCGTCGATAACTTGTAGTTACACTTTGGGTTTTATGCAGGTAGTTTATTGTTTGCTCTTTCACCTCTCGTCTCATGGTACATGTATATCACATTTGTGCAGGTAGGCACTGTTGGTATCGTCGAATGCTTACCGAGGAATCGTGATGTTCGAAATAACGGTTTTTGGCACAGGTCGCAGTGGTAACGTGAAGAGCAATTATATGATGAAGTGATCAGTCATTCTCATGCGCTAAGGGGCTGTACAAGTAACCTCTACAGACATCCCCATAGAGGCAGTCTTCACCGCGGTTGCCTTTTTATTATTTCTTTAAGGCAACAGAAAGTAATTTTTATGGATGACATCAGCGCGCGCATTGATGTTCACCTGATTTCGAAAAAAAAATTGCCCTCTGACGGTGGTCAACATGCCGAAAATGGGCAAATAGTCGTAAACGTCTATTAGTTCAGAGACCATCAGGTATACAGCAAACTTGTCGAGGCACAATTGCTCGCATTTGATGACAAGTGTTGACAGTCCAAGGTGTTCCATTGCATATGAATACACAGTGTAGTAGCTGCATGCCCCTAGGACAAGCCCTTTTGTACAATTGTTCTAGTTAATCTAAATGCGTACACATCTACAAGGACAGGTGATACTGTTAAACACAGGAATAAAAGACCCGTTTGTTTTGATATCATGTTTTGTCGCTTTAAGTCTTGTTTAACAAGGTTTAGGATATCAAAATTTGAAAATGTAGGAATCTTGTTTGTTTTTGCCCACCTTGTTTTTTTTTCGCCCTATCGCATTAATTTTTAAGTCTGCGGAGGATGTCATCCATAAAATTTACTTGCTGTGGAGGTAGGCCTACCTGTGGCCTAATACTTCTTTCCACTGTTCTACCTTGTGTAAATTGCCTATGACCTGATTTTTATTGCACTATGTGCACTTTTCTACGACTTGAAATATTGGCGTCTCCGGAATAGGTGTGGTGGGGGTTGTAACATAATCTCCATTCTATCCTCTGCTGTATGCTAGAAATTGCAGGCGCGTTTCCCTCTGCAGCTGTTTGGAATTATAACCAGATACAAATCAGACTAAACTATAGGCTTATGAATGTTGATATCATATTTCAAGGCTCCAACTGCAAGAAAACCAATAAACCTATCCCTAAGTGAACTTATATAGACATTTGGCAAGCCTGCAAATTTGGTGTCTGTTTAAGCATAGATTACATCTTTAGCATGCGTAAGTTCTCGCTAATGCTTATAAGAGTTGTTTATTGTCAGACTTATGTCATGTAATTCCCGGTTGACTGTCTGCCAGCGCCACCAAGTAATCCGCTGTGGCCATTAGACAACATAACTGCGCCACTGCGGTAATGGAGTTGAGGCGGCGTATACACTACTGGTATCGAATCACAATTAGGGATTTCAATCTACCTTAAACCCCTGTCACACGAAGCCGATCGTGGCCTTCTGACCTTCTCCAGACCATGGTTAGGAGTTAGTCGTGAACAAAGCCATATTTGCGTCGATGAAGATTAGACATCCAGGTTATGAAATACACAAAAATTGTTACTCAAGCAACTGGGAATATTTTGCAAAACTGTCATAGGTTTCAAGTAGCATCCGCTACTTTCCGTCAGGGAGGGTCATCTGTGGTTGGGAGTTGGTCGGCAAGGTTGCAAGGTTGTCTCCTAGTCCGTAAAAGTCGTGTGCGGTAGTCTGCTATGGATTTTGAAAAAAAACTAGGAGCTGGAATAGGATGGATTCCAGGCTTCTCCCAACCCAGCGCCGACCTTGGTTGGGGGAGTGGTCGGGAGCAAAGTCGTGGGAAGGTCCTGAATGTGTGACAGGGGCTTTACTGTATAGCACGGAATCTGACCCTGCAACGACATTGTTGACGTCTATACATGTCCCATGGTAGTCTTTGTCGCTGTTGAGAATCTGAGGGATTGTATTGCAAGTCACTAAGGCCATCCATCCATCCATAAATTTCTAGTAAGTTCATAAATTTTTAGTAAGGCCTGTAGACTAACACTAAGGCCACACCAATTTAATTTGTTGCTTCTCGGATTTTTACAGAACAATATGAAGCGACAGGGCAAAACAGGTCTAGGTATCCTATTATATTCACAAATGGATAGGAGCCATGAAGTCAACAAACCAGGCTGGTTCAAATTCAAACAATGAATTTTTATCAAACCACTGCATTGATAGATGGAGAAACTGTAACTAAGAAAGGACTTTCTTCAACTGTTGGGGCCATAATATAACCATTTGGAGATGATTCAGAACCAGAATGTTTTTTGCAAATTAGAAAAAAATGAAGCGGGCGAATCTGAGAACCAATTGATAAATTAAGTATAGCCTAAAACCTCTAAAATACTTTCAGAGAAATGATTGCCTTGTATCACCCTTTGATAATACTATTTGTGGCTAATCCTTGATGTATCATCATTTACGGTAGATGCGTTTGAGTTGTTTAGCACGAACCATACCAACTAAAGATATATGAATTCATGGAATGTCAAAGGATAATACAAAGAAGTCTATTATCTATATGACATATTTCTTGATTTATCGGTTCGTATGAGCTATACAGGCTTTAACGTTAATTCTGGAAAGAAAGATGCTAGGAAAAGGGTAAGTCTATTAAGGGCCTACATACCGTCTTCTAAAATTAGCTCCCTTCGCCACCTTTGGCAAATTTTCAGGATAATATGTACAGATTTAAACTACAAATATTTCATTATGATACCTGAAGCCCCTGTCACACATTCAGAACCTTTCCCCGAACACCAGCCGACCCGACCAAGCAGTCTGATCAGATTTAGGCAACGCCTACCTTTCTATACGAATACAATCGAATTGAATTTGAGTTAAATTTTAGTAAAAACCCACTGCAAACGATGGCACAACCTACTCCAACCACCAGCCAACCACCAGCCAACCATGGCTGAACCTACATATCTCCAAACCCGAATGTTTGAAACATTTGGAAACAATAGGTTGGCGCAGCCAAACAGTAGCCGACCTCGCCGAACACCAGCCAACCACAGCTGACCTTGCTCCCGACCTACACCTAACCATATAGTTGGGGGGAGTTCGGAAGCACTCAGGATAGGAGGCCATATTCATCTATGTATGACAGGGGCTTGAGGCTTCATATTTAACATTGAGGTATTACTAATTACAAGTTACTTACACTTAGTTATACTTGACATAATTACTCATGAATACCAGAGGCTAGCTCATACCATGTACAATCAATGTGCTCCATGTACAGCGTAAAATAATTACCTCAATCACTGTATTGGGGGACGGGTATCTATAAAACATGGAGCCATAAGGTTATTTGAATTAATGTTTGATTAACTGCGATCAATCGTTGACCCATGTGATATCAATTATAGTGTGAAATATAATAGCACGAAAGATGAATGATACACTCGTGTATCAGTTCTAAATTCAACATATGTTTAATCTAGTTAATGAGGATATCTGGTGACAAATAATATAATGAGGCCTTAGGCTGTGTTATTGATGTAGTTTGCAAGCCTCGTGCTGTCTCTGAGCTTTATATATATATATATATGTTAGTGCAAAAGATATGAACTTTGTTTATTAAAACAAGATCGCAGGATGAAATATCCTGAATTGTATTTTAATTTACAGCTGTTTGTAACATGTAATCTTGTCAGCATTAAAATATTGATTATTAAAATTAACACTCAGAATATCTTTCACATCCGATAATGATATAAATCATTGTGGATAAATTAAGATAAAGAGCAAGGTACATTAGAAATACAAGTACTCTGCAGAGAATCTTGAAAGTTTATAGATTTTAATTTACCAATGGTAGACTTTACTGGCATTTACTACCATTGCTAGATCCAACTTTTCGTGCAGTGTATGCCTCTCAGTTCTTCTGAGTGGGATATTGTAGTTGGCTATTGTTGTAGATATTGTTGTGATTGTAACGTTTAATTTATATTCTACCCCTGATAAAGGTTGTATTCTTACATATTCATATGAATGTCTACAAAACAACTATTACAGAACACACTGCTACTTTGGCCAAAGCCCCATCTGCATATATAAAAGAGGACATTTTTTTCTCTCTTGTAGCTGGCTCTTGTAGATATTGTTCTGATTGTAACGTTTAATTTGCATTCTTTCCCCTCATTAAGGTTGTATTCTCCTTACATATTCATACGAAATGTCTACAAAACAACTATTACAGAACAGAATGCTATTTTGGCGAAAGACATATCTGAATACAGGACATTTTGTCTCTCTTGTAATTGGCTATTGTTGTAGATATTGTTCTGATTGTAACGTTTAATTTGTATTCTTTCCCCTGATAAAGGTTGTATTCTCCTTACATATTCATACGAAATGTCTACAAAACAACTGTTACAGCACAGAATGCCATTTTGACCAAAGATACATCTGAACAGAGGACATTTTGTCTGAATTAATTGCCCATTTCACCAGTGCAATTTTCCACTGCCTCAACCCCCTTAACGAGATCGATTGGCGTACCTGATTGCATCACCAAACTGCACTGGAATCAATTGCTCCCATTGCCACTGAATGTAGGTGTGATGGAAGAGTTGGCAGCCACTCCAATACCATCTATAAAATTTATAGAGCAATGGATACACTATTAAATGGATATTGCATCAAACGGGTCAGTTCGTATAATTCGGCCATAAAGAAAGAGGAGAGAGTTATGTGTTAACTCTCCCTTACTCCAAAGTGGAGGAAATACTGGAGATTTATTTTTCATTTTATTAATTATATATAATTTCGAGTAAAGAAAACTATGATACTACTTTTGAGAACACTGCTGCTATGCAAATATAACAAAAGAATGTCATTCAGCAAAGACTATGCCAGCATTAATTCTCTTAGCGATGTGGTCCCCTTTCAAAATCTCCAGTATTTTCAAATGAACATTAGACAAAGAACAAGGACAATGCGGCGTTTCACTCAAGTTACATACTAATTTTATAACGATACATACAACGTAACATATGTAACATATAGTTTCTAGTCAATTATAACGTTGAGTACCGGGAGAGGGCGCACTATACAATACTACAATGTTATGTGTTATGCATTGGCATTATAAAATTAGTATGTACCTTGAGTCTAATGCCATATTATCCTTGTTCTTTGTCTGATGATAAATTAAGATGTTGAATGGGGACTACACCGCTGCAAGAAATCATGCTAACATTGTGTTTCTTAATGACATTCTTTTGTTATATTTAGCATCAGTGTTGTGAAACGTAGTACCATATATTCCTTTACTGAAAATTGTCCAACATAGACTGATTGATGCTTGAAATTTCCAGTGTGATGCCACACCAAAACATTCAGTCACCTGGATACCAGCCAATTTTCGAGCCTGTGACTGCAGAAAATTTACTTTTTCTTGTGTCAACTGAAGCCATGCGTGCACGAAAAGACTAAAGTATTTGTCAGGCAGCTCGATAATGGCCTTCCATTTATCTTGTTTTATCGCTTGAGAAGGGCCTCTTTCACCAGGGTTTTGCTGTGGATCTCCAGGATGAACTTTGATCGAAGTTTCTCCTCATACGTTGATACGCATGAGTAGCAGGAGACGGAGTGCTATAAGATGTCACACAGAACCTTCCCCCGAACACCAGCCGACCAAGGTTGGTTGCAGGTCGGGAGCAGTCTGATCAGATTTAGGCCACGCCTACCTTTTAATACGAATCGAATTTGATTCAAATTTGACTGCTAAACAAGCCCCAACCTACTCCCGAACACCAGCCAACCATGGTCAAACCTCCCGTCTACACCCAAATGTTTTTAAAATCTTAAAACATTCGGCTGGCGCAGCCGAACAGTAGCCGACCTTGCTCCCGACCTACTCCTAACCATGGTTGGGGGGAGTTCGGCAGTGTTCGGGAGGCCATATTCAGCTATGTGTGACAGGGGCATAATACCATCTGCACATGCAAGTTAGTGCAGGTAAAATTAAAGCTGTGCAGGTATTTCTGATGTCCACCTGCACCTGCCAATGTGCTGGGTTTATTTGCATGTGTATGTGGATTTTCGTTAGCTGTATTCTCTGTTACCACCTATGAAGTGTAGAAAAAATAATGGAAATGGTTTCTTAACTGTGTTAGGTGTGATACATACTTATTATATTCTTAGTGGTGCAGGTAAAATGTTATCTGCATCAGTGCAGGTATGCAGAAAAATTATTTCGAGCCCTGAATGTCCATGCAAGAACCACTCATACGTAAACGGCAAACATTTAAAGGTAATATTATAAGAGTAGTAATTTCTGGAGTTGTTATCAGCAAAGCGGCAAACCAACTCAATAACGCAATGGGTGTTGTAAAGTAATTTGCCATTATTGATATCCGATACGTCTTCTGAGTTGATAACACATTGGATTATGCGGCCTTTAAGGGAACGTAAAGGGTTCAGTCCTAAGTATCCTAAACCGATTACTTTATTCTTCATTTTATACCCTTCTACTTGCGCTGATACTTGTTGCAAACTAAAGCTACTGCAAAAGAAACTAATCTTCTTGGATTGCAAAACACATAACGTTACACGTACACAATTATATAAAAGCGACGACATAACACTGCTATACAACATACTAGTATATAGAATAACGATATGGTGCATTTTACATAGAGCACTACAACTTTGATTGTGTATGTCTTTGCAGTAAATGCTGCATCTTACCGCAGTAAGCCCCAACCGACCTCAGTGCTACTGGGCGGCAGTGCTACGTTATATTGTGGATTCGATGGGCTGAAGGAAAACGAAGCGGTTCACTGGCTTGGCCCTCCAAACCTACACTACATATCCGAGGGAACATCAGTGTCTGGAAAGTATCCAAGGATGTTTATCACTGGTGAAGGCAATTCAGGAGACACCACGGGCGTGTATAACCTCAACATTAGGGATGTCAGGTTGGAAGATGAGGGAGTTTATCGGTGTAGCACCTTTTCACTCAAGGACCCGGAGGATGTTAAGCTGACTGTCATAGGTTAGTGCGAAGGAATCAATATTCTTACGGCCTGTTTAATTCCAAAACGTGTTATTCTTGGAATGGAGCACGTTTTGGAATGGAACACTGTCCCTCTAGAAGAGGATACCTATCTGATACTCGTGCACTAATGGCTAGAGCAAATTTAAGGGAAACAATTGCATTTTGGAACAATGGCCATATGAGACATTTTATACTTCCAGTGCTTGATCACAAACATTATCAATGATAAATTCTTTATTTGCAAAACCATGCCCGAAGGCTAATTGCAGGTATAAGGTCACAGAAGTAAAGTAAAGCAATAGACAACATACACTATCTGATCATAGGCATAGAGACCATATATATATACAACTACTATCTGATCAGCTTATACTACTACCGGTAACGGTTGCTATCATGTTGTTTGACTTCTTCCTTGAAGGCAGTGGATAATGAATACTCAATGACGTGTCTAGGTAATTAATTGGAACTATGCATTTAGAAATGTGACTTGCGTGTCTCTGTTTTACCAGTACCACCGCTGAGGCCACCAATTATCATAGAAAGGTACGCAAGTCCCAGAGTGGCTGGACAAAGTTTACAGTTGACTTGTCGTTCCGAAGGAGGTCGCCCGTTGCCCTCTCTGGCATGGTACAACGGTACAACACGACATTCCCGGTTCGCACACGCTACAGGATCTGTGGACGATGATATGATAGAATATGACATGTACGTGCCATTCTTGACAAAGTGGGACAATGGCATAAATATGACCTGCGTGGCTGACCAAGGCTTACCCTCATTAGTGATTCCACAGAGGACCTCCATGACCATGGACGTGCTTTGTAAGTTGACTAAATTTTGTACTCAATTATGGAAAGTGTGCATGCGATTTACGAGGTAGTACTAAAACTTAAATGTCCTCCAGACCTTGACCCTAACTACCAGGTTACAGACATACTGTCGCCATGCAAATTTTAGAGAGAAATTATGGTCAGAAAATGCCTAGTTTTGTAGAATGCAAAATTAAAGAACCATTATATTGTCATCTTTCTCTCACCGCCACTGGAGATATCATGTAAAATATGTTTATAGAAGATGTAAACATCAGCATACAGCTGTCATGTGTAGATATTGCGGATACGTATAGTCAACATTGCATCACGTCGGCAGAACATACTGCATCTGAGCGAAACCCGAGTTGTTAACGGTTTTCGGTGGATGTTTGGTCAATGTTTGCTCGTTGCAGACGATATCTTCTCCTAGATCTACAAAATATTTGAAAACTGCAGACGGAATGCCACACTTAAATTAAATATACGACCTTAAACTAAACGTTCTGCCGAAGTACTATACACAATACATCACGGTTTTCCTGCAGATGCAGTACGTTCTGTCGTCGTGCTCATTTTTGCCATATATTTTTGATAAATCAGATCCCCCGAAGGTGTACATCCCGCAGTCTTACTTCAGAGTACGTGAAGGTGAGCCGGTAAACTTGACCTGTACGGCAGAAGGAAATCCCGTACCTGTAGTAACGTGGAAGCGGTTAGGTGGCGCTCATTGGCGGGGCAACAATGACAGGTTTGGCAGACAATCTCTTATGGAGAAATGGTTGTGATATTTGTTACATTTCAATATTAATCACATAGAGTTATGTTAGTTTCTACATGCTGCTCACGTCGTATTGCTTTTTACGATTGTCTCGGCAATTTGAATTCCAGTGCTACCCAGTTCACATACCAGTAGATAAAGCATCCAAGAACGGCAACATTTCTACATCAGAAGAATTTGTATTGCTTGCTATTGCTATTTTTCTTCCAACGACAATTTTTTTTGAATAGCGAAGTTATTTATTCACAACCACTTGTTTAACAAGAGACGGCGTTTCGATGACCGTCTGTCATCTTCATCAGGGCAATTATGACTGGTTCTTTGTGTACTGATGCTAGGTGTTACTGGTTTGCTGTGCACTGATGAAGCTACGTGTTGCCAGTTTACTGTGCACTAAAGCTAGGTGTTACTGGTTCACTGTGCACTGAAGCTAGGTGTTACTGGTTTACTGTGCACTGAAGCTATTTGTTACTGGTTTACTGTGCACTGAAGCTAGGTGTTACTGCTAACAATGCGGTCCCAAACGTAATGAACATAGGTATTGTAACAACACAGTGAGGCAATTTTCTTTTTCGAATCTTCAAATCCTACAGGCTTCCTACATGTATTAAAAGTGTTTGTCATCTGATTTGGCCATATCCAGTACTGTATATTTTATAGGGGACACTCGGATATAATCAAGGCAGTGTCAAGATCAGACGTGGGAACGTACCAGTGCAAAGCCGACAATGGCATCCCTCCTTCAGATGTAGGTTCCATAAGACTGGACATCTTGTGTAAGCATTTTTCTCTTGACTTTACCCTATTTCCATGGAATTTGATGTAAACCTAAGGTTTACACCAAATTCATTGAAGTAAGTACATGTGAAGTAAGCTACCTAATAGTATATTGAATTCGGAGAAATGTTCTAAACTTTAGAGGGTTTGGGTCTAAATGTTAGGGCTCTTCATTGACTCGACAAAAGACTTTCAAATGGTTTACTACAACTAGGATCGAACAAAGCTAAACACATTAATAAAGTCATCCTACTTACAGGAAAACTACGTACAGAATATATGTCAGTGTATATATATTAGAGGTTTAACTATTTTCACATGCAGTCTCCAAGATTTAAACATTCTCTAATGTATTTCTCTATTTGCATACTGTATGTATTTTTTCCTCTTTAAATGTATTTGAAGTGATTTATAGGATTTAATGATATGTTACGTTACACAAACACCAAACCAGACCGATTCGATTGCTGTTGTACAAAGCCGAGTTTATTATAATCTATACTCCAGGTCTTAGGTCACGGCAGTTACAAATGTCCCAAACATGAATGTTATGATATCATAACGTTCATGGAGGATATATGTATACCTCTATATCATTCCAGATCCTCCATCAATTCAAAAAACCTTTGATGAGAAAGTCAACGTTCTTTACGACAGTGAAGAGGAATTTTTCCTGGAATGTAAAGCCGACGGAAATCCGACGCCTCGTGTGAGGTGGAGACGAAAGAACACAGACCTGTACTTCAACAACCCGTTACGCTTCTCACGTCTGGACTATCAAACGGAAGGGACGTACGAGTGCGTGGCGGACAGTTTGGCATTTTCAGAAAGCGTTAAAGAAGCAGTGATAGATGTCATTGGTACGTAGCTACATTTTTTATCGGATAGTTTGCTTCAACTGCAAAGTTAAATACTACTTTTGACAATCTAAGATTAGCTTGATGTAGTCGGTGGAGATAAATGCTTTTAGTTCAAACTGCACGAAAAGTTGAATTTACCAATGGTAGTAAATGCCAGTAAAGTCGGGTAATGTTTACTTTGTAAACTGTACAGAACTCGATTTGATTTATTGAACTGTATAGAAGATATACAGCCAGGACTGCCCAACTAGCCGGAGGCTATTATAAAGGGCTAGCCGTCATAACTGAATTAGCAATATGAAATATAAACTGTTAGAGTAACATGAAGTCATTCTAAAAAAACGGACTTGACAATGGTAGTGAATAAAAGCAAAGTCTGGTAATTTCATCTACTGCTATTTCTAAGTTCAAAATTACCGGACTTGTCTTTCATCTTTTCCTACTACCATTGCCAAGTCATGTACTGTTTACTGGCATTTACTACCATCAGTTAATTCGACTTTTCGTGCAGTGTTAGTGACCATACCACAATGGCCTTTCACTTGTATTATGCCAATGTTATCCCAAGTGTTTATTACTACTCAAGGTAGACCAGAAATTCGTGGAGACCAAGAGACGGCACATGCCACGCAGGGGAGCTCCGTCACGCTGTTATGTGAAGTGACCTCTGATCCGCCGCCTGATAGCATCATCTGGTCCTGGCGGAACCCTGAAGGTCGCGAGATTACACTAACGGGAGGTTCTGTGGACGGACTCACAATAAGGGGGAAGACTACAGATGACTACACGGAGAGCTTGATGATACTGGATCACGTCAGCAGTGCGAGTTCCGGGGATTATATATGCAAGGCTACTAACATGTTTGGATCAGACACAAGGGAATTTCGAGTAACTGTGACAGGTCAGTAAATAGGTCATCAATAAATAGTTTATTTGCACATTCATGCCGGGGGCTAATTCCAACTTGAAATAATGTATAGAAAGAGTATACAAGCAGTGCAAGCCTGTATACACCATGGTGACAAGTGAAACAAGTGAGCTATTCTAAGAACTGCTACGAAATACAATCTAAGGTTGTCTTTTTTTTAAGGTAGTGGCAGACGAAGGTACTTTTTCTGCAATGAATGGGAGGTTAACATGGTTGTAGTTTTATTTTTATCAGTTAACATTTGGAAATTGTGGTTGAGTTTTGTTGGCTTCTTTGAATAGCTCGTTTCTTTCCTGATCGTGAAAGGGGCAGTTGGAGATAAATCTATTTCGTTTTCCAATAAGAAACATTCATGAACATAGTATTACATAGTATTTCAAGAACTAGATACGATTTATGAATGAATTTCTGTTTAGAATTATTTATTGTTTGGTCAATCGTAATCAATGCTGCTGAGTTGACACTAAAATTATTGTTATTCATTCGAAGACCTCTTAATATAAGTTGCAATCTGTTGACAGCCTTAATAACCACAGAATCATTATACACTGATATATGACAGACTTCAAATACAGGCCAGTTGAAATCATGATGTGTGAATGTAACAAATGTGTCAAATCTTGATATGTTTATTGGTATAATCACTCTGTTTCTTCATTACCTAGGGCCACCCGTCATCATGATTGCAGTTGTTACCGGTGTTCTTGTAGTATCAATTCTTCTGACATTGGTGGCTATCATCTTCATTGTACGGAGAAAGGATCTTATCTGCGGCAAGAAAGAGAAAGGCAAGACAGTTCTTATCCTTAAACTAGAGGTCAAAGACCTCACACCTCCGTCATTTGTTATTTGTGTAGGTTTTTCTAGTTATTTCTTGGCGTGTGTTATATAATTTATCGTTGCAGATTGCTTCGAATCTACTCAAATCGACCTTTTAGGGTGTGTGGCCACTACATCATAAGTTTCCTGTTTCTAAGAATATTAAAGATTGTGGTAATCAACATGTCTTTGCATTTTGTAATATGCACATTTTCTAGGAAAAGATTGCAAAGACGGCCAGCCAAAGCAAGTGAACCTTGAACCATCTGACATAAACCTAGACGTTCTGGAGGCAACGACCAAACCTCTCCCTCCACCAAGGATGGCGAAGGATCCATATGCTATTGGGATATCATATCCACGTACGTGTACCACTTTAATACTCTATTAGGCAACATCAATTTAATTTGTTCTCATTTTTTAGAAAAAAATATGAAGTGACAGGGTGAAAAAAACACAGGCCTAGGCGTCCTATGATAGCCCCAAAATGCTACGATGGGAGCCATCAAGTTTACATAACAGGGTGGTTTGAACTTCAAACAATGAATTTAAAACTTTTAATCAGTCCGTTGCAAAGATAGATAGACAACTGTAACAACTAGGAAGACAAGGACTTTCTTCAACTGTTGGGGCCAAAATATATGAATTTTGAGGCTGATTCAGAACCTGATTTTTTTTTGCAAATCAGAAAAAAAATGAAGAGGGGGAATCCGAGAACCAATTGATTAAATTGGTGTGGCCTCAAGTAACGAGAAACATCGGACGACACGACAGTGATAAAATTGTTATCGTATCACACTACCTACAATACTACTTGATGTTTTTTTTCTCTGAATAACAATTACGCTCCCTCATATTCAGGTTTAGCCGTCTCTGCGCACAGTTATCCAACATCTGACCGAGGGAATCGTAGTGAATGTAAACATCAATCTCCGCATAGGTACAGGCACAAAGGATCTCGCCCTCAAGAGGTATGGAGAATAAATAGTCCAATCTGTTGTAATACTTCAAAGAAAGGTAAATACGAGACCTGTAATGCACCTTTTGGATGCACTAGTAACATGTCAGGAGAAGACATTTCAAAGCAATATTGACCTTGACGCAGTTTAGGTCATGATGTACAAATACATTTCTTACAGCCAAGGAAAGAAAAATACCGTATTCGCACCCTGCGCCGGCCTGCTGTCGCCGCCGGTATATATATATGGAGATTCATTGATTTTCTTACCAATTCGACCGTTGGAGTTCTGCGAAAAACAACATAATAGAATCCGAGTTATTCACGACCCCTTGAAACTAAGGGTTAAGTGGTTTGCAGCTCTGATGCTATATATAGCTGTTACTGAGACAGTACGGTCTATAGAAGACATTGCTTGTAAACTAATCGAAGTAGTGGTGGCTGTTACTACTTTTTTTCTCTCTCTCTCTCTGTTAGGAGATTGAAAAAATTGAGCGGGAATATCGAGCACCTCGCTGGCAGCTGCTCTCTGAGAGAAAAGATGTCCATCAATATGACGACGCCGTTGGAGAATTCGAGGACTACCATGGAGTTGGAAGATACTGACGCTTCATACTTAGCTGTACCCTTCCATGTACATGTGTATAGTGTGTGTAATTCATGGTGACTCTAATTATAACTGCCAAATGCGCACATATTCTGGGTGGTGCAGAAAATCGTTGGTGCATGCTGTGTATAACAACATTGATGACGACTACTGAATCTAATATTGTTATCTCATCTGTTATGTCCTATAGCAAACTTGACCACAAAATAAAACGTTGGATTTACCAATGGTAGTAAATGCCAGTCAAGCCGAGTAATGTTCACTTTGCAAACAGTAACAGACTTCAGTCCGGACTAACAATGGTAGTAAAGGAAATTACCGGACTAAGCTTTTATTTACTATCATTGTCCGGTATTGTTTACAAAGTAAACATTATCGAACTACACTGACATTTACTACCTTTCGTAAATGCACCTTTTCGTGCAGTGGACATTGTACTTTTATTTCAATCTGTGATATTACTGATGAAGTAAAGTTTGGTCACACACCTCCCATTGTAATATTCTAGTCATGTCCGTCCATGTCGGTGAAATGAAGACCGTCCACGTCACGTCAGATTGGGTTACACTGCACTAAAAGATGGATTTACTAATGGTAGTAAATGCCGTTAAAGTCCGGTAATGTTTACTTTGTAAACAGTACCGGACTTGACAATGAACGTAAATAAAAACCATGTCCCGTAATTCCATTTACTACTATTTTCAAGTCTGAAATTACCAGACATGGTTTTTATTTTCTTTCATTGTCAAGTCCGGTACTGGTTGCAAAGTAAATATTACACGACTTTACTGGCATTTGCTACCATTGGTAAATCCATATTTTCGTGCAGTGCGTCAGATCAGGTCAGCAGCGGTGATGGGTCAGGCTTTGCGCTCTGCCTATTAGCTTTCATCAGTGGCAGCTTCTAATCCAATACGCAGAAGCTCAGGATGGGACAAGGCAGTGGCAATTATCTCGGTTTCCAACGAGCTTTTCCCATGCGTTCTGATCAACTTTTTATTGATCTTCATTTTTATATATCTTCAGTGTAACCGTAAATGTGCATGGGGGCTACCCCCGGTATGCCATATAATGGATAATATGATAGACAACCAGCTCGAATGAATTATTCGTGCATTTATTCTCCTTACGCGCAGTGGGTTGTCGTTGAGTATAAAATGTCCCACAGCTACTGGAAACCTCAACGTTTTTTTTCTGCAACATCAATGACGATTGTTCCAACGCATATATATGGACTCACAATTCTCCTAAGTTGACAAATAGTAGTAACACAATGTGCCAACACGGATGAACTCTCACGCTTATGTTGAAATGTTATTTGGTACTTATGACAAGCGTGTATCCATGTATTGAACCATGTAAGCGGAACACAGTGTATTGGACGCTGAAGACCAACTATCACTTCATTTTGTAACCTCATTGACCCTCACAAATACATGTAAAGTAGAAACAAGTATTCCGGACTTGTCCTGTAGATAACAGATTAAATGTCTTTACCACAGCCATTGTCAATAGTATTTTTTATGAATTGACAGTTACACAAAAATACATTAATATGTGTTCAGTTGTTTTTAAAATTCCTGTGGCTATATTCTTCTAAGCGGTGTGAAAAGTCGTCAGATGCCACAGACCAACACAAGATATTTAACACAAAATGTACTTTGGGCCTAGCTTGATACATGTATGTGTGAACTTTCCTGATATGTTATTTCGGGCACAGGCTTAAGAGTCATTGCACGAGAAAACCAGGCAAAACCAGGCAGAGGTCGGAAGATGGGGGTCAGCCAAATCGGCTCATACTTTGTATGTATAATAGATATGTAGAACTATGAACAGCCATATGATTAAAACCCTCCAGGTATTTTTCATTATGGAGTTCTGGGACCCCCCTCGGAGACCCTCGAAAATCAAGCAATTTATGGCTGAAAATTACTGAAATTGCGATGGATACCCTGATAGTTCTAAGAAAGATATGAACACAACTTTTATATTTCTATATAGCATAGATTCTCTAATTGTACCGAACAAAAGTTGAAGATGAAATATTGATATTAAGAGGGTGTACTTGGGGGTTATCAGAACCAATGAAATCAGAATTTTAATCTCTCTAAATTTTAGTCATTTTCAAGGGGCATTATCTCACACTCACAGTGGCTTTGGTGAATGGTTTTACTGTTGCTGGAGAGAGGAACATCTACTGATTCAAAAACAATTATCATTGACGTGGGACACACATAACGCGAGCCGTAAATGGGGGGTCTTTATGGGGATTTTTCGAGTTTTGGACGATTATAAATCAGGTAATGACGTATCTCTGCGGGGTAAGTTATGGCTGTTTTTTGTGTATCTGTGCAGGAACCATGCAAAAGTGTCAAACAATACTAAAAATAATCAGAAATATTAATTTAGGGCTCTACATGGGGGATATGAGGATACTTGAAATAGAATTAAGCTGGTTTTACACTTTAAATTGTTGTTCTCCAAGATTTCAATTAGTAAGCCCCTTACAGAATTATTGTATGAATTGAATATGTGGTACATAATGAAAAAAAGGCTCTGCATGGGGGTTATCAGGACTCCACATGTGATAAAACTTAATTCACAAGCCACATGGGTGTTTCGCTACACGTACTTTATATGGGCAATCAAGAAACAAGACCATAACAAAGGTCAAGAACATGAAGCAATTTCAGCTATCAAGAAATACATTAAAGTACTTACTATACAAGCCTCAGAAGTAGATAGGTTTAAAGGCATTAAATACAATTTCACGATGGTAAAACAAATAACATTCTGGATGAGGAAATCTGTCTGATATTGACATTTACTGCCATTCCTAGAACGATTTTGACACTTTTTTATACTTCATGCATTTGAAGTAGCCCGAAACAAGCTACGTGAGGTGTCTCTTTATTTTTGGGGTACCGCCCACAAATAGGTAGAACCAGCCTACGATACGAAACAAGCAACCATTTTCCGTCGGTGACATCAAATTTTTGCCTCTAAGACATCAGTATGCTATGGCATAGGATTGATTCAACTAACTACATTAAAAGAATGACCAGAAAATTGACTTGTTTAAAAATCCAGTTTTGCCGCCCTGAAATTGCATTGGATGCCTTTAACATGCAGTCCGGAGATGGGGGTCAGCGAAATCTACTCATACACGAGAAGCTTTTCAGTCACCACCAGTCACCTTTCATGAACAATTTACTAAACAGAGAACATCTACTCAGTAAAGTGATATCACTTAGTTTAACCAAACAGAATTCTCATTCATAGCATTGATTCAGGATTGCTCTACATAACAATCTAAATGAAATGAGCTTTGTCAGGGCCTTGAGTATTTTGTGTCACTGACTATACTTTCAAGCTGTTATTATGCTAATCATGGAAGGTAAATTTTCTTAAATTTAGCCAGATTCATTCCTGAATCATCACATACTTTCATAATTATGCAATCTAAAACAATAAAGCTGTACAGTATGTCCGGTAATCAAGGGACCTAGCTTTGCAATACAAAAAAAATGCATGTCTACATACCTTTAAGCGCTGAGTACCTTCATAATTACTTACAGTATCAAATTGACAATCTAGAAACTAAACCCTCTGATTCAAGAAAAACTTGGCATTCATGCAGATAGCAGCTTCAGGATGAGCCGTAAGCTCTATGGGTATGATAAGTAGAGATGCAGAAAGTACATATTTCCTTTATACCACATTCAAGTCTCAAAGCCACACGAAATTACTAATAGGTATAACTGAAATAGCATGTCTTCGCATGTGCACGTGTGCACAGTGGTCTTCGCACAGTGGCCCCTAGTAGATGCATGTAGGAAGCTTTCTCAACATAGGAGCAGCTATAGGCAAGAGAATGTGTTCTGCAATGTCAGCTGCTCGGAGACCACAAGATGCCTTAGATCTAAATCTAAAAGGAGCATATTGAGTATCCGGATGAGGCAGGTCACAAGAGATACAGTATGTCAGAATATAGACTACATTGGATTCCATCCTCCAATGTTCGTACAGATGAACATTTGTGTACACAACAAAAGATCTGAAAACTATGAGATATAAAAGAACCAAGGCTCCTTGCAGAACACTTCCATATATACATATTATATTTACATGTAATACTATGTGTTTTTGTGTGTGTATGTGTGTGTGTGTGTGTGTGTGTTGTGTGTGTACTGTCAATAAATGGAGTTCTTTTAAATAATAAGCAATAAACAATTTGCCTATACGGGTCCAATGTCGAGAAAAGCCTCCTACATACATCTACTGGAGATCATTGTTTCCTGGTGCATATACGTGGACTAAAGGCCCCTACAAAGCTCGGTTCTTTTATTGTTTTGTAGAGAGATCCTGAAAAGTCTGAGTGAGAATTCTATGTTTGAAACTTACCACATGATATCCCATTCCAAATTGTTTAAACTGAGTATACATGTTCTTCTATCCAGTAAATCGTTCACGAAAGCCACTGGTGGTTGAGAAAGCTCCCTCTTTTTCCGGAATCCTGATTAACTTACCTAGTTTTGAGGCTTGTATAATTCTTTAATGTATTTCGTTCTTAATAGCTTAAATTGCTTCATGTTCTTGACCTTTGTTATGGTCTTGTTTCTTGATTGTCCATATAAAGTACGTGTAGCGAAACACCCATGTGGCTTGTGAATTAAGTTTTATCACATGTGGAGTCCTGATAACCCCCATGCAGAGCCTTCTTTCATTATGTACCACATAGTCAATTCATACAATAATTCTGTAAGGGACTAACTAATTGACATCTTGGAGAACAACAATAAAATGTGTAAAACCAGCTTAATTCTATTTCAAGTATCCTCATATCCCCCATGTAGAGCCCCAAATTAATATTTCTGATTTTTTTTAGTATTGTTTGACACTTTTGCATGGTTCCTGCACAGATACACAAAAAACAGCCATAACTTACCCCGCAGAGATACGTCATTACCTGATTTATAATCGTCCAAAACTCGAAAAATCCCCATAAAGACCCCCCATTTACGGCTCGCGTTATGTGTGTCCCACGTCAATGATAATTGTTTTTGAATCAGTAGATGTTCCTCTCTCCAGCAACAGTAAAACCATTCACCAAAGCCACTGTGAGTGTGAGATAATGCCCCTTGAAAATGACTAAAATTTAGAGAGATTAAAATTCTGATTTCATTGGTTCTGATAACCCCCAAGTACACCCTCTTAATATCAATATTTCATCTTCAACTTTTGTTCGGTAAAACTAGGGAATCAATGCTATATAGAAATATAAAAGTAATGTTCATATCTTTCTTAGAACTATCAGGGTAGCCATCGCAATTTCAGTAATTTTCAGCCATAAATTGCTTGATTTTCGAGGGTCTCCGAGGGGGGTCCCAGAACTACATAACAAAAAATAGCTGGAGGGTTTTAATCATATGGCTGTTGATAGTTCCCCATACCTATCCTACATACAAAATATGAGCGGATTTGGCCGACCCCCATCTTCCGGCCACTGCCTGGTTTTCTCGTGCAATGACTCTTAAAAAGGTTATTCTAAAGCCATGTGGTGTTTATAAAAGAAATACTAGTATATATTTTACTGCTGGGTGAACAAGAAAAGAAAACAGCATCCAGTATTTCTTAGATCAATATTACCCGACCATGCAGCTAAGAAAAGTATATCAAATATTGACATTACAACGTGGGATTTCAAGTGAAAAATCGATAGTGAACTACAAATATCGAGTTTGACCCCACACGTGCCATGTTTGAAATCTTGTGATATTAGGTTACGTTCCCACGAGTTTACCACCTAAAAGGAAATCAATCAGGTATACTTTAAAGGTTATATGATATCTGGTTTCATTTTCTTATCGGCACTCCTGCTTGAAAATATTTGATACTCAAAGCGATTACATGAAAATATAATTAACTGCCTATAGCTTCGAAACCTGTATGTCACGATTTATACTAAGGCTGTATCATTTTAATGAAGAGGCACCTAGATGGTGAATTGAGTTCATGGTAACGTTACGCTATTGACGTCATCATCGCTCGACGACAGACATCCCGAAACGTTACGTGCAGACAAAAGTAGAGTGTTTCCAATATGTAACTTGCAATCATTCCGTCAAGATGATTTACTTGATATTGACGTGAACAGGTCAAGAGAACAGAGAATGAAATAGTAGCTGACATTTTGGAACCTGTGGTTGAAGATAAGAGAGCAACAGGTATATTTCATACCGCTCCAATCTCTGATGATGAAGGTAAAGTTAAATCCTGATAAAGATTTTTGTCCCATGACATCATGACTGGTTATTACGTTCAACCGAAATCTAATACAGAAAGTTTATTTCCGCTGTAATATCTTGGTACAAAAAAATGATTACCTTTATATATGAAAATATAAATTATGTCGAGGTGTGACCATGTGTAATGAAGATTCAAATATCAAAGAAACGTAGATTAACTAGTTAATTTTCAGTGCTTACCAGGCTCTCAAAATGTTTCTAGTTTCTATAATCGGCTTTGCTATATGGCTAGACTAAAAGTTGTTTTTTTTAACTTGACGATGCATACTTCTCCCAGTTTTAGTGTAGATTTGCTGCTTTGTGAAATATCGTAAATCATGGTGACCTTTTAGCACATATAAATGCGTATTTCAAGTAACCATCCAAATCCACATTCTTAGTTTAGAAGTACGTGAAGTATGGTACAACTTATGCCATGGATGTCGTTTAGGTGCACCATAGATATTGAGACTTATCTACTTTTGCAGCCGCCAACAAATAATGGCCGGTGCCAAAATGAAAGTTTTTGACAGCATTTTTCTTTACTGTAATGACTCATATAGACAACATCTAATACTTCTAGAAAAATATACGTATTTAATATAGAGTATGACGTCCCTTGGTATACAAAGCAATTAAAAATAAATTAATAACGTATATCATTTTTTTAATGACTCAATAAGTTTCTTTTAGAGTGTCTGATGTTTATGCCAACGTTGCCAGAGGTTGGAATAGTCCTTAAAAACACAAAAAATAAACATAGAAAGTACATCTACGTTCTGTCACTATTATCCCGTATGATATTGATATATAAATATAATAAAATGTGAGCAGCGTCACCATGGCATTGCAACAGTATGGACCTGAGTTTGATTAAGGGTTAATGACCCGCCCCGAGTTGTATATGGGCTAAGGTTGGCTTAAGTTCGGGAGCAGTCTGACCAGATTTAGGCCAAGCCTATCGTTCGCGCCATGTCCTAACCATTTTAGAACCATTCCTCGAACCAGCCCCGAATGCTCAGGCCATCCTACTTCCAACCATTCCGACCACTAGACGCGGACTGCCGCTCCCTCCTGACCGATTTCAGACCGTTTTCCAACCCATTCCCGACTGAAAATGTGCAGAATCAGGGACTATAAGAATCAGACCAGCGGTCCACTACGTACAATAATGCCAAACCCTTTTAAAAAGTTGAACTTCGCGGCATTTCCAACGGAAGGAATGTTCACACCATATCAATGGTACAGAGGCTTCAGTTGATGCAGAACGTGGTGGAACTTCAAAGTGAAATCGTTGACGATGATCAAGTCATTGGCCTTCTTGTTGGTAGAAGAGAGAAGAAATAGAGGGAGACAACTCTGTGCAAAACCAAGGCTGATACGTATACGGCGACCACTTCTTGGCCTATATGAGCATCTTGTGGCTGAGCTGAGGGACGAGTATGTATGGAAGAACTAGGGGTAAGCAGTGTTGACAAAGAGAACTACTATGATGCTCGACTACCACCTTTCTCACTTGGAAGTATAACATGTGCTTTTGTATCCAGGGAGAATGCACAGAAAGCAAACAGAAGGGACAGGAAGGTATCCTGGAAATACTACAAGACATGGAAAAAAGGACAGCAAAAGTTGGTTTATCACTTGGCAACCCGGGCGGTGGCGGCAAAGTTAAACAACTATGAAGGAGAGTTACAGGGACTACACCTAGCAATCAGTACACTCGAAACAAAAATGGAAACATCCTCATACTGTGCGACTGTAAAGCGGCCATAGAAAATGTTAACACCACACAACAACTTGAAGCATGTAATGGTATGGTCAACTCAATCAGATGTAAGCTTCAAGAGCTGAAACAGTTAGGGAAAATGTATACAGATAGAATGGTGTCTAGGCCATGTAGGGGTGGAAGGAAATAAACTAGCAGACAAGGAAGCCAAACTATCTCCAGTGGAAGCAAAAAACACCCAGTCCAACACATTATGGACAAAACATGAAGCACTCAAACACATGGAGAAACAAGCTCAAGAAAGGTGGAGAAGAAGTAACCAAACTGTGATAATTGTGGATCAATAGAAACCACAAATCACTACATCTACCATCGTGGAAAATATGAGCAACAGAGACAGCAACTGCTAAATAAAGTCGACAACATCTTTGAAACATACGTATAGCTAAGAAGCAAGATCTGAAGATATAGTTACATTGGCAGGGCTGAGGGAGGATCTAGGAGCAGACGTAAACGATATGATATACAGAGCCTTCTCAAATTACATCGAGGCTACGGCAAGATTGGAGAAGGATGGCTAAGGATCAAACTCGAAAATTTTCTGCGAGTTCCACCGGAAATGTTCCAGAAATTGGTTGACATGCATGCTCCAAGAATCAGTAAGAAGGACACCTGGTGGCGCAAATGTCTGTCAAATTGTTTGAAGGTCAATATGTTGCAGGCGTGGGAGGGGGGCATGACTGAATGGCTGAATATTCAACAAATGAACCAGACCCTCAAAAAAAGCGACATTTACCCTCCTCAGTCACAGAAACAAGCTAAACAATCTGTCAGCTTTTTGGCACGAAATCTAAAGTAAGCAGTCGCCGATGGCATCTGCGAAGTAATTGTGAGCCAGCTAGAACGAAGACAACCACATAGCCATACCAACACACACATTCTGTCAGCGACGTTTACAGCTGCACTGGCGCGAAATCCCACAGACGACCGAAGCGCTCTCTTTATATCCATCCGCAACAAGACCTGCTTGGCCTCTAAAGTCAAAATGGAGCACAAAAAGTTTGTCTGTCGTCATGTCATTATCATCCTGGTTAACGTGGAGTTTAAATAAAACAATAAAATATATTTCTACAACCTGTAACAATGTTGATTATTTGTAGCAAGGTACTATTTTGTATCGGCGCATGAGTATATGTATGGACATGTTCTTACCTGACGCTTCACTGTCCTTTACGATATATACTAATGTGCCGACAGAAAATAGTGCATAGCTGCAAGTAATCAACATTATGACAGGCTGTAGAAATATATGTTCTTGTTTTAGTTAATTTCCACGGAGATCATGATGAAAATGACGGGACTAGAGAAAAAAATTCTGTGCTTCATCTTGCAATTTAACTGCGGAATCAAAACAGGTGTGGTGGCGGATGAATATAAAGAGAGCGCTTGGGTTGTCTGTGGGGTTTCGCGCCAGTGCAGCTGTGAACGTCGCTTACAGAATGTGTGTGTTGGCATGGCTCTGTGGTGGGTGGTTCACAATTACTTAGCCACCTGCTTGCATAAGCATTAGATTTTGTGACAATAAGCTGACAGTTTGGATTGTTAACTGTGACTGAGGAGGTAATGTTGCTTTTGTGATGGTCTAGTTCCGACTTGTTTTGTTGAATGTTAAGTCATATCCCCCTCACACCTTTCACGTCATTTCTCTCCAGTGTACATAGATTAGTCTCATGTTCGTTTGTGCAGGGAGCAGTAAGGCCCCAGACTTTGTGCTGAGTTTCACGTTTTTTTTAATTCCGTAGTTCAGTGGTTCTTTCGTTCCGTGGTTAGGTTTCGGATACATAACATTATGAATGAATACCAGGCAGATGAATACCAGGCAGATGTCAGGAGGGAAAGACTGGCCGAATGAAACAAGAAGTGACGCAAATCTTCACCGCACGTAACCGCTAATAAATTTCTTCTCCTTGAGAACTCATGATACATTACAAGTGTGCATATAAGTCCAGTCTCATTAGCATTAGTCCAATTCAAGTCACCAATTATTTGAGTCAAACATCGTCTTCACACTCACGCCACCCGACAAGCTATTCCCACCTTGGCCCCCGGCCACCTTTTTTAAGCATTTCTTGTTCATTATGTTTCAGCCTGTGAAATGTGGTCTTTCAACGACCTGTAAGCCTGTAAGTCATACGTCTTCTGAGTTAACCGGTTCATTTGACAAGGGGGCTACCTTACTAATGCTGGATCAAGTTTAAAACTTAAAATATGTATCGTACCAACACAGTCGAGTTTCCATTCTTATTTCCGAAAATAAATTCATCTGGTTGGTAGAACATAGGATATTGGGGTTTTCAGACGAATCCGTTGGATCAAGGGGACGTTCTGGATAAGAAAGTTAACTCCAGTGATGAACCGGGACGAGGGGGGATACAAACTTAGCCACGCTTGGAGTTGTGTTCTCGACACAAAAGCGCCACCTACGTTGGCTACATATAGCGACGAGAAGAAGTACTCCAGTCAGAATCTCTGAGGAAGATGTCTGACAGGCATCGAAACGTAAAAAGAAAACCCCAATATCATTCCATTATAATATCTGTCAATGTGAAACGCTTGGACTTGGCTGACGGCCCAGGATGACTTGTGCGTGTCAAAAGTCAGACATATAAAGTTTCCCTTTATTTCTCACGTCCGTAGAGGAATCACACGAACTCCTTTGCAACGAATTTTCAATATCTTCATTTTATGTCTAGAGTTGTTGCTCGGGAGAATCCATCCCTTTAAAATGTTACATTAGGCGGTCGAACAAAGTACATCATTGGTGACAGCTGTGGGATTAAACCCCAGATTGAAGCGATTGCTCAAACGCTTTGTCATGTTGAACACTTTTGAGGTTTGGCGGTGGAATTAGGCTATGGCTGCTTGATCGATTGTCAAATGGAATAATGTTTCTTTATTCCCCCAGTAAGGCGTATGCAATTACTGTATCCCCCATCTGTATTCCCAATGGGTAGATTAGACTATATGTCGTGTCTGTGTACTTAGTCATTTCTTGGCGGCTACCCTTTTGGACCAGTGGATCAGGTCTGCTCCTCATTTTTATTCTTCTCTCTGATTGCACACTTGGATAACTAAGACATAAGCCTTTCACTGTCGAATAGCGTATTCATCCTCACCAGCCGTAGAAAATAAATGCGTTGAGGCACCCGAGTTACCAACGAAGGTAAAGGAAGAGAAAATGTGTGGGTTGTTAGCGTAAAGCTCCTGTTACACATAGCCGACGCACATCCCAACCATGATTGGAAGTGGGTCGGGCCAAGGTTGGCCGATGGTTGGCAGTAAAATTTTCTCAAATTTAACTTCGTTCGATTCGATTAATTAATACAGAAAGGTAGTCGTGGCCTAAATCTGGTCAGACTGCTCACGAGCACAGACTAATCTTCAGAATACTATTGAGATATTTAAGAAATATACGATTTGAATGAATAGAGACCTTAAGAATGAACAAAGTGTTGAATAAACTGAACTTGATTACACTTTGATGATTTATATATCTATACTTGCCATATCAGAGTTTACAATAAGTCACAAGAAAGGATATTTTGGACGCCCTTAGAGTCTACGTATAGTAAGTACTATGGCAAGTTGCATCAGTACGATTAATGACTATGTTGAATGTATAAGTACTTTCAAATTGGCTGATTCGAAAGAAAGGAAATGCTTGCGGTCTTTAGGGACTGCTTGTCCGTCAAAAACATGATCCCCGCAGAACTCTATTCTATGAACAGCCAAGGGCAAACGGTTTGTTGTACAACGATATCAAACTGCCCGGACGTTGATGATACATGTATATTGTCTACCATTAGCTTGTACCATATTTCCCCCGTACGCGCATGAGACTTATATGTTCCTCAACGCTTATGTTAGGAATCTCAAGCATCTATTATTATTAAGCCCCCTGCAGTCGCCTTATCTTCCTTTGCAAGGACTTACACTTGCAGCACATCACCCTCCATTTCCGTTTAAGTGTCGTTAAATGTAATAGTTGCGCTGGGCATGCAGCTAGTGTGGACTTGTAAATTAATAGTCCAGACAATGTTTCTGGCATTCTCTGTGGATTTTGTGGATGAATGAAGTGCCATTATCCACTTACTGCCTCGTCGCTTCCTTGTTTTATTGCTCGCTTTGGGTGAAACGCATTTCCTTAGAAAATCTGTGTTATTACACTTACATCGTTTCCACGCTTTGCAAGTTTTCATTTAGTGCAATCTTCACCAGGAGGAGACATATACCATTGGGTATCGCCCAGATTAGGTGGGCATCCGTTCAAGAATACAAATGTATCGAAAATGTTTGAAGCTACTGCTTCGAGTTTAATCTACTGAGTGAAACGGCTATGTGCCAAATGTGCTTAGCATGCTACATGAGCAAATTTATATTACCTAACGCCAATTTGCAGTCCAAAATGTTCACTGTCAGTGAAACGTTATAAATACATTTGCACTCGTCGATGGCATAATGCAAGAAGTTCATATCATTTTATGTAAATTTGAATATAGGATGCTTTGAATATAACCGATCGTCCATACATATCATTGTTGACGGTACCACAGAAAACAAAAGCACAAGCTTGTCCTTAATGTAGTATGCCTCTATCACTCCAATTTTATTTGTTGGTTCTCGGATTTTTTCAGGAACAACAAAAACAAGCATGGGCATTCTATGTTAGATCATATGCTAGAAGCCGTGAAGTCAACATCCCAGGCTGATTTATAATGCAAACAATGAATTTTGAACTTTTTCAAACCACTGCATTGATAGATGGAAACCTGTAACAAATAGGAAGACAAGGGCTTTTGTCAACTGTTGAGGCTAAAATATAAGCATTTTGGTGTTTTTCAGAACCTGAATATTTTTTACAAGTCAGAAAAGAATGAAGCGGGCGAATCTGAGTACTAATTGCTTAAATTTGTGTGGCCTTATAGTAAAGAAAAAGCCATCTAAAACCACGGACAGCATGCTAAACTGAAAAACGTGCTATTGAAATTGTGCATTGGGAAGCGCCCAGCCCGGGCCAAGGCAAGCAGTGCTTTATCGTCCTGCTTACTGAGTAAGAACTCGTTAGAATGGGGGTATGGCCACACAGAACACGAGAAGTAGCAAATTGAAAGTCTCCCAAGTGTAGCATCGCGTGTATAGCCCCACGTTATTGCCTTGCAGATATGGTCAAGGTAGACTGGACAGCAACATGGTGATACAACAAGCGATCTTGTGATGACACGAATTGGTCTTGCTTCTAGGTTTTTGGCATAAGTGCAAATTCTATTCCTTTGGATACTTGCTTAACAACTTAGCCGTCAACATCTGTAATCTCTGGTTAAGATTGGTTTTACATTCTGTGTCAGCTTACACTCACAGCAAAAAAAATATATATAAAGATGTAAAGATGAGAATAACCTTGGCCGCAACAATTTAATCAATTTGTTCTCGGATTCACCCGCTTCATTTTTCTCTCATTTGCAAGAAAATCAAGTTCTGAATCAACTTCTAAACGCTCATATTTTGGCCCCAACAATTAAAGAAAGTCCTTGTCTTTCTAGCTGTTACAGTTTTTCCATCTATCAATGCAGTAGTTTGATTAAAAATTTCATTGTTTTTAAATTACAAGCAAGCCTAGTATGTTGACTTCACGGCTCCTATCATGGCATTTGGGGCTATCAGGGGATATCATACCATGCCTGGGCCTGTTATTTTTATTTTTTCGCCCCGTCGCTTCTAATTTTTTTCTAAAAAAATTCGAGAACCAACAAATTAATTGGTAGGGCCTTACTTTTGTATCAAAAGATTAATATACTTCTGATATTACTTACATATGATTCCAGGGGACGAACAACTTGCTCGATCAGTAAGACATCCATGCACATAGAGTTTTTTTAAAGTTTTATTCAGAATTGCGACAATTACAATACAGTGTCAACCCTGGCAGCACCTGCTAATGTCAGGCACCACGTTAAACAAAATATACAGACATACAGACATAACTTGCATACATGCAACTAAATGAATACAAGGCTTAGCAAATAAAGTTAACATTGAGACTTAGCAAATAAAGTTGCAATTTTCGGGGGCCAGAGGTCATTTTTTGTTAACAGTATATGTACATGTACATAGAGGGAACACAGAATATAGCAGATCTTATTTGTGAAAATAATAAACGTGTATTGGTGGTAAATTGATTGTCGACAGTACGAATGTAATTATTACAGTATCTGTCTAGTTTTAGGATTGTAATTCCCTCCCGTACACCTGGTAATTATACCAATTACATGATATTAGCTTTTTGTCCCATGGGGTTGTCCCAATATATGCGCTATATATTCAGGCGATGATTGGTAAAGTATGTGAACAAATTTCAGAAGCTTCGTACTGATATCTTTTTTTAATGACGACCTTTATTGCAGATTTGTGCCACACTGGGCTCAGTACAGGTCACAACATGGTGAACAGATACAGTCAACAGATACAAAATAAAACCAACTATCATTAGATAAATTCAACTTCTCGCTTTTCAGTAATAGTATGGGTATTGACATATTATGCTGCACAGTGGTACAAGCTTTGTATTCATGCTGCATCAGAACATTAACTTGAGTCCCCTGTCACACATAGTCGAATATGGCCTCCCGAACATTAGCCGAACTCCCTCCAACCATGGTTAGGAGTAGATCGGGAGCAAGGTTGGCTGGTGTTCGGCCAGGTCGGCTGAGCAAGCCGAATGTTTCAAAATGTTTAAAAGATTCACGGGTGTGGACGGGAGGTTCGGCCATGGTTGGCTGGTGGTTGACTCATGTTCAGGAGTAGTTCAGGGCGTGGTTGACAGTTAAATTTGACTCAAATTTAACCATAATTCAATTTGGTAGGCGTCGCTTAAATCTGGTCAGACTGCTCCGAAACTTCAGCCAACCTTGATTGGTTGGTGATTGGGGGAAGGTTCTGAATGTGTGACAGGGGCTTGAGGTAGCGGTGATCAAAAATGCAATTTGCTGACTGATGTATCTGAGCGACCTAGAACTGCGAATCAAAAACGAAATTGTTCATCGTCAACTTTGTAAGGACTGTAGGGACCGCAATAACACGAAGACGCCAGAATTTATCGCGAGATAATCGCATTATGTATCTGACAATAACAATACCAACAGTCATATAAATCAACATTTATGGGAAAGACTAGAAAATATATTAGCTCCAGATAAGCTTACCTGCAGTCTTGATGGCCATTAAGATATTTACAGCTATTGTCATAATCTGTTCTGGAGTAATAGACAGATAAGAGCTTGGCGTAAAATATTGTTTGGGCCTATTATAAGTCCCTTTATGATGAATTACGTATGTCTGTCATGTATGTTTTGGTACAAATACGATTTGTCATTCATAACAATACTAACATGAACTGCTGTTCTGGTTTTTATGTACAAACGTTACAGTATTATTATTATTATTATCTTTTGCACATAAAAAAGAAAACAAGTCAAATTGTAGTAAATGAGAAGAATGTGCAGGAGAAACCAGAAACATACAAGGTTTATCGAGGGTTTCCCCTTAATTAGATGCAATTAATTATATAATTATTCATGGTCAATTACTGATAGTTCTAACACAATATGTTGTATATAAGATAAAAAAGCAAATTGTTAATAGATACACTAGAAAAACCGACGAACTAACTAGCTAATTAACTAATGAAATAATATAATTATATGAAATATCAAATTTAACAGCAATGAAAAAATTAAATTTCATAAATCAATTAATACGTTATTATATAAGCATAAGGACAAAGTATAATACATATATACAAAATGTTTGTGAAAATAACTAAGAGGTAGTAGTAAATATATAAATAACACATTGAGTAATTCTTTCAAAAACAACATCAAAGACGACATCCGTCCCTCTTGTAGCAGGCCATACAAAATATAGTTGAGAAACTACGAACCAATAATGCATTGGATTTGTCCAAAGGACAATGATTGTATGGAGGGGATTTTAATCAGACCTGTGTAGATTTTCTTTAAGCTTTAAAGATTATTGGGCCCCCTACTAGCAGCAGCTTGCTTCAATCGTTTAGGCTTTACAATGACTGGTCGATTTTTTTTACCCAACTCCTTTGTATTCTTTAATTCCTTTCTCGGGGCACTATGGGTGAGTAAAGACTAAAAACTTCTCGATAGCAGAAGGGAGGCATAATTCAAAGGATGATCAAAGAACGATCTTTACCACCGCATCCACACGCGATCTTTACCGCTGCCATATAACAGATATACGCCGACATGAAAGACATAACAGCAAAATGGGAATAGGCCGCCGGCTGGGTTAAGTGCACTTGGGGCGCAGGGAAGTACTTTCAGCGCCATTACAGTGGCGGGCAGACATTGTTCAAACATTATAGATGGTTCCTAGGAGAAACCTAAGGGTGTTTTGCAACCAACGCAACAACCTAAAAGTTTGTTTACGGGGGAATTATTGAGTAGATAATGGAAAAACGTGATAAAAAGGAACCGTGAAAGGATACAACTGGTCACCTTTGACAAATATATGTACAGCAAGTTGTAACTTGGGTGCTTTTTGTATTATAAATAGCCACCAGAGGGTATCAGCCGGTACAGAATGACATTGTCGTTGAGAAATGTGCAGCAACAACGGGGCCTACTCTTTTGATGATGTAGCCCATTGACTAACCAACCCAGCCATTTTGGAACATTTAGCCATTTCTACTGATGTATAGATAGGGGAAGATGTTTTATATTTTCAAATAGAGTCTGGAAATGAGGAAAATTATGAAGCAAATGTGTATGGTAGGGGGTGGTAATGGTTAGGTGTTTGCCCCCAGAAACCTCCTGGGTTCGAATCCTCCAACATGCCCCGATGTTGTGCCCTCGGAAAAGGCACTTTCCTCACTTCATTTAGGTGAAAACGAGTACCTAGCTTTGGTGTTACGGGCGTCCCTCACATAGGACGTTAAACGGAGGTCCCTCGTTTGGTGAGAACCACACCCTACACACGTTAAAGAACCCACCACACCTTTCAAAAAAGAGTAGGCACATGCCCCGGTGTGCGATGGTCCAAATACCATCTAGAAGTTGGTGATTCACTATAAATCACCCGGATGGAGGCCTGGTGAACCCCCGTCTCGTATTAGCCACCCCTAAATACGCTAGCCCTAGCGAAGCCGCATTGCACTACTAGCTACTTGGAAAAGCATCATGCTTCACCTCAGTTGGAATGACAAAAGAGGGAGAGATACAAATGCATAATTTGAACTAAAATATTCCTACAAGTCACAAAGTATTAAACGATTCTTTCTTCGAATCGAATTATTCAAATGCCTGTCGAGCCTACTGTCAGATACAGATCTTTTGTCATTAACGATACCATAAAAGGCACTTGCAATTGACAAACAGCAGATGGGGTTTTATTTTGTAGACTGCTATTATATAGAAGATTACGTGGAAGTCTACCTTCTGTTTGTAAAAATTTTTCTCTTAACCTCTTCCAGTGTGGTCTTTGTTGAGAATCAATACTGTATAATTTCGCTGGCGCCATGACAGCAATGACATGTTATAGACGATATTAAAGAAAAAAACACAGGCAGATCGATACTTCATCATTCACACTGAAAGCTATAAAACAGTGCGCTGTCTAAGAAATAACTCTGAGCAAAAAACTCAATCTACGAGCATGAGATCGATTTCTTTCTTCCTTTAGGCCACATGTAAGTATTTTTTTAAAGAGGGACCAAGAAAACAAAATGCAAACCTGGGCAAAAGCTGGACATGGCATCCATTCAGAGTCCAGTTTGTACTCTGTTCTTTCATTGATTTCGTCTGGTATTAACGTTCTAGAATTTATCCTAGCCACATGCAAGACCACAATGACTTAATTTTATGGATGACATCCTCTGAAGACCCTAATATTAATGCAAAAGAGCAAAAAAAAAACAGCCACAAAATGCTGCTAAACCACAGAAATACAAAGCTGGTATTGCAAATTTTCGGTAGTACATATATGCATAACGATTTTTTTACGACAAACCTGCACAAGCTGACCTTTAGCGGTATTTATGAGTCGGCACTGTACTGAGTTCTGGAGTTCCGTGGAGCCTCGGTAGCCTGGGTACCATCCTCCGTAGTTACCGCCGGCTCCCTATTGTCGCTAGCTACCATTGAGGATGACACCCAGCCTAGAGCCTCCTCGGAGATGTTTTTTGGGAGAACAGATGAAAATCAATGCGCGCGTGGATGTCATCTATAAAATTAAATCATTGTGGCCTTACTTTCACATGAGGATGGGCTTTAGACGCAATCGGTATGTACCCAAAGATGCATTGGTGTTGGCACAAGCGAATACGTCATGATATACGATCCGTCAGCTTAGGATTAACACCATCATTTTTGTTGTCAAGACTTCAGCCTGATGTATGGTATAAGACAAGAGGGCAAAAGTGCAATGCATCTTTGCCTACATTTATATCACTCACTGGATGCTCAGAAAAAGGTCAAAGCATCGTGTACAATGAAAGCACTGCACGAAATGTTGGATTTACCAATGGTAGTAAATGCTAGTAAAGTCGGATAATGTTCACTTTGTAAACAGTACCGGACTTGACTGGTAGTAAATAAAAGTCATGTCCCGTAATTTCAGACCTAACAATGGTTGTAAATAAAATTAGCGGACTTGATTTTTATCAAATGCCATTGTCAAGTCCGGTACTGCTTACAAAGTAAACAGCTGTATCCGTATAAAGCCGGTATAACCACCCTTTGGCGTAACACATCAGCTTCGCAGGCACGCGGCGCGGCGACAGCTAGGTATATTACACCGAACGATCTGTTACACCCACTCTTTGCACATTTAATTGCAGTTCTTTAAAGCTTTCTAGTGAAGATGCCCCAACTTAACTTGGTGGAAATGAGTTCCACTCTACGATATTTCTTGGAAAATACGAGTTTTTGAACACCTCAAATCTTGGTTGATAACTCTGATATTTGGAGGCATTACTGTTTCTTGATCTTTTCTGGGCTGGTATTAGATACTTAGTGGTCGGTACGTCCATCCGTTTATTATTAATTTGGTACATCATGCATAGTCTGGACATTATTCGTCTGTCTTCCAGTGACACCCACATTACCCGACTTTACTGGATTTTTTTACCATTGGCAAAAGTTTTCGTGCAGTGTTTCAATCTACCAGTGATAATCCCTACGGAAAATCAATCATAAACAAAGACACATTATACTCACTGCCCACTAGATGTACCTCATCTAACTTTATCATGTGCCAGACGAAGCAGTTAATCACTACATGTTATTAAACTTTATTTAATCACCAATGTCTATGCTGAAGAAGCTTGGCGCCGGCAGAACGTTTCGGAGCATTGGTGTGTTATTGGATGAGATTGTTGCCATCGCCAATTGGGGCTCAACTGGCCTTCAAGGACACACCAATTGATAAGAAGACAAGAAGGTCATTCGAATTAGGAGCAGCCTCACGTTACAGACACTCCTTATGCAGATCGGCTGTCAGTTGTAAGGGACTGCGGTGTTTGATAGCATTGTTACATCCCTGAGAGGAAACCGGCGCTGTCAGAGATAAATTCTTTCATCTGACCCGTAGGACGTCCCTAATAGTGGAGAAAATTATGATCTGACAGTACGGGTAGCTTTTCATTCCCACGCTGTCGTACGGTATTCCACCAGGATGATTTCAAATGTCAGAGAGGGTTAAACATTCATCAGAAGTCACGGTGCAAAGCCTACAGCTTAGAGCTGCATTGATGTCACGTGAGTGAATCCCTGGAAAAGTATGCGTGAATGCACATTTTCGTTCTTATCTTCTTCCCTCAGAAAATTCCTTCTTTTTTGTTGCCATGCTTCGCTGATTTCCCTCCGGGCAGCCTTTACCATTTTCTATGAAGGATGATAGAGTAGTAACTATCATCATGAAAAGGAAAATAAGAAGTGCAGAGACGTTAAAATGGTGAATCCGCAGGGATACATTCAGAAGTTTGAAAAGTTTGACTCCCTCTCACTCATAGGTAGTGCACATGATAGCTGATGCGGGTTTAAATAACATGTTACGTAAATACCACCAAAGACATTAGGTTTGTATCGTGTGGTGATGCTTAATACCACCGCCAGTAGTTACGACTCCTTTGGGATCGATGTCTATAAACCTTCCTTCAAGGTTTCACGCCGTCAGTTTATTTTCAAAAACACTGTCCTTTTACATCTCCAAAAGCAAGGACTCCCTACGAACCTTACGCCCAGTGAGGCTCATTATTTCACGCATTCACAACCTGAATTCCAAACCAGTGGATCCGAGACTTAAGGAACGCAACAAGTGTAGCTGGTAATGGGTCTCTGAGAAACCACGGACTACCACGCATCACTACTGATCAAGCGTTTCCAATTCTGGCTTTGTGGTTCGTATGTCGGTTATACAGACTGCCAGTCTTCTTTGGTAGTTCTTGCAAGCACCCAACTCAAGAATCCTAAGCACGGCAAGCTTATGTTCCACGTCTTGCATGTAATCAGGCTTGATGAGCAAGAATTTAAGATGACCGGAATCAGGAAGCTGACGCAATCAACTACTGGTAAATGTCCTCCGATACAGCTTGGTTATTGCAAACGGCCAGTCTCCCATGGCAACCTCAGCTTAAGCGCTTCTAGAGAAGTACATTATTTAGTCGACTTTAAGAATCATAGGATCCCTTCATCCTTGAAAGACTGGAAGGACTTATACAGCGCATACATACATATACACATACATACATAGACATTTATTTCCTTGGGATGTGTCCTGTGCAAGTTCATATTAGAAAAACATCGATAAAATGAGAGAAGGCAGATACGAAGCCAAGTTTTTGCCTGGCAAATACAACCATGGTTAGTTATGAACCATAACGTTGTCAGTGACTTTGACATGCTGTTAACTAGTTTCTGGTAAGCTTATTGGTATTATAGGGCTAATACAGCAAGGCCTCCCACTGGCACCAAAGCTCATGAATAACCTCAGATAGGAAGAAAGCTCAGTGATCAAACGCTGGTGGGGAACACTAAAAGTTAATGATTTATGACAAGTGAAACTTTTTTAACGTTTCATTGGTACTTTTGGTATGCACGCAACTTGATTAAAAATCCATGCGGCTTACCTTTGCTCTGCAGTGTTACACAAACGAATATGGCCCCTGGACACTGCCGAACTCCCCCCAACCATGGTTAGGAGTATGTCGGGAGCAAGGTCGGCTGTGGTCGGCTGGTGCTTGGCCAGGTCAGCTAATGTTCGGCTGCGCCAGCCGAATGTTCCAAAATGTTTAAAACATTCTGGTGTGGACGGGAGGTTCAACCATGGGTATCTGGTGGTTGACTAGTGTTTGGGAGTAGGTCGGGGCGTGGTTGTCAGTCAAATTTAACTCAAATTCGATTCGTATAGAAAGGTAGGCGTGGCTAAATCTGGCCAGACTGCTCCCGAACTTCGAATTCAGCCAACCTTACAATTAGTCGGCTGGCGTTCGGGGGAGGGTTCTGAATGTGTGACAGGGGTTTTACCTTAAAGTTTGCTCTGCAGTGTAACCTTCTTTAGTCATTCATGCTGCGGTAAAGGGTTAATCTCACTCCTTGTTCAGATGGCTGTGTGGAAGAATTGAAATATATGGCTTGCCTTGCCTGGTGTGGCATTTACTGTGCAATCTGGTATAACGATATTCTTCACCCAGCTGGTTTCAGCTTCCTTTACGATAGAGCTCTAGCCAAGAGAACGACACTTCCTGCAATTATCAAGGATAAATATGCATGAATAGACATGGAATGTCGCCGCTAAAGTTTACGTCCCTCAATTAAATGTGATAATCTGTTTTTCTTCGACGGGGGGACACAGTTGGGCGGATGACAAATCACGACATTTTCAAACTTATTGTGGCGTTACGCGTTTATGGCGCCTTCACATGACAAATGGCATTAAACATGGATCCATTCGAAAGGCTGGGCAATATGTCGTCTTTGGGCAAATGAACGGTTGAGGGAGATTTGACTGAAAGATACAACCGTGTCTAAGTGACAAAACTCACTGAAGCAGAGTAAACTATCCCAGGCAGACATTTACTGTGGGTAACAGTGACTATTACAACCATTTGACACGCCGGTACTATGATGTGCATTTAGTCATGATTGCCAAAAATGTCCAGATAGACCCGTTTCATTACACCAAAGATTTCAAGTTTCAATTCCAAGCCCAATGCTAACAGCTCTCTCAGTATTCATTGCATGTAGCATCATTATCAGTAGCGATGCACAGGCAACCTATTTGACGTTGGGGTAATCCAAGGCTCTCTCTATATGCAGTGGGGTTATAAGGTCAATACAATAGCTGACCGTTTCAAGAAAAACACGTACAAAGTTTACAGCAAGGACAATGCTGTTAGATGGGTTGCGGGGTCTAATAATGTAAATCTTTCGATTAGAACAGCGAGAGCAGCACGCTTGTCTCGCATTGCACCGTCGCAATGTCTAAGTTTGACCTTATCTGTCCTTCACATGAAACTACATTAGCGGCAGTGAAACTTTGTGGACTCCAACTGTGTCCTCGCCACTTCAGTCGAGTCCAGTTGGAGTTTTCGACATTAGCAGCAAACCAAATGTGCAATTTATTTGGTGTTCAACGCCCACCTGTGCTTTTATGACCACATATAGATTCTAATGGCGTGAAATGGACTGGAAATATTTCATGAACGGCCAGTAATGTGCACAGTGAGTAGCATACGCGGAGCGGTTGAATTTGCAACTCAAAAGTTAATAGAATTATTACCTCCACGAAAAATGGAGGTATTGTTTTTGCTTTCTCTCTCTCTCTCTCTCTCTGTTTGTGTGTGTGTGTGTGTGTGTGTGTGTGTGTGTGTGTGTGTGTGTGTGTGTGTGTGTGTGTGTGTGTGTGTGTGTGTGTGTGTGTGTGTGTGTGTGTGTGTGTGTGTGTGTGTGTGTGTGTGTGTGTGTGTGTGTGTGTGTGTGTGTGTGTGTGTGTGTGTGTGTGTGTGTGTGTGTGTGTGTGTGTGTGTATTTCCCCGCAAGGCCCTTAGGTTAGGTTGTACTGGATATGGTTGGGTTCAGTCTGTCCGAGATTGAGAAGTCATTAATAATTTCAAGTAATTAAAATACATAAAATACTTTTAAAATACATCAAGTAGCGCTTCCTGTTTTTACATGTGTTTTTCGTTTGCAAATGGAGCCCCTTATTTCCTGTGAGATTTTCAACCCCTCCTAAAAAGACGTGACTTGTAAACACCATGGTTTCATGGAGGTCTGGGGTCTCTTAATTTTTGTTGTACCTGCAATAAAATGTAAGTCTACTCTGGTGGCATGAGCAGACAGAACACATCCTCTTATTGGGTCTGCCCGATTATTTCATTTTAGATTGATAAAAATTAATGTCAGTCACAAACGTGTTAAGCCATTATCGCAGGACATCTATCCCGGTGGATTATATGAAAAAGGTATTAGATGTAATTGAAGTGTCGTGTTTGGAATGGATGTCTGATAGGTTTGGTGCAGAAGAATTGGTTTAAATGATGGTAAATCCACGAGGATTACTTATTACATATAAGATAAAAAAATGTTCTTGATTGTCATACTGTCCCATGTGATTTTGCTCAAGTGATACTACTGTATATTTCATTTATTGCCAATACGAGGCATTTGTTTCGAAATTAAAAAAACCGCTATGTAGATGATTATGAATCATGTCATGTCAGAAGATATTTTACAGTCAAATCAAAATTTTATAAGGAAATCGATATCATTTTTTCTCCATACGATGTTCCTTGTCATCTGTAAAATTTGTAAATGGTTGGAATTATTCCGAGTCCACTGTTAACTCAATGCTATGACTTGTAAGTTACAACTCTTCATGAACGTGAAGTAAAGACTAAAATTTATCTCCAACACTAGAATGAATTAAGACTTACCTAAATTTTCGGCTGACTCCGTCAACCTTGTTCAAGGAATGGACCAATATACATTTGGAACGTGACGTCAGAGACACGTGACCGTAGAATTCCAGAAGCAGGTCATGCGTGCCAGATAACTTGTGTCGCCCCCCGTCTCTGATCAGGGTAGGTCTTTAAGCTCTAATAGAGACCGCCTCCTTCACTCCTCTTGCAAAAAATCTGTTTCAGAATCGAGGATTTTGACCCCTCTAAAGATACTGAGTGATACTTGACAAACGTGTTATCCTTTTGTGTGATAGCAATAAGAGGTTTGGCTGACTGTCACTGACACATTAAAAAATCCTCTAACATTACAAGTTACTTGTGGAGCAGTGACGTTAAACAAGGATCTGGCTCACTCTCAGAAACACTGATATAATTATCTCAACAGTGATATTGCAGCCGAGACAATTAGCACTGAGTTTGGTATCCCGCCCTATTGCCGCAGAGCCGTCTACTTCTGTAATGTCAAGGTAACAACTGACGCACGAATCGATTAGACAGATTGGGTAAGGCGTGGAATTTCAATCACTATCCCTACGTTCTACTCACTGCACGAAATGTTGGATTTACCAATGGTAGCAAATGCCTGTAAAGTCGGATAATGTTAACTTTGTAAAAAGTACCGGACGTGACAATGGAAGTAAATAAAAGTCATTTAGTAGTAAATAAAAGTCCTTTACTACCATGATTGTTAAGTCCAAAATTACCGGACTTGACTTTTATCTACTACCATTGTCAAGTCCCGGTACTGTTTACAAAGTAAACATTACCCGACTTTACTGGCCTTTACTACCATTGGTAAATCCAACATTTCGAGCAGTGATTGAAGTGAAAAGAGAAAATCTGAGCTCTGGGAAGAAAATAAATAACTACACTGTCAGTGGTCTAAAGGTGTTGATGGCAGATCCTCTGCAGGTTTGAAACTAGGGTCGACTCCGTGACCCAAGACTTGGCTGTGACAATGCAACACTATTGAGTTGTTATGGACCTGCGGAGCTTCAGATGCCCAACAAGTATATCTATAGAACCGCATGAAAGGGCAACTAAAAGAAAGTTGATACAGAATACAAAATCGATGTCCTTGGTCTGATTTCCGACACCTTGCAGTGCAACATAATATACCGAAGTTACGTTTTCTCAGAAAATGCAAGGTTCATGGCTAAGTGTTGTTCATTTATTCATTCTCTTTATTTCTTTTACTTTAGGCACATAGACTCATACCATTACATAGTAAAAACAAGTAAACAAACATACAAAGCTAAATACCTGAATACATGTAAACACAATAGCATAAAATACTGTGGTGGTTAAATGAATGAGGACTGTTTGCATACTAGGCTAAAGTAGTGCTGCCAGTAATTGCCGAATGGGAATATGTCAAAATAGATTACAAGTTTTATGATACCATTATTTGAGTTGAGTAGGCGTGTGACCAATTAGTGTGTTAATGTCCTACTGCGAGCTTCAAAAGTGTCTACAGCGGCTGTCACATACACATGGCTGGCTCGTTCATATAAAAAACAATATTTTTTTTTTAAAATTATGTAATAAAGTTTCACCCAGGATGTCGTGAACTCGTTGCAGAACGCATACAAAAAGTATGGCCACTTACATTGTCTTTTATTGATTAGACGAAGAACTTCGAACAGCCTCTGTATCATCTGGATCTAAAGCAGCAGGTCGTTGTGGGCTTACAGAGTTATTAGTAAGAATACTTGTGCAATTTCGCTGAGCTTATGACCACCATTAATAGGGCACTTGGTTCTTTTTAAGATCAGGATAACTAAGGTAGTGCCCATTTCATGCCGCCTAGCTTAATTAGGGAACTTGGCTTCATCCATTTTATGAGATTGTTTACATACAAATGGTTGATTCGCTTGACTGTATGCGTACTTGAGTATCGACTAGGGTTAGAATGATCACAATGTAATCCTGCCACATGCGCTATCAACCTTACAGTAATCTGGCAACTGACCAAATCATGCAAGGCTCCATCGCTTCTTCCACTCGAAAAAATACATGTATTTCCTGGCACATGTTCTATGCCTGTAGTTTCAAACCCCTGTCACATTCAGAACCTGCCCCCAAACAGCAGCCAACCTAGGCTGACTGAAGTTCGGGAGTAGTCTGACCAGATTTAGGTAACGCCTGCCTTTTGAATCGAATCGAATGTGAGTTAAATTTGTGTCAAATTTGACTGCCAACCACGCCACGACCTACTCCCAAACACCAGCTAACCATGGCCAACTTCCCGTCCATTTTTAAAGATTCGGCTGGCCCAGCCGAGCAATAGCCGACCTGGCCGAAAACCAGCCAACCCAGGCGACCTTGCTCCCGACCTACTCCTAACCATGGTTGGACATGGAGTTCGGCCAGTGTTCGGGAGGCCATGTTCGGCTATGTGTGACAGGGGCTTTAGGTGGGGATTTTATGATAAATGACAGATGGTGAGTAATGAATAATACTTGTCCTTCACCTCGACATCTGCTGCATCAGGAAAGTCCTCCCATTGCCGATGCAGACATCTGAGTGTGCTCCCATGGGGAGTCTCCTGCATGCGGCGATGTTCCCATTAACATGTAATGGTCAGCTGAAAGATCAGATTTTGAGACGAAACGTATTGTATGTGCCACGTATCTCGTTTAGTCTCCCTAATGCCACCTGTGGTACAAAGATGCATCGAGGATTACTTTTTAATTGTAATCTATCACTCCTAATCTGCTTCGGAATCTCCAAGTTAAGGTATAAACCCGGGTGCTAAATTGGTTTTGTTCAAGGTGACCCTGTAGGTTCGAACATGCGTCATATTGACTTGTTTCACCGTAGGGTCGTCTGCTGATAGAAATTGGTTTAGGCTTTTCCAATTACTGAGGTGATGCAGATAAAGAACACCATCCGGAGAGTCCACGAGTTATCTGACCAGTCCATCGGCGCGAGGATGAAAATAGGCTGCTCCAATTGCACCATCGGCGAAAGAATAAGTGTGGATTTATCTACATTAATGATGAGAGGCCCTGGGGCATTGTTTCTTCCCAGTTGGTAATACACAGAGGTAGTATCCGGCTTGTAACACGAACAGTATTTGCAGACAAAGACTGTATCATTGTATTTTCTGTATATTTTGGATCCATACTTCAATCTCAGTACTTTAACCTGGAACATCAGATATTTTGCATTTGATGTAATGAAGTGTTCCAAAAGTAGTCTTTTGTATACATTCACTGACGTCATCATATAAAGCATTTCCTCTTTTATCACCGTGTCTATGAAAGAGTAATAGACCTTTGTACGTCATTGTCTTACAAAGAGGATATAGTTTTGATGACAGTACAAGAGCATCTTCACCTTGCGAACAATGTCCTCCACTGTCTGGTTTACTGAGGAAGGGTACAAACTACCTCATTGCGGCCTTCTTCCACTCGCACCTTATCTTCTTATTGCCTGGGAACTTCCCACGTTGGGGACTATTTGTCATTCTGATCCGCAGCATGATTTCACTCCACAATAAGGTGTGTGGGTGTTAAGAGAGGACGGAAACATTGGCTTTTCCGTCTTGCAGGCAGAGTAAGCAGTCGTCAATCATAAAGTGTGCATGGGTTCAGTACATTGATCTTTACCAAAAACCATAGGCCCATGGGTATGCGACTGATAGCTTTTGAGTAGTTTATGGGATTTGGTTTTGTTCGGTTCTGCTGACTTAAGGCAAGCATAACTTTATAACGATAGGAGGCATACTTGATACACGAGGGACAGAAGCATAGCTGAAATATAGTTTCTTTGTGAGGATGCTTTATTCATCTTGTGATCCTCCATTGATTTTTCTTTATCAAAATTTACACGGTAGGTGAGATTGTTTTTCCACTTTGTATTCCCGTCATGAAAGCGAGCTACATGCATGCACTGAGGATTTAGAGCGGGTGATTGTGCCTCTGTAAATCGATTTTCACACCTTGCTAGTAACTCTTTCCTTTGTACATGTTGGAACACTCACTCGAAAATGTCAGATCATCAAGTATAGGATTGCATTTGAAATGCCGCCATATATCTTGCACTAGAAAAACATGATGTTACCCTTTTGTCTGTTATAACCTTCCACGGAATGTGAATGATAGTGTCCTTTAAACGACGACGTACGCTTTCATACTTTTGTTCTGCTGAATGTCATTGTTGATTTGGCTGCCATCTAAACAAATGCATGGCTGTGTAGGTTTGCATCTGACCGGATTGTGGGCAAAGTAAAATGATCCCAGGGCAACAATAGATTTACAGGGAAAGATACTGATGATATTGTAAGGTTATTTGTAATGTATTATTGCTGAACGACAAGATAAGACAAAAACATTCGGAAGTGGGGTGAACTTCATATTGTCCTTTCCGTTTAAATTTTCTTTGATGAATGTTTTTTGTGATTAACAGGGTTTCTCATTAATTTCGTTTTTTTAGTTACTATAAACCATTGTATCAGGATTTCATTTTTCAGTTTCGAGGTTACATATTTTGTGCTTTACATATTTTGTATGTCTTGCTTGTTTATTTATTGTTTTTGTTGAAAATATGTAGAATTAAAAAAAGGTTTAAAAAAATATTGTATGGTTATCTATTGTTCACAACCCAGTATTGTCGAAAGAAATTTATAACACTGTATAATGTCATTGAATTTGTATAAATATCACGTAAGTCTGTTATATTCAATGGTGGTACCTATATGTCCGTTAATTCTCCCCCAAACAGCGCTATATTCCGGTTGAATGGATCTCTTCATCTTCTTTTACAGCAGTTCTAGGATGTATTCACGTAAGGCCACCTGAAGGTAACCCTAATTTTCCAGTAGACTGAGAACGTCGCCAAGTAAACGGTGTCTAAATACCAAGTCCCCAAGGAAACTTGATAGTCCTCCGTCTGGTTGCCCTCAGATTATTCAGATGGCTACTTCCTTTCAAGTCTTAAGTGGCCATTCCTTTCAAATTCGGAGAACATTCCATCAGTTAATGCACATTACGGACACAATGGTGTATTACTATACTTAATGATCATGGATACTTCGAAAGCCTCAATAAATATTGCACAGAAGACATAATTGTTGCTTGAATGGTTATTTTTGTACGTTTGATCTCTTGCACTTCTTTTAGTCGAAGTACTTTTTTTACATGTAATTTGATTAATAGAGCTAAACGGAAATTCAACTGCACACATAATTTTTCTGTTTCTTCATATATTTCTACAATTTTACCATATATTTTTACTATTGCACAAGAAACATTTTAATGACATATTGTCAAATTTCTCATTGAGAATTTGGCTGCAGTTGCCTAATACAGCAAAAATATTCTGACAGCCCCTGAGTACTGGCAGGTTTGGCAACAAATAAAAAAAACATTTTGTGCCAAAGACTATCAAAGAATAAACTCACTTCTAGTGTGGTATCTGAAATACCAACGCGGTTACGTTTTTCTGGCTAAAGTAGTTCCAAAGTTTGTCTCTCACAATTTTCATGTTAGGTGCAAGTATTTACGTCGTCCAAGTTATATTATCTACCGATAATTGTTGATAATGGGAGTGATTTTACAAGAGACTCGTGCCTTTGGAAGAGACTTCTTGCCACTACCAATTGGCGCGAAATGAGGTCTCTGTAAGGTGTCAATCATTGTCTACCATAGTTCCTGATTGGTTGCTTGAATTCGCGCCAAATGGAGTCCTGTTACGGCTTTTTGGTATTACCGGCTTGTAAACTACGTTTGAACAGTTGTTTGGTTAAATTTCAATGGAAACAGCAAACTGTTAGTTTGTGAGCAGCTCTGTACTTCATAATTTCCACGTTGGGTGCTGCTACCCACCGAAAATGGGAGGAAATAGCAGTGACTGTATGAAATTTTCACACGAGATGGCACCTTGTCACCCAAAATGAAATGGCGGGAAAAAGGAGTGTTTGACAGGGCGATTCGTCAGGGCACACCAACCTTCTCTCAACCGGGACGGGGGGGCGGTATCGACTTCTGACGAACTTTGACCGAGTACTGACGTCACTTGTTCGGAAAAATTATGTGTCAGCACTTGGGTCAGATAGCTGATGAAGACCGAGAGATTAGTTCGAAAATTCTGGTGAATTTTTTTATCTAGTTTGAGAACAGTTTAATTTTCATCATGTTATTTGTCGCTTTGGTTGGATGAGAGATTGGTGCTATGTACACCACCAATTAATGGCGCGAAATACTGAATCTGTGGTTTGACAGACTGACAACATATCACCGACCACTGGAGGGCTATACAACAATAATGTTCTGTTGATGCCCATAAGTATGCATTGAAATTGTAGACCTTATATACGAATACCCCATCCTGGACATACTGTTTGCACGACTATACATCATACTCCATCATGTGCACATAAACAGACAATGTGCCACAGGACACCGAGTATATACGTTTGTGCCTTGATATTGTAGATAGCATGATGATATTGAATTCCTTTAAAAGGTTGTGAACTCATTTTCATTTCGGTGGCCTTCCTGTACTCGTCGATAATACAGTTCTGTTCAACTCTGGATAATAAGGGAAATGACGTGGCTTTTGACCTACGTGAAAACGGAGATAGCTTACGATATGATATTTTAGACATCTGCAACAACAGCAACAAATATCCCATAACACAAGATTGTTACTTTTTTAAGAAGAAGACTAAACGCTGACGAAGTTACATGTACATACGAACCAGCAAGTACGCAAGAGAATGTAGCTTTGCACATTACTAGATTTCTGACATTCGTTTTCAAATATCCATTTGGTTGCAAGATACTGGCTTGGGACTTTCTTGTATTGTTTCTAAAAAATTACTACAAATTGGATTATACGGTAATAACAGTTAGATGAATAGCCATTGGAATAAATAACAAGGTTTAGCTGATATCATTTTGGTACGGTATCAAAGAGTTGACGATTTATATAAAAATACATCGACTTTATTCTGTGTCCTCTAGTATAGTGGGATGCACCACGTCATCACGCAATTCGCTATTTCTGCATTAGCAACGAGCAAAAAATTGTGCAAAAAAATGATGGACGATTATGTGAGGGGATTGTCGAATTCAGAAGTCATTCGCTCTGGAACACATCCATCTTTAACGACCTTCTCCTGCCAACAGCAATTTATGGCTCAGCGTCAGCTCAACAGAATACCGAATACTCTAAACGTCAATGTAACTTTTGAATAATACATCTATGTTAGTCCTGACGCCTAGGAGTCGGGTAAATTGTGTTGTGAAACATTACAAAGTTGAATGGATCATAAACAATATTCCACCTACATGTGTGACAATAGTAGTATTTTTAAATGTTGTATACGTGCTGTAAAAATCGTAAAAAGCCAGAAGTTTTGCATGGATCTGGATTAACTTAGGTTTTAACGTGAACTCCCTTGCGTAAGTGTGGAAATAGAAGCCTTGCAGACAGACAGCTATTTGTATGTATCGGCTTAGGATACTGTGCAAAATCAATTCACAGAACCTAAAGGCATTCCCTTCCTCCTACGCCTGAGCCCAGAGAACAATCTGTGACTATGATGGATAGGTATAAATGATGGATGTCTCCATCACGGACTTTTTGTACAGCCAAAGCCATTCGCAACGGAGACATTTATTCAGTGAGATCTTCGTTTGCCAACGTCAGTTTATTTGACGGTCTGTATGTCTAGCAGAACTGGCAACGTCAATAACATCTTTATTCAAAGCCCGTTTTATCTGCCCTTTCCAACACGACTTGAATGCTATATAGGCTACCTTTGTTCAATACTTTCAACATCTCAGCAAAAGCATGGTTGCCTGTGGAATGAAGTATATTTTAGGAACTCTCGAACTTGGAAGGTTTTGACATTGCTGTCTTCCCCCAGGGCCTCAGGGTTGCGACCTCATTTCATTGTGCTGACCTCTTTGCATACCCCCAATAGTGGAACCATAGATGACTTGTCAAAAACCCGCGGATTTTAGCTCTAGCAAAAAAATCAAGTAAAGTAGCAGACGGAATGCCAATGCTTCTACACCGCAACAACAAATCAAAATAATAACATCCTTGTTATTTGTTTAAAGAGGGTTAGTGGTGATCTTTATTTCCAAGTCAATGACTAGCAGCAGCACAACTTAATTTGTTAAAGCCCAGGCAGAAAGCACTATACCTAGATGTACGTCCATGATGGGAATTGACATTCTGCGAAGGTAAAGCCACGGTCATACATTCAGAACCTTCCCTCCCGAACACCAGCCGATCAAGGTTAGCTGACGTTCGGGAGCATTTTAACCAGATGAAGGCCACGCCAACCTTTCTATATGAATTGAATTGAATTTGAGTTAAATTTGAATCAAATTTCACTGCATACCACGTCCGAACTACAGCCAACCGTGGCCGAACCTCCCGTCCACCCCCGAATGTTTTAAATGTTTTGAAACATTCGGCTGGCGCAGCCAAACAGTAGCTGACCTGGCCGAACACCAGCCAACCACAGCCGACCTTGCTCCCGACCTACTCCTAACCATGGTTATGGGGAGTTCGGCAGTGTTCGGGAGGTCATATTCTGCTATGTGTGACAGAGGCTTAAGGCTATTGCAATGCTAGTTTTCTCCACTGCAAGGCGATCTGTTTTTCGACGAGACATATAAGTAATGAAGGAGGTTCAGACTCTTGTGGTTGTTGTTATTTCACAAATTCGTTTCCATGTATATATGTACAGGCTGAAGCTAGTATATTATCTCAATGTTTCAAATAATATAAATCTTTGTATCCTTCACTGAATAGGGTAAACAAGGATGAAATATATAAGGGTGATTTATGCAATACTCGAGTCTATACTTCATAGACAATGTTTACGGGGTGACACTCAAATCACGATATTATTCACTGTCTGTAGTTAATCTGTCACAACAAATTAAATATGTTATGAATAGCCTCTTACAACGAACGGAATTATTAGCATGTTCTTTTTTCGGATAGGTGACGAACCTGTTTTGTGAAAATATCATTTTAGTTGTTACTCGTAGCCCTTTTTATCTTTATATCATTATGTAGATTACCAAAGAAAGGGCATACAAGTTGACTTAGCAGACACTACAGTCACACACCACCTTCATATACATATATATAGAGACTATTTTGCTAAATCGTGGGAGGTAAACTTCCAGGCTTCCAGCAGCATGGCTAAATATATCATTTGAAAGCGTAGAATGTGGTCCGTTGACTCCACTGAATCCTCAAAAGCGACAATGAATATGCCCGTCTCGAAATTTAGATAGTATAGAGCAATTGTGTAGAGATACACGATTGAAATGACAACACTCATTTTTGTTTCTTTTGACTTCAGGTTCCAAGGTTTTAATGTGGTATATGGAAACGAAATGGCATAGCAATATTTTGGGGGGTACATTGTCATATACATGTTGCTTGTATCTTGAATATTTGGTCCTAGAAAGTCTAGAGAGAGTCCCTTAATACTCTTTGACACAACCATGCCCGAAAGGCTCAGCAGCTTTCACCTGAAAGTATCTTCTGTGAGGCTATGGTGACGATAACAATTGTCCTCAACCTCAGTTGGTTGCTTTCCATTCGCAGGCCTTTTCAGTAATATCAATAGTGTTGCAGTTTCCACGGTTGATCATTTCTAAAGTGAAATCCTTATTTGGTCCAGGCTGTACTAGTTTTTTAAAGCAAAAGGTAGACCGTCTTCTTTATGATTCACGCATCGCGAAGACTAGAAGTCCCGTCGATCTGGAATATCGTAATCCATGTTATCTTCCCCAACATAGACGTCTCCGTATGACTGGAGATCTTTTGTCTTGGACACAAGTTGCCAGCGGTGCACCTGGTAGTCTCTGTCAACCCTTCCAACGTGGTCCTGACCAAAATAAAATGCAGAGTTGGAGTTTATTTATTTATTCTTTACTTCAGGCACAAAGGCCCGTATCATTACATATTTAAAAACATACAAAGCTAAATACATGAAGCTTGAAGTCACAAGGGGTGAATGTGCGAGTAGCCAAGGTTTTAGTGTAAAAGACGAGTTTCTAAAATCTACAGCAGACGTGAAAAAGTACTCACGTTTTTATGGTGAATTTTTGTGTGTCTGTGTCTGTGTGGGGATGGATGTTTGCATTCAGCTGGCTGCTTCCGTCTGTCTGCTGTGGAATATTCTGGAGCACGTACAGGTAGACCTGAACATCAACATATAACATCGTTTTCAGTGTACAATATACACCTGTACATATTGTTCAATTTGACCTGAACATGAACATGAACATATCACATCATTTTCAGCGTACAATATACACCTGTACATATTGTTCAATTTGACCTGAACATGAACATCAACATATAACATCATTTTCGGCGTACAATACAAACCTGTGTACATAATTAATTGTTCAATTTGAGACAAATCACGTTACATCGGTGCATAAACAAGCCTAAAGTTACTAATTCAATTGGCTGGTAGATGCTAGTGTACTCATATATATATATATACTATATGTGTTGATGCTATAACTGGATTATAACAAGCAGCTACACTCTCTATAGGCATATAAGCGAATAATATTCATTAAGCACACATACTGTCGATGTGATAAATATATCAACAGGCCTTGATATAATTCCGGACAAACACATTAATTCTTGAAAACCCTTATTTCAAAATAGAGAACAACCAGATGAATTAATATGTGTATTGTAAGCCAAATCTGCAGAATTCTGGCCGAGTCAGAATTCTGGGAACCTGAGCCAGACTTCTCCGGAATTCTGCAGAATTGGCTTTGTTCCTAGAGACATGTAATTGCAACCTACATATTCATTATCCTTTAACATATCATACTTACAAATATTAATTAGTTTGATTAAATCTACTTTGAAATGATTAAGGTTTTCCGGAATTAAACTATTTGTCCGGAATTATAATGGGGTCTGTTTATCTAGTACTTCAAATGTTGCGGAAATATACATCACATGTAGATGAGTGTCAAAGCTGTTATTCTTTATGAACACAATGCTAATTCACATATCACTAATTCCTTTACGCATTCAATCAAATTGAACGACTGAACGACTTGTACACTAATGAGATACACGTACGTGGATAAGAGATGCCGATAGCATAAGGGTCCTTGTCAGGTCTTGGAGGAGGGATGGGTTTCATTGTGCACTCCACATTGTCAAGTTCAACGTCGCACGGCTCAATGTTAAGATGTGTCGGTTGACTCTCTTTAATTTCTTTCACTGCAGTATAAAATAATGGATCGTTAATGTCACACCAATTGGATTTGTTGGTTCTCGATTTTTTTTTCTAGAAAAAAAATGAAGCGACTGGCCCCGGTATTCTATGATAGCCCCAAATGATAGGAGCCATGAAGTCAATATACCAGGGTGGTTTGTAATTCAAACAAAGAATGTTAAACTTTTAATCAAACCACTTCATCGACAGATGGGAAAAAATTGCAACAACTAGAAAGGCAAGTATTTTGGTTCAGAACCTAAATTTTCTTTGGCAAGTCAAAAAAACACATGACGCGGGGAATTCGAGAACCAATTGATTAAATTGGTGTGGCCTTACAATAGATAACTTGTATAAATGAGCCAATCATTTCGTTAATATATACTTTTACCTATTTTCAAATATTATTAAACATTGCTTACACAATTTGTTACACCTTTACCGAATCAAAGTACGTTGCATTTGCCAATGTTTTGTTTCAAATGTTTGATCACGTTGGTAACTGATATCCTCAAAAGCATATTTGAAAAACCAATAGGTATTCAGTAGCAGTTGTTGTAACCTACCGTGACTTCTGTTACCACAGATGACATCTCGGCGCCGTATTATGAAGATAACTGCCACCAGAGTTAACAGGATGGAAACCACCAGAACGCCCGTTACTATTGCAATCATGATAACAGGTGGCCCTATAATTGGAAACCAAAACAATATGAATGGAATACAACAATCTTGATGAGTATTCAGATGTTTTGTATCGTTTTGTATTAGCAGTAGAGAATGACAATGTGACGTTGCACTCAAATTACACTGATTTTGTAACGGCACAAAGAAATATAATAAAACAATATGAAAGTGATTTGTATATGTTCGTTTATCCAGTGTTCTTCCCTCCCGTTACCCAATGCTCTAAATAGCTACTAAATATTTACGTAATACACACACACAAACACACACACTCACACATAATCATATATATAAAGTAAAGAATGGAGTTATCATAAATGCAATGGCGGTATTTATGAGAATGTAAATTCAGCATGAAGGTTCATCTGAGTTGGTTGGTTACATAATGAGAAACATACTGTGTGACGTCAGCAGTGGGTCAAAGTTCGTTGGAACGTCAATTTGTGGCCGCAGAACACAGTATTAATGGTGACCCCGGGGTCTATGACGTGGGTATACAAAGTAGTATGGACAAAAGTCTTAAAGCCTGGCTAGAACGTCTTCTGTGAGAGGTTGCCAGAAGTAAACTGTGCTGTGTGATGTAGAAATATATTTTAAACTGTATGATTTAGATTGTGAAGCTTTTCCTGTTCGTGTATAAATGCGTCGAATTACGCAACTGCGTTCCAGGGTGAGTTAGTCCAGTTGACCTCTGCTGGGTGCTATATTAAGAGGGCCTCAAATGCTGAAAAATCATAACTTTTTTTTTTGTTTTCAGTTATTTTATCGATTATACCCCAATTACAAACTCAAACATATTCGTTTTTCGTATTTAATGTCTCTAATGCACCCTACTATAATTTTTACCGCGTCGAAGTGAGTCACCTTGGGGTCGGTAACTATAGAAATCCATATAGGGCGAAAAATGTGTTCTGCTACCTTGTTCGGTATGACAGAAAAAGGTCACATTTATTGATTTGTATGACAAAATGTCCATATAGCAACTCACCCGACACAATGACCCGGTATTCTCTCGTGTCTGATCCAAACATATTGATGGCCTTGCAGATGTAGTCACCCGAGCTGCCACTACTCACGTGGTCCAATATCAACAAACTCTCCGTGTAGCTATCGGTGGTCTTCTGCCGTACTGTTAATCCGTCTATTGATCCTTTTGTCAGTTCAATCTCTTGGCCGTCGACACTTCGCCAATACCAGATGATGCTTCCCGGAGAGGGATCAGAGGTTACCTCACAGAGAAGCGTGACCGAGCTGCCCTGAGTGGCATGGGCCGTCTCTGGGTCTCCGCGAATGTCTGGCTTACCTTCAGTGCGATAAAGTACCTAGATTAGCACAGGGGTTGGGTTTTTGTGCCGCCTCGTAGGTCATAATGAATGAAGACCTTTATTGTACGTTTTTGCCCCCCCTGGACTAAGCACATGTCACATGTTAACAACGATATACAATGTTGTATATAGATGTATATATAAGCGTCTGGTATACACAAGCACTTTCGACTTCCTCTCGCTTCTGGTAATTGTGTAAATGTAGGTGGCTGTATGATTAGTTAAAGTTGGTTTATCGAAGGCTGTAAGAAATATAAATTTCTCAATACTATTCAAATACCTAAAATGGGGAAATTCACTTAACACATAATCGAAAAGAATGCTTTTATCATACAAAGGACAATCTACAGTAATATGTACCTTGTCTTCTACTTTACCTAAACTACAAAATTTGAAGATTCTTTACTCTAATAATATAGGTCATGATACTACATTGATGATATACACTCCAGAAAAACTTTCAGGCAAAAGTTAGAACAAATTCATCTTCGACTCAGGCACCCGAATTGGAATTCTTTGACTCAATCGGTACCTATGAGATAGGTAGAAGTTGCTAATGTTCAACATACATCTTACAAATCATGGCTCCTTATCTATAAATACTGCTTATTTCATTCTTCAGATACTTCTAAAATGGTATTTGTCGCGTAAATTGCTGCCAACAGGCAGTTAACCAAGCTATACCAGGCATGCTGCAGGAAACATCATATAGGGTTTTATATAAGACCGGGGGGCTGCATGGATTCTGTTTTGAGAGATAACGTTAATATACGTACCTATCACATCTATCACAGCATCCTTAACGTCCTCAGGGAAAATTGAACTGTCGGCCACGCACTCGTACGTCCCTTCCGTTTGATAGTCCAGACGTGAGAAGCGTAACGGGTTGTTGAAGTACAGGTCTGTGTTCTTTCGTCTCCACCTCACACGAGGCGTCGGATTTCCGTCGGCTTTACATTCCAGGAAAAACTCCTCCTCGTTGTCATAAAGAACGTTGACTTTTTCATCGAACGTTGGGCGGATGGAGGGAGGGTCTGCAAAGTTGCAGAAGATTCAGTGCCTTTTCATCAGCCATTATATAGTATGGCCACAACAAGTAAATTTTATGGATGACAAGGCAGGCAAAAAAAAAGGTTTCTTCATTTTTTTTTTACATTTTGAGATCATAAACTTTGTTAAACAAGAATTGAGGCGACAAAACATGATATAACAACCAATGGGTCTTATTCCTGTATTTAACAGTATTAGTATTACCTGTCGTTGTGTATATATCTCAATTACGTATGAAAGATCTTGTCGTACCATTATTGGCAGCTACTATACCGGGTACTCATGTTTCATGGACACCATAGACTGTCAACACTTGCCATCGAGCATCAAACGCGAGCAATTTTGCTTCAACGTTGCTGGATCCTGAATGGTCTCTGAACCGATAGACTTTTACTACATATCTGCCCATTTTCGGCATGTTTACCATCGTCAGAGGACAATCATATTTTTCTCAAAATGAGGCGAAAATTAATGCGAGGGCGCGCTGGTGCCATCCATAAAGATTGCTTACTGTGCCTTAGATATATGTAGAACCGGTACGGATATACTACTATGTTTACCAGTGATGATGAACCACCCTTGTCAATTGGCATTCTTGAGTGCGGAATTTATAGACGCACATAACTGCTAGTTTCTATTAATTGGCGACTATTAACTAATATTTATTAGGTCATGGAAAGAGCGCGGAATGAAGTCACTAGCGTATGTGTGATTAGTTTTTTCCCCTTAAAGGGATCAGATGCAATTTCGGGGCGGCCTAAATGGATTTTCAAAGTCAATTTTCTAGTCATTGTGATATAGTAAGTTGAATCAATCTTATCTCGATAGCATATTGATATCTGTGAGGCAAAAATGCGATGTTGCTGATGGAAAACGATGGCTTGTTTTGTATGGCAGGATAGTTCTAGCGATTTATGGGCGATACCCAAAATATAAAGAGGCGCCTCACGTAGCTTGTTTTGGGGGTCTTTTAAACGCTTCAAGTATGAAATAATGACAAAAATGTGCTAAGGAATAGCAGTAAATGTCAACATCACACAAATATACTCCATATCCAGAATAGTGTTTTTTGCCGCCCTTAATTGCACTGGATGCCTTTAATGCATACTACTAGTGTGAACACAATGCAGAAACTTACAGAGGACATCCAGCTTGATAGAAGCAGTATCAATGGGCTGTATACCATTATCAGCTTTGCACTGATATGTTCCAGCGTCTAATCTTGACACTGGTTGCATGACATTTGATTGCCCCCTGGAATAGATAACAGATTCAGAACATATTACACATTTCATTTATTCAGTTTCGTGATCGGGTAAGCTAGGGTAGATACATGTCTGTCTAGACAGTGTAAGGCTCTGAATCTCAAATTACCTAAATCTTATTTACTAAGAGTATAGGACAAGGTGAAGGTGACGTGATATGGTAATGACGTACCTGATGTTGAATAGTAACATTCTTTAATTCACAACCATTTGTTTTACATGAGCCTACACTATTGCTACAGTAACTTACAGTAACATCAAGCTTGAGTGCACAGTAAACTATGTAACATCTTAAGCTCCAGTGCACAGTAAACCAGTCGTATTAGCCCTGATCTAGATGACAGACGGTCATCGAAACGTCGGCTCACAGACGGTCATCGAAACTTCGGCTCATGTAAAACAAATGGTTTTGAATAATAGAACTTTACTATTCAATCATTTACCAACCTGATGAAATTATTTCCGGACGTACCTGATGTTGTTTACACGTCGCTGAGTACCACTAGTCTTTCTCCATGTCACCTCAGGAATTGGGTTACCATTGACCATGCAGGTCAAGTTGGCTGTCTCACCCTCCCTGACCTTAAAGTAGGCCCGAGGGACGAATACTGTAGGAGCATCTGTGTGCATGGGGTGATAAAAGAGTGGAATGCATGATTAACATATAATGCTGAAACCGACTGTACATGCGAAACGCAATCTGAGATATACAGTATCGGTTTGAGTAAGTTTTAAACTTTTTATCTCAGTTATCCATGGCGTTTATTCCTAATTAACACATACATCTCACCCATTTCAACATAATGTAATTTGATAGCTTGCTTTATTTCTACTTCAAGATTACCAGATGGCCACGTGCACACCACCTTAATCAATTGGTTCTCGAATTCAGGTTCTTATTAATCTTTTAAATGCTCATATTCCTGCCCCAACAGTTGAAGAACGACCTTTTTTCCTAGTTGTTACAGTTTTTCCATCTATGAAAGCAGCAGTTTGATTAAAAGTTTAAAATTCATTGTTTGAGTCCCAAACCACCCTGGTATGTTGATTTTATGACTTCTATTGTGGCTTTCTTCGCCCTGTCGTATGTTTTCTAAAACAATCCGAGAACCAACAAATCAAATTGGTGTGGCCTAACCACAGATATTATGCTATATGCTTAATAATGTAATGAAGAAAAAAGACAAAACTTACATAGCACCTTCAAGAGGATGGAAGTAGTTTGTGGAGGTAATAATTCCGGCAATCCCTGGTCAGCAACGCAGCTGAAATTTGCCCGGTTGTCCCACTTTGCCAGGTATGGCACATCTAATGTTTGTTCCACAACGTTCAATAGGTTGTCATTAGCTACGACACCAGTGCTTTTAAGATGAGAATATCTTCTTGTACCGTTGTACCAAGCTAGTGAAGGCAGAGGACGACCGCCTTCAGAGCGACATGTCAAGTGAAGACTGCCTCCTTCTTCTCTGGGACTTCGGTCACCATTGATGCTGGGTGGTCTTGGAGGTGGCACTATGTTTGTTACAACAAAAACACCACAACAAATTATTTAACGTAACAGTAACAAGATAATTCCCAGAAAGTTTAATGAAAAATAAACTGTTCTCCAACTCAAAACAGAAATTAAATCGACCGAATTTGTCCGTCTCCATCAGCTTTCTGACCCATGTGCTGTAGATACGCGATTTTGTTTTTCGTACGTGTGGCGTCAGCACTGGTCGGAAGACGGAACCGCCCCCCGTCACGGTTGAGAGAAGGTTGGTGTACCCTGATGTAGATGGCTTTCTTCACTCGTCTCACAAAATAGTCGCGTTCAGTGTCCAGAATGTTAACCCCTTCCAGAGAGACGAAGATTAAGACATAGGGATTCGGTCGAAAATTCCGGTGAGTTTATATCTTTTTGAGTTGGAGAACGGTTTAATTTTCATTATGTAATTTACCAACTCAGATGAACTTTCATGCTAATCCCAGCAAGTTTGTTATTTATTTCTGTTAGCACAGTTACGTCCTAAATATCTTACGGTACATTTTCATCAGTCTCTGCAAACAAAATCTGCCCATATAAAGACAATAGATTCGTACTAACCTATAACAGTCAGTTTGACATCCTTCGGTTCCTTGAGCAAGAAAGTGCTACAACGATAGACTCCTTCATCTTCCATCCTCACATCTCGTATGTTCAGATTATACACGCCTATGTGGTCTCCTGAGTTTCCTCGACCAGATACAAACACTCTTGGGTACTTTTCAGACACAGAAGTCCCTTCTGAGATAAAGTGGAGATTCGGAGGACCAAACCAGTGGACGGCATCGTTCTTGCTGATCCCCTCAAAAGCACAGAAAATCGTAACACTGCCTCCAAGGAGAACTGACGTTGGCTGAGGCTCAACGCTGTACCATGCGGCATGTACTGAAAAAAATACAAAATATGTTGCTTGACAAGGGGCATCACCGAATTATGTCATCACATAATTGATACCTTTATTGTAAATTCATGCCAAAAGGCTAATTGCATGTACATTGAAAATGTTAAAATAATAGTATCGGTAAACAATAAAAATGAACATGAAGCAAATTGAGAATACTCAACTAATTCTAGTATAGTTTTTTATTGGGTTTGGTTTCTTTGCTGTGTGCTGTGGGGTATGAAATGCCTGACGATTTGCGAGATAGATAAATTGTTAGTAGAAATGCAGTTTTTTTTTGTAGGCTAGCCGGCTGGAAAGATGTATAAAGTTGGGGGACATTTTGGTGACTAGTTTGAATAATTTCTCTATTTTAGTTCTCTATTGAGGATAATGGCAAATGAAGTGTATTTCATCCTCCACTGCTTTTCCTGTACAATATTTACATAATCCATCGTTAACTTGTAATGTCAAAGAATAAAGCTACAATATGCAGGAAATGTTAAACCAAACGTTACTATTTCTTCTGAGAAGGAAGATTTGCAATTTTAACAACATCAACAACGTGGTCCCGGGTTCGAGTCCTGACATGGCACCGATCTTGTGCCCTGGGGAAAGGCACTTTACACGACTTTCCTCACTTAACTCAGGTGTAAATGAGTATTGTCGTGTATTTGTCCTGTGTTTGTGGCGGCATAAAAATAAGTTGAACTTGAGTGTGGCGTCACCATGTCGTGTCTTGAACAAAAAAAAACATCCACCATCTGCGCAACAGCCTGTGTACAATATGCCAAAGAAAGACTAATTTGCATCGATTTTTTTATCTCACGCTTATCATCAACCTTTTACTGCAGGAAGACATAAAAAATGATATATGCTCTTAACAATTTATTTTTACAAAAATCATTATTCAGGTAAATATCAAATAAGCGTGCAGACATGCACTAATTATTTTCCAATGAACATCACTGTCTTTTGATGAATAAAAAAGTTGCTACCAGAAAACATTAGAATATCTCAAAGATGCAAGGGTCGCTCAAAAGAGGCATCGTAACATTTTACACAAACTTAATTTGTGTCAGCTATGTTGAACTGCTATCTATCTATCCGATATATTATAACCTTAAGAGCATTCCTGATCTTTATGCACTCTATGATGAAGTCCGGTTTCTACGCCCTCAAGCACCCTTCATTTTCAAATTCCTCTCATTCATCACTCGTACTCATGAGACATAAAAATGGCGCTTTGCTCGCTTATCTTGATTCTTTAGTCCCAACTGCTCTTGCTTTTTCAGGAGAATATGTCCCCGTGTCGATGATTTGTTGAATGGTAATATGCTCGTGTTGATCTTTATCAAATTTATGTCTGGACAGAGGCCTGGGATCCCAGAAGGATAGGCCGTCTATTTACTTTCATATTTTTTGTATCAACTCTCCAGAGGGGATTTGCAAGAGGATGGATCGAAAACCATTATCGTTTTACACGAGCTGATAGACAATGATCTTTATTAGAACATAGCACTCATTGAGCGTCTGGTCGCTTTGTTGATGGGACTTCTGCTGACACTACAATGTAACTGAGAGTTGACGAAACATAATGTAATGCTAAATGTATGGCTGTGTTTGTCTGCTATGGAACTCCATGTGTTCAGCCAGCAATTTGCAAGCATCATGTAATACTAAATGTCTGGCTGTGTTTCTCTGCTATATATGGAACTCCATGCGTTCAGCTAGAAAACATCATGAAATGCTAAATGTATGGCTGTGTTTGTCTGCTATGGAAATCCATGTGTTCAGCCAGCAAACATCATGAAATGCTAAATGTATGGCTGTGTTTGTCTGCTATGGAACTCTATGTGTTCAGCCAGCAAGCATTATGTAATGCGAAATGTATGGCTGTGTTTGTCTGCTATGGAATTGTATGTGTTCAGCCAGCAAGCATCATGTAATACTAAATGTATGGCTGTGTTTGTCTGCTATGGAACTCCTTGTGTTCAGCCAGCAAACATCATGTTAAGCTAAATGTATGGTTGTGTTTGGTATGGAACTCCATGTGTTCAGACAGCAAACACCATGTAATGCTAAATGTATAGTTTTGTTTGTCTGCTATGGAACTCCTTGCGTCCAGCCAGCAAGCAAGCAAGCACACAGTATTTGATATGCCAACTAAAATTAACAGATATCAACAGCAATTGGAAGAACTATGTGAAACTTTCTTCTATTATATGAGGTCCTGTGCATGTGGTACAGTTCAATATGTACGTAAAAGAACATGTAGCGGTGTATCGAAATAGGTTGTCCTTTTTCACAAGACGACTGTCCTTTGATATAAAACGCCAATTTATTACGCACCTAAGGAGTATAATAGCTGGTTAACCCGTAGCGATCCGATAAAAGCAAAATTTACGGCATTAGATCCAGTGTAATACTGAGCAGATGGTGTGGTAAGTCATGATTAGTTATGGGTTATGAGGGTAAATCCGGTGAATGGAACAGCTGTTCAGCAACCTTGCTGCTACAGCTGCCGAGGCTTGATTGTAGACTTAATAGGCATTAAATGTACAATTCCTGCGCTCGTTAATGCGGAGATTACGCTTAAAGAGCATTATGGTATAAGCCGTAAACTGTGTAAGAACCCTGTTAGCATGTCCGACCTGGAACAATAAATTCACCCTTATGACGTACGTATGGGACACGGTTAAGATATCGTAACGTCGCAAATGTGTCACAGACAATAATGTATCTGTCATTTTTAAGTGCAAGATACCGTTATTGTTGTCCAATAGTAATAGATAACTGTGTGCTTGTTCTCATTATTTAGTTTTGCCCTTTCAAAATGCTGAGAAGAGCCACTGCACGAAAAGTCAAGTCCGGTAATTTTTATTTACTACCATTGTTAAGTTCGAAATTACCGGACTTGACTATTTTACTACCATTGTCAAGTCTGGTACTGTTTACAAAGACAACATTACCCGACTTTACTGGCACTTACAACCATTGGTAAATCGAACGTTTCGTGGCGTACACAAGCCAACGTTCCACAAACTAATTAGCTACAGGCTGGCGTACATATTCCATTAGATAGATTGCTCAACAAAGCTTGTGTTAATAAGAAAACATGTACTTATAATTGCCAAATGGAAGTTAGGATTGTGCCTATGTTTCCCTCAGGACAGCTAAAGACATTGCGTTACAAATGAGATTAAGTCACCTAATTGCCAAATGGAAGCGTAAAAGTCTCTGAGTACCTGCCAAGAAGTTTACTAAGTTTTTAATGCCGGTCTGCTTCCGATTTTGCATGGGAAAACAGGTTATGTATCTATACGCAATCTAGTTGTACATAATTATAAATAAAATAAAACATTCGTCAAGAAAGGACTACCTTTAATTTGCTGCTCCTCCAATGAGCACTATATTGTACTATCTAAAACTGTTTTTTTCTGTATCTATTTATTTGTTGACCTTTGGTATGCATGGGGGTCCCTTTTGCCAAAATTGGCTGATTTCCAAGGGGCCCGTGATAAACAGAATACAAACGAGGTGAACATATGAATGCTAAGTCATACAAGCAAACCCAATTTGCCAAAAAATTACAACTCAAAATCATAATCATAATACAATGAATGGCAGTCAGCAGTCTTTGGCGGGTCATCAGAGGTCTAATTCCATGTTTATACAAACTTAGAAAGTCATAGAAAATTGAGGAGTAATGATTAAACATAGGAGTTACAATTCATATGAACAAACCAAACATTTAAACATATCAGTTGTTGCTGAATATATAGAAACACCGAATTGACAATGTCAAACCAAAGTGTAATCATTTCCCAAAAAGGGTAGATATTTTTTATTCATTGGAAATATAACAGAGGACAGCATAATAATGATAAATATGTGATGATATTGTGATGATATGGCAGCATTTGACTTGATCAATAGGTCACTATAGGGCTATTTAACCAAGCGGCATTTGCGTGGCCATTCAGACATTACGGTATTGCTATGTGTCCCTGGGTAAAAATATGGAAATCGAAAACTTTACAGCCACACATATATGCTGTAAGCTGAAGCAATATGTGGGGTGGACTCACTAAAAGCAGTGGTGGTAAGCGAATACGATTCACTGCTCAGAATGGGTTGTATCTCGATCAACCATTTTAGTAACAGAAAGGTCGTACCAAGAAGGGCAAGTGCCATGAACATTATACTCATGTTCAACAAGGTGAGAAGGAAATCCCCCAAGTACTTTTTCGACAACAACAATGATGCTGAAACGTGGTTTGTGACGTCAGGTTTCAAGGAAGGCAATCCATCTAAGTTGCATGCAATTCAAGCGATATCGCTACAGGAAACGTTGGATTTAGCAATGGTAGTAAATGCAAGTAAATTCGGGTGATGTTTACTTTGTGAACAGCAACGGATTTGACCAAGGTACTAAATAAAAGTCACGTGCATGCAATAATTTCGGACTTTGAAAAACAATGGTTGTAAATGAAATTGCCGGACTTGACTTTTATTTACTACTATTGTTAAGTCCGTTACTACTTACAAACTAAGTAAATATCCGATAATTCGTGCAGTGTGAAAAATACTTGGATTTCGAACCTTCCGGATCCGGAATAGGGTCACTAACCAGAGGGCAAGGCCGGATACAAAGCTTTCCAAGATAGTGACCCGTAGTGTACGTAGAGAAAATCGATTACAAACGTTGCTGACATGGGATGTAGGAATCCAGGTCGATACAAGAACGACCTACCAGGACTTGGATTCTATTAACCTCACAGCCTCGTATTGTAGCCAAGGCCATAGCTTTGTACCAAGGGATCTCTTTCCGGAGATTGGACTATTGCTGCTTGCATGCTCTTCCCAGGTAGAATTCAGGCATGCTGATGCCATCATACACTGTATCCATCACTGCACGAAACGTTGGATTTACCAACGGTAGTAAATGCCAGTAAAGTCGGGTAATGTTTATCTTGTAACCGGTACTGGACTTGACAATGGTTATAAATAAAATCAAGTCTGGTAACAATGGTTGTAAAGAAAATTACCGGACTTGACTTTTATCTACTATACCATTGTTAAGTCCTATACTGTTTACAAAGTTAACAGTACCCGACTTTACTGGCATTTACTACCATAGTAGACAAATCCAACGTTTCGTGCAGTGCATGTCACAGTGAGCACAATTTTGGAATTTAGTAATTGGCTGATTTTTGCTGGTGTACTGCAAGTGTATTTCAGTTCAATTCAATTCCAATCTTATTGAAACAACTAGCAGACATGTGTCTGAATTGTGTTGTTTTTGACATGACAACATGCATTTCGTATTTTCCAATCTAATTCCATATCCACTTTTAGAATTACAATAATCTATAATCTCTGATGGACACAGAAAAAATAAGTTCATTGCCAATCACACTACCTTATAACATACGAGTTGACATCTGTACCGTTAGGTCGTGGTTTTTAGAATATTTGATAGACATAACTGATATTTGTATCTGGGAACATGTAATGTATAGATCAATTAGAGTTTAACAGTTTAACGAGGTTGAAAGAAACCAGAAAGCATGGCCATGCGCAGTATGTGCGTTCCGTCCAAATCTATGTAAATAAAATAAAATAAAATAAAATAAGTGTATTTCACGTAATGTGGTCGTCTTCACATCATTGTAACCTTGTCTAAATCACCGGAAAAAACACAGGACGTTGGGTATAAGATTGAGCTTTTATCGTCTACAATGCCATAACTTAGGAAAAATGTAATTTCCATCTCATTGTGTCTTGCAATGAAAACTACGTGATGTATGAGGTTTGCTTTGTCAGTCAAGCGGTTAGAAACAGTATGTCAGTACCAAATCGATAATGCTACTATGTTATGTCAGGTGGGGGAACAATTAATCATATCAATGCTTATTTCAAAGTGCCCTGCTCACCCATTTGTGAAAGCAGTTAGGTGACGACGCTTAACACCGACGCTTGTGATGCGATTCGAAAAAAACTCATTGTCCAATAACATCATTTCAATACAAATGCATGGCAATCTCCTGAACATACGAAAGCTATGCGTGCGACGAACTAGGTTGATTAAGAAGTAAAGAAGAAAATCGATAAGTGAAATTGGTGCCTTTATAAGCTGGAATCAACCCTTACATCAATTATGAATGGATTGTAATCGCCGATACCTAATCAGGTGGTGTGTCTCCGCATGCACCTGTACGTATCCTACGTTAGTTATCCAAATACTATAACATATTAGCAGGAAACAATACATAAATGAAATATTATGATTCAAGGTTAAGGAAATATTAATAGGAAATTCTTCTAGATCACGATGATACTGAGCTTAACCTCAAGGCAAACGTTTTTTGTAGAGATAGATATTTTAAAAGCAATACATCATCATCAATATATATTATCACCCGAGTCAAACAATTATTTATCAAGTTACCTATTAGTAAGATCTAAAGATCTGGAGACGGCGCCAATGCAGATTCTACCACGACTACAACATAAATAACTGTTGACAGTTGGATACTGACCCAAATTTTTGAATGAATTACAATCTGGATATTTGCTGAATAACAGATAAATCATATGTCTCCCTGCCCAATATGTGGGGAACGCAGCAAGCTATGTCAATTCCAATTCGCTGTCAGTCATGGTGTGACTACGTATGCGATAGAGATATCAGGGTTGCTTACGCTCTGGTTATATAAACCTGAGATGAATGCAAGCGTCACCGACCTGTCCATGGGGTACAATGAATTAGAATCAACCACACCACCAGGAAGGCCATCTGGACTGACTCTTCTGACCGCAGTGCAGCTTCCCCGACCTTTTGTGCCGGTAAATCAGCAGGAAGGGTGTGAATGTCAAGCCGAGTGTATACCCTAGATGGAATGCCGGCTGTCATGGGGGCACAGATGCCAACAATCGACCGCTACATCACCATTGGTTGGGGATCTCCAACAGATCAATACCACACTCCGATGACCATTGATAGACTTTGCTCGCTCCTAAAAGACCGAGTCACAGCGTCTCTCGCACGCTTGCAAATCAGTACAGCCCCTGTCACACATAGCCGATTATGGCCTCCCGAACACCAGCCGAACTCCCCTCAACCATGGTTAGGGGTAGATCGGGAGCACGGTCTGCTTGTGTTCGGCCGGGTCGGCTAGTGTTCGGCTGCGCCAGCTGAATGTTTGAAAATGTTTAGAACAGTCGGGTGTTGACGGGAGGTTCAGCCAAGGTTGGCTGGTGTTCGGAAGTAGGTAGGGGTGTAGTTGGCTGTCAAATGTGACTCAAATTTAACTCAAATTTGATTCGTATCGAAATGTAAGCGTGGCCTAAATCTGGTCAGACTGCTCCATAACTTCAGCCAACCTTGGCCGGCTGGTGTTCGGGGGAAGGTTCTGAATGTGTGACAGGGGCTTTAAAGACCGAGTCACCGCTTCTCTGGTACGCCATGCAACTTAGTACACGAGGGGAAGAATGAATGAGAATTATGACTAGAATATTCAAATGTCCATGTATTTGTTCATTTTTGAAAAGTCATTTTCACCCACAGCTTATGAAACTAAGGCAAAAGTTTGTACGCGCGTATCTGACGAAGACACTACTTTATGCATTCAACTGCCTCAATCCGTCCTTTGCTGCTTACATGACCCTTGTTGATCCGAATGAAAACTGATATGATTTGCCGCAGCTAGAGCTTAAAGATAGAAGACCCCACCGGAACTACAGAGGTGATGCAGTAATTGAGTCATCAATCGTAAAATGCTTGAATAAATATGTCCCGCAATGGTTGCTTCTCGATGAATGATAGGGGACAAAAAGTTGTTGGAGTTTAAAGCTGCATTCTGTAACATTAGGAAGATACGAAAAGTCAATTTTCTGGTAATTTCTTTACAAAATAAGTTGAATCAACCCTACTCCATTGCAAGTAAGTACCATTTAGGAATTAGAGGTGCCAAAATCTTACACTGTACGATCATGTTTAACAGCTGGAAATACAGCTATCAGCCATGCATGTTTGGTTACATTCTGGTGTTTGGTGGTGGTGCCACAAAATGTGTGCGCCCTGTGTGGGCTGTTTTAGTGACAACCATAAATGTCAGCAATGTGAGATAATTGCACAAATATGGTGAAAAGAGGAAGATTTTTTTTAAATTGAAATATTTCAATTTTTGGTGTTAAAAATGTTACATAATGCAGCTTTAATTGTGTACATAGTTTTGGTAGGGATTTCGTAGCACTGCAGTTGGTATTTTAGATGAAAATGTATGTAGTAAATTTCTGAAATAAAAATGACTGTCCCTCATGTGAAGCCCCTTTAGAACATATAGGCAGAAAACAGGTGGATTGAGGTCATCTATAGGACATGTCGACAAATGTCAAATTTATGTTAATAAGGTTGTAGAAACGTGCGATGAAGTTTTGATTTTCTGGAAAAATATCTCCAAAAAACACTTCGAAAGAAAGTTTTCATTGTAGTTTAACAGTTGGTATTAATGAGAAGGGAAGGGTGATTTATTCTTCAGCTAATGCATGCAAAAGCCAATTTTGCGATTCCTTTGGTTTCGGAGAAAAATGATAGGTGTTCTCATAGTACGCATGTAGGTGTGAAATGATTGGAGGTAAGACGTATGACTTGCCAAATGGAAAGAAAATGGTACAATTTTGCATGAACTATGCCGGTACGGAGCTGCCGGTAAGAGGCTTAGCAGGGTGCCATTTGTGTGTGGCAATTTCCACAGTTGACCTGCTTAGACATGACAGAAGAGGAAGTACAGCGTAAATTTATGCGGCCTAATAAGATTTGTAAGAAGACGGAATAGCTAGTGAATACGTTTATATCCGTCAAACTCTACCATTACAACTAAACAAAAACAAACAAACATGTGCATTAGAGATGGAAATACTGGCAACAAATGCAGTCACGTAAGGTATCCAGTTTATTTATTCTTATTATCTCTTTATTTATTTCATCATAAGACGGCTGGGTTGCCCCTTCAGCTTGTAAGAACTGATTTTTGAAGAGGCCCAGCATATACAGGATAAGGTATGTTATATTCAGTCAGAATACAGAAGTGGACAACATTCAGTTGAAACAAATAAGATCCAATACGTCAAAACAAAGTCATTGTCCATAACGCAAAGTCCTAGCCGTTCCAATTTCAAACACAATAAATGTAAAAAAACTGTAGTGGGGGTCAGTACTCGGCACTGAATGTGACGACGATGACAATATATAGTTAATATAGTAATCTATATTGTTATAAAGAACCTCAACGGAAGGTAAAACGTAGAGCCTTTTAAGTGCCCGACATTCGATATTAATATTAACGGTTCAACTTTTGATGGATGGTGATTACCAAAGCCTACGTACAGATGACTTTCCCAAATTTTCGTCCAGGGCTCTTTCTGATCCATTTCTCTTGAGACCAGTTGTTTGATGCTTTCACTGTTTACCAGTGGCATCATATGTGGGGCGGCAGTGAACATGTATGCCACATGACAGACGTTTTCTTTCTGCTTTGTGAGGGCTGACGGATTCTGTAGATTAAAATCTCATTTCAGGCATTGCCTTCTCGTTGCATCGTGATGATTAAAACGACCAGTGCTATTGATTCACAGCAGGTGGTTATATTTGTAATCATTTCATCTTTACCCGTTCCAGGCGCCTTGTAATATAGATATGATTACCCAGATGTTTCAAGTTCCTTCATCCGTAGGATCTGTTAAAACCTGCTTTCACTTATCTTGATCCAGCATACGGCTGTGCTGGAACTAAGAGGACAGATCCCACACGTTGAAAACTTTTGTGTACACCAGTGATAAAACACAGATATGTTAAGCCTCTGTCACGCATAGCCAAATATGCATTCCGAACAATGCGGACCCCCCCCCCCCCCCGAACTATGGTTAGGAGCACGGTCGGCCGTGGCTGCCTGGTGTTCGCTGACTTTGGCTACTGTTCAGCTGCGCTACCTGAATGATCCAAAATGTTTAAAACATTCAGGAGCGGACGGGAGGTTGGGCCATGGTTAGGGACAGGTTGGCTGGTGGTTGGGAGTAGATCAACAGTGGTCGGGCATGGTTGGCAGTGAAACCTGACTCAAATTTAACACAAATTTGATTCGATTGATATAGAAAGGTAAGCGTGGCCTAAATCTGGTCAGACTGCTCCCAACCTTCCTCCAACCTAGGTTGGTTGGTGGTCGGGGGGAGGGTTCTGAATGTGGAACAGGGGCTTAAAGGACATTGTCACGCGTGACGATATCAACATGTTCTTTGAGTGGGAAGAGGCACCACCATTGCCATTGGCAATGTGGACGTTAATCGTGGACGATGCAATCATCAGTGGCAATACCGCAACTTGACTACCTAAATTCAAGAACCGGGCAAATCTTTTATTCTATAGTAATTCATTGGATGTATACAAAATGAAATTATACTCTCTTGAGGTATATGAGCTTAAACAAACAGTCATTGAACATGTAGAGATCTCTATGTGATCCAGCTCAGTAGCATGCTGCTTTCATCTGTCGTTGCCTGCAAAAAAAACGATGACAGAAGAATGTGACTCGCATACGAAAAATGAGCCTCACCGCAAGGGTTTTTCGCGGGACATGCATCAAGCCTGGGGCAAAGTGGGTTTGCTCACCTTTTACATTCCCCAAAGCAATATTTAGTCAGTACGGGTAGATTTAATCCGAATACTTTGACATGCAAGGTGTTCCAAGGCGTGTATACCTGCCATGTAATTTTGCGACCCTTTGCAGAGAAAGCTTTCAATGTACGTTTGCTGGGCATACGGCTTACCTGCATTGCATTTACGGAGATTAAAAGCTTGATACCGTCGCTTTTTCTTCAGACCTCATAATTCATACCTAACGTAGGTCACCATTCGGGCCACGAGGTGTGAATACTTTGCCTTGGTATGAAATGCGGCTGCACAGAGTTCTATTCTGAGCATGTGGGGATCATCAATATCTACGGGATGTGTGTAACGGTGACGGTATTAACGTACGGGGAAAAGGCAGGCTTCAAATTCTCCAGTTATATTGGAGTCGTCTGAAGGGTTAAGACCAATGTCAGCTGCAATCGCATTCTTTCAACGCTACAGCAGGTGCAATATAAAACAATATATCTGACAAAGAAAATCATATTCCCTGTATTGTTTGTGTAACACCAACCTCTGCCGTCCATGGCTTTACCGGGCTATATTGTTTGTCAAATCTTACTAAAATAAGCTATTGACGAAGAAAGACATTCGCAGAGTTTGACATATTGGATGAGCTTTGATGTGGTGAAACATGATTGGAGTCTCTGTTTGCAGCGTTCAATCCTGTGCGCAACATCCGAACCAATTCCAGCAGAACACGCTCAAGGGAGCACGTCATTTGATTGCTTTTCCAGACATGGGTTCGCGAATCTCTCTGAGCCGGGAAGCTTGGAAGTAATGGAGTTTTTGCGCTTTACTGCTTTTGAATAAACTACATATCTGGACAATAAAATTGATAGCACAGATAACTGGTTCTGATAATGGCACCTTTCCTTTGATACAGCATTTGTGACTTGCATCGAGTCGATGTAAGTTTGAATGAAACAGAGGACAATCGAAATGTGAAAACGATCTAATTTCAGCTGCAGCTCATTTACAGTTGTGACATACTAGAATAAGCTATAAGCAAAAGCTTACTCTACTATTCATTTTTGTTATATTAGGAAGGAGAATAACAAAAACACATTTTTGGCATGTTTCAGTCGTAGATGAAAGATAAAACGTGAAGGGAAGACATATATATCTACCCGCAGATCAATAAAGCACTGGGAAATACTATTCAACAACGTAGACGCTCTATGTGTTTGATCACAATGCTGGCCTTGCCTGGAGTCTTCCGGGAAAAGCATAGGAAATTTCCCCGAAACCATGGTGGGCTCCATGGCTCCCAACATTAATATTAGATTCGCCTTCTATACGCACTACAAAGTTCTGTCGGTTTAGTCGCTTGGGATCAAGCAAACAATTCTAACCAAACGTGCATCAGTAGAAAACGAAAGGGGTTATTACATGGATCGTTAATTTTACGACATAGGCGGTGTCTTAACATTCCCTGCACACACATATAGTGTCTCATCGGTATGTAGCGTTCTGGTAATCGGTTTACCTCATAATGGCAAGGGCTACATTGCAATTTGTAAAGAGAAAATAGCATGAAAATTGAATAATCCAGGGCCTGCAATTAGTAGAATGTGTATTCTGCGGTGTTGAGTAAGTAAAGTGATATGTATTACTTCTATTTTATGTAAACGCCCCAAAAGTCTTTAAGCAGCAATCCAGCAGAAGGAAACTGGGCAGAAGAGCCTTGGCCATCTTGGTAAGTTGGATAGATTATTGTTCCTACCCTACGGGAATATACAAGGGCCAGGGCACTCTTGTGCCAATACATATCACAAATGACCGCCTGGGCCTTGAGTATTGGGTGAAGCTAATTGTATTACGCTGGCGTACAGGTATTCTATACTGGTGCGTAGATATATTGGACTCTCTCTCTGGCCGCTGCTAGCTTCATGTAACGTGAACATACACCAAAAAAATAACAATATTTCAGATGTGTCTTACTTTGTAAACTGACTTACGCAGCAACTAGGGAATTCTGTATCACAGTAAAATCACGATAACAATCAGTATTACATGTCATAAGTGCCACGTTCCATACTTGATACTGACTTCAGGTATAATTTAACTAATTATTATTTACGTGTCTATCGGTGAAAATAGACTTTATAGAGCCGTTTCTCTCTGCGCCCTAAGTGAACAGACTTCCTGACGGGCAAACGGAACTCCACTAAACCGGCAGCTGCTAAGGATTTTCAGTGGAACCGTAGCTTGTTCCAACAAGAGGTGGTTGCGTTGCACACAATAGGCAATTTTGACACGGAAACCATAACATCTTTAGTAGAAGGGAAACGTCGTTAGCACACAGTGCCTTACCTTTCATCACCAAGGACAGAAAGGTCAGGAGCAGCATGTTGCCTCCGTAGTCAGCCGTTATACGGTACGCCTGTAAACGAGTGTCTGTATCGAGGCGCGACCAAGTGCTGGAATGGTGAGACACTGGGTGTGTTCGGCATATGAATGCTGGCGTCAACGCATGTTATTAAACATCGGCCCGACTTCGTGAGGCTGCAGTCCAAATCGATTACCGTAATGTTATCTGATCGAAACCACGCACAAATCACCGTCAAAGTTAATTAAATAACGTAAGTCGAAAAGAAATGAAAACTCACGCCATGAATCTCACACCGTGGAAAACTGAAAAGTCAATAAGTCTTCTGGAAAAGAAAGAACAAAAAAGCATGCATCATGTTGCCACGTCGCCTGATTGATTTGGATAACTCATTGTAATATCTTCCTCTTGGTCTTGGTGTTTTTTCGATTTCATGCAAGCGTGAGCTCGAAATAGAGCCAGCAGTTGGAAATGATGTGGCGTCGATCATTTGTGGTACCCGCCCCCCTGTGGGTAGATGACCTGTCATTTCGCGCTCTGCGTAAGAGTGAACTACCGGGAAATTGTACTCCAGCCTGCTATTGCTGTAATAAGGCGATATGTATGTATGTGAGGACTACCCACGGACGAGTGACCTTTAAAGAATTCAGAGAAACCGTCGTAAGCAGTTTGCTGTGACACCTTGGCTTTATCTTGATATGCGTGTAAATAGACGATCGGTATCCATCTTATCTTTTGTGCCAGGGAAATTATTAAAGCTTAAAGATTTACTGAAATTGATATTTCTTTATAATTCACATAAAAATTTGGTCTTTTCTTAAATCATCAATGCAAGATTTAAATCAATTCCCTAAGATTAACTTGCTAAAACGGCAACCTAAATGTGTCTTCTGTGACCTTTTTTGCGACTAATTAACCACAAGGCCGTGACGTCACAGGTTGGACTCTCCCGTTGGCTAGTATAGAGTCAGTTCTACCGTCGTGAGTTAGTTTTTAGTTGCTAAGAAAATTCAATATAAAGTAAATGAGGTAGACTATGAATAATTTGATAAATGGGTTTTAAAATGGGTATCAAATGTAATTGCAATGATCTTTTTGTATAGAACAAAGAAGGATGACCCCAATAGAATTGTGAAATTACTTGTCAGGGATACAGCCAAACAAGCGTCGTTATGATCAAAAGGTGATATTCCACACTTTAGCTGTTGTCTTTCTGTTTGTGTATCTATCTATCAATCTATTATCTATTTATCTCTCTCTCTCTCTATCTCTCTTACTCTCTCTCTCTCTCTCTTTCTCTCTCTCTCTCTATATATATATATAGCACTTAACAAGAACATATCTATATATCTATATCTATCAATCTATATCTATCTATCTATATATATATATATATCTGTCTCCCTCTCTATATATATATATAGCACTTAGCAAGGATGTATCTATATATCTATATCTATCAATCTATATCTATCTATTTATCTATCTATCTATCTATATATATATATAGAGAGAGAGATAGATGTAGATATATAGATATATTGTTCAGTGCCGCTGGCAAAATAAGTTGCACAACTTTAGTGCAGCGTCACTTTGTCTGATACTTGTATCAGTCAAGACATGTATTTGAAAGACCTCTCTGTGTGTACGAATGCGTTGTGTGTACCCAATGTGTGCCTACTGGACATCAGTGTAAATTGTGAATTTTTTTGAGGCGGGTAAGCAATCTGAACTCTCAACTATATTCTCGCATTGTATTTGTTTCTTGTTACGTCGTTGCAAATAATTATCGCATGTATCCACTTCATTATCCCCATAGGGAAAGCGCCACCTGGAGAAAGGCATCCCAACTGAACCGACGTTATGATTAACGAACTGGTCGTCAACAATGAGAAGCGTTTTAAACTTACCCATACATTAGTTGCTAATTAGCATTGACATTCCTTGTAATATAATTATAAGGAAACTTATCATGTTTATTATATTCCCTACGAGGATTTTGCGTGACAACTAATTTGTGTGCTTTATAGTTTACCGATAAAACATGGCATGCCTTTTAAATCGTGCGTAATTTCATAAGTAATACTCATTCTGTACATGCCAGTGAATATTATATTAAGACTTGGTGTAATAATATTACTTGATAGATCATTGCTTGCCATTGAATTTCCTTAATTCCTACTGACAACGAGGTCTAAACTATTCTCTTTACAATCTGATGAGGTTTGACACGGTTTTCCAGAGTAGATTTACTCAATTGGGGACCCGGAGTGCTGGTTGTACGAAGTGTTAACCGCAGGCGTCATTTACTTTAACACCTAGTCCAGTTAAACTGCGGGTATCTACAGTAAGATATGGTCAGAAAATGGCAAACGGCTACATATTGAAAAGAGCAACAGGAGAATGCGCTTGATTGCCTGGGGTACTGGTGGGTAAAACTGCTTAAGCCCTTGTCACACACAGGACAACATACACATGTAGCCGAATATGGCCTGCCGAACACTGCCGAACTCCCCCCAACCATGGTTAGGAGTAGGTCGGGATCAAGGTCGGCTGTGGTTGGCTGGTGTTCGGCATGGTAGGCTACTGTTCGGCTGCGCCAGCTGAATGTTTCAAAATGTTTAAAAGATTCGGTCGTGGACGAGAGGTTCGATCATGGTTGTCAGGTGTTCTGGAGTAGGTTAGCAGTGTTCTGGGCATATTTAGGGGTCAAATATGATTCAAATGTGACTCAAATACCATTCGATGGAATTCCATTCCATGGAATAGGCGTGGCCTAAAGCTGGGCAAACTGTTCCCGAACTTCAGCCAACCTTGGTCGGCTGGTGTTCGGGGGAACGTTCTGAATGTGTGACAAAGGCTTAACATTACCAGCAGGCGGTTTCTCGTTCTGGATACGCGATACCGTGATTCTAAGATTGACAGTTCGGTGTGTACCAGTACCTAATCCCCATCTTATATCTGTCGGTCTGGAAATGTAACAGCATCAACCTTATTATGTAGAAATTTCAGCAACATCATGAAAACGGCTAAAGCTGCAAATCAGTGTAAATTGTGAGACTTTATTAGACGGGTAAGCAATTTAAACTCTCAACTATATTCACCGAGCTAGATATTTTGGCCCTCCATCGACTTTACTGTGGCTTGGTAATAGGAAGCCTAGTAATATAAATGCAAGTAGTATGGCGTCATAAAAAAGGCCAGCGCTTCTCCGCAAATGAATTTTATGACCAAGCTACCGCATTCAAAATCGACCCGTTTACATTCTAATCCTCTGGCAAAAAAATGCAGCTTTTACTAGTCCATGCAAGAGGCAGGCTCGCCTAAAATTCCTAATTCAATACAGAGCAATATGTACCTTCCCAGTGGTCATTAGGTGCGTGCAACAATGTATTTCGTCAATAGATAACTGCAGTTCAATAACCTTCTATTGCCTTCTTGGGAGTTTTCATTATTGACAGTGTACAGACCTATTGCCCCATAAAAAGACAAAAAACGCAATTGAATTTTATGGCAGACCCTTGTGAATATCATTGTTAGCTGCTAGCTCCCAGTGGAGCTCATAATTTTACATTTATTGAATGGCACGTTACATTACGGCAGTTTGTGGTCAAAAGGGATCTATTTACGAGGAGCCAGTGTGCCGGGTGCAGGTGAGAGAGCACGACATGTTGAAAATCATTTGATTGAAACTTATATCGTGTATATCGTGTTGATAAAGGTTAGACACTCAGGTAATCAATATCTAAAGATTATTCAAACTCTACTACTGGATAAATTACGGTGATTATTTTTAGACTTTTTAAGTGATATCCATCATTCTTCTTCAGCGTCACTAAAATGAACTGAAAGAACATTTTCGTTTTTTAATAGGAACTACCTTAACCTCATTCACATAACAGTGACACTTAGAGTCTTTGTCATGCATGTTCAACCATTTTTTCTAGCTCACATGTGATACAATTAAAAAGAAACCTCTGGAAATCTCCGTGATTTATCCTGTGGTAGACTTAAATTGTCTTTGGCCTTAGTATGTATCAGTGTCAAAACAGTGTCAAATTTTTTCAAAACAGGTCACATACGAAATAAGGTTATGGCTGGCAGTTTTGAACCCCCAAAGTTAATCCATTCTAACGCAAGATCACACCAATTTAATCTACACCCCAGTTGATTATATAACCCAGTTAAAAAGGCCAGTCGCATAGTCTGCATCGCTCAATTGCGTTTCTTAATCATATCAACTGTCACAAAGAATATTGACATTTTCAAAGACAAATGCATCTTAAAAACAGCCAAGGCACCACAGGAATGGTTTTAGTTTCATGATATTATTTCTATGTAGTTATCTTAGTTATATCTTTCTTTTCCGTTAATTTCATTTTAATCATTATATTAATTTCATTACTACAATTTGTTAATTAAGTTAGGAATGAGGAGGGCCCTGTACAAGCCCTGTAATGTTTTACCTATTCTATTCTTTTAATCATTGTGCGAAAAAAATAATAAATAAACAAACAAACAAACAAACAAACAAACTAACGGAGGGTAACACCAGGCAGTAGTCACAGCTATGTCGGGGAAGGGCAGTATGTTGGTATAAGCACTGACCTTCTAACAGCCTCATTTTGCTTTATATTGGACATCAATGCCGACGTGTAGGCCGCAGGCCGTATACTCATTCGACATTCCATAAAAGGGTATTTGCAGAAAATCCATAAATCCATACACAGTGCACTTGGCTATTTACCGTTTTTTTCATGACTTCCTCTACTCCTCCTGATAAAAAAGTAATGTTGTTTATTAGCAAATTGGTAATTATGACGATTATAAGTTAGGGTATAGAATGCTATTAGTGTTTGATATCTTGATCATTGTGATTGTATGTGGTTTGGAAATGAAAACCAAAATGGTCCAAAAATGCACACTGCTACACGGAAATACTTTCCAATACAATGCTCCCAATTTACCCCGGCGAAAATACAATTGTATCTAGACAAGTAACATTTGCAATGCACCATGTATACCCTCACATGGTTTAGTCTAACAAACTATTGTTCTGTTTATTCTTACATATTGATTCATATATATATGGTGGCCACCCCCAACTCTGTCCTGCAACCTGCAACATAATGTTACGAAGCACCATAGGGTGTCTGCTTCAGGACCAGTTACCATGGTGATAGACGTCTGGTACAGGTCATTTTTTGCAACCATACCAAGCAAAAAACCTTGCCAATACATTGTATCAGTAAATGGCACCCAACTCTCAGCTTGAATGGTTAACAACAAAAAATAGACTTACGAATTATGAGTTATTTTTGATTATCTTTATTCAGCAAAGAAATAAGCAACAGAATGAGGTTAGCATCCACTATTTTGTCATCATTGAATGTACACATGTACCATAGGCATTATATCTGTAGGCATTTTTGCTGCTATGAATTTGATCCATCATTTTGCTCTGTTTATATAACCCAGGCTTTCCACATGCATTAATAATCATAATCTTTATTGCAAGTTCGTGCTCGAGGGCTAATTGCAAACTGACAAGGGCAATGAGTACAGAATGGTATAAAACCATGTGCTAACATAGAGTTCTACTTCTACTAATCTAAGGTTCTATCTCTAATAAATACTAATGACGTATGTATATGTGACAGAGAGAGAGGATTTGTAATACGTACAAAGGTACGTTAGTGGGATATGGCAACTACCATTCTATTTCTAGTTAAGTTATTGAGGCTTTCGACGTCTTCTCTGGGGCAGTGGGAGATGAATTGTCCACAACTAGATTAATAGTCATTGCACGTATACGTTTCAAACTGAGTCCTGCTCAACGATTAACTTGTCTGGTGATGTGAGGTATCGTCATTATTATAATTTGTTCCGCGACGGCAGTTATGGCTGTCCTGGACTTCGTAATTATAACCAGAGAAAAACTACATACCCCAGGCCGAGTACTTTTTATTTAGTAACAGTTGGGCATCGATAACTCACTGTCAGATACTTATACTGGATGAATTTTCTTATAGATTGCAATGTGGAAGATTTCCTCAGTGTTCCTGTCACCAAGAAACTATGAAGATAAAGATAAAAAGAGATAAGTAAGAATTGATCCTCCTTTCCTTGAGACATATTTGCTATTGGCAGAGTTTAATCCGACAGTGGTGATGAATAGCATGAGATTAGACTTTATTAGGTTTTGACGAAGAGTATTAAAATTACAGCTTATCAAAGCTTTCCTCCGGTTACGGTAAATCAATTCCAGCTTTTCACGTCTCGGATAAACGGAGGTAGGGACATACACTCCATGCTACACATAAAACACGGCTGCTCATAATCGCTCGCCATTGGGGATAATAATATGCTATACATCAGATAGAAGTCTTATCTCAGTTTGCAAGTTTCCCCAGGCATACACTTACAAATCCACTTGTTGAACAGGGGTCTGTGTTTTAGGTATTAGAGTATTGACTCTAAGCCAGTCTATTTATATATAATGTGTGTATGATATTACTACTATGGTCGATGTCCTGGTGGACCTTAAATCCAATTTGCTCCGCACTGCGTAATCTCAACATCAATCTTTCTTTCATTATCAAAAGGAAATCTCCACACACGAATATTGTACGGCTACAAAAAATTGATATGGAATAGTGCACATCGAACAAAAACTGTCGATGTTATCTTTGAACTCAACTCTTTTATATTTGTTTGTAATAAAGTCACACTCGTTTTGCTGGAGGTAGTATAAAACATTGGCGTTTCCAAAATTGAAGCACGATAGAAGAAACTGATATACGGTTGGTCCTATGGTATAGAACGGGAATGTAGTTTCGTATAATCTCCGAGTAGATCTTTTTCGGTATCAAATTGGCAAGACAGTATCAAATTGGCCAGGCAGTATCCAACACTCCTTCCAAAGGCTGGCTTAAAAAAAAAAAAAAGTACAAAAAAGAAATCCCGATAACAAAACACGTCAAAAATAAGCCGAAGCCTAAACCCCGTCTTTTGTAGAGAAATGATAAAACGTCAATCAATACCTAATTAGTTTCGGTAGTGCTTGTAAGAAAGGCTAGTCACGGCGATCATCTATTCAGTGAACATGATCCAATAACGATGAATTTATTTTAGTCTGTTAACTTTTCCATAAAACATAGTCTTGCATGTGTTTATTTTATGAAATTGAATTATGCATCCTTGCAGCTGAGTGACTAGTAGCTAACTCTTTACTTTATTTATTTATTTGTTTCAGGCACTCACTAGCCAATATTTAAACAGTACAGAAACATAACATACATACATACATACATACATACATACATACAGACAGACAAAACAGACAAAAAATCTAATCCTATATATACAGACGTTTCCAGAGGTTTGTGAAGTATGAGTTGCGATAAAATGATTCCGACTTAAGTACGGACTGAACAATGGTGTTAGATGAGTGGAAAAGACGGTAAACAAAAGAATAGCAATGTTTATGTCATCTGGCATCAAAGGTATCAGTCAGGTTAAAAACAAACATGGCACTACAGGTTCTTGGCAGATTATTATGTAAAAACAGTTATTGTAAGCAATACGGCATCTGGATAATGCACTCGATCAAAATGAATTCCATAGCTGAGCACTAAAACGTTGTGAGCAATTTGAGAACAATGTTTTCGTAACAGATGGTACACCATGTGTGCAATTTCTTTACATAGATAGCCAATTATATGCAATTAAATATAAGTAAGTACATCCTAAATGTACCTGAATTGCAAACTTTGGTATCTGTCGTGAACCATTTGCCCAACCTGTAAGATAGTACTTAACATCAATGTCATGGACCCTCACGTATGTCCTAAATCAGAATTAACTCTTTAGATTAAAGGTTAAATAGATTCTACAATTCATAATGCCTCTAAGCACAGTTGTATGGTACATCATGTGTGCAATTTACTTCTCCACACTGATAGGCAACCATATGCAGTGCATCCTAGATGTACCTGAATTGCAAACTTTGGTATCTGTTGCGAACCATGTTGCCCAACCTTCAAGATAGTACTCAACATCAATGTCATGGACCCTCATAGACCTAACTCAAAATTAACTCTTTAGATTAAAGTTTAAATAGATTCTACATTTCATAATGCCTCTAGGTACAGCTGTATGGTGCATCGAGTGTGCAATTCAGTTCTTCAGATTGATAGGCAATCATATGCGGTACATGAATCTAAATTGCAAACTTTGGTATCTGTTGCGAACCAACCTTCAAGATAGTACTTACATCAATGTCATGGACGCTAAGATATGCTGCAAGTCAAATTACCGTGTTCAACAAGTATGAATTACAATCCTTAACTTTTATCTTTCAAAGACACCTTATCGCTCCATCCCACGCTAACCCGGCATGCTGCCTTGCGGCTTTAATGAGGTTAGAAAAGTGGATTATTCTAAATGACATCACCAAGGTCGTCGCAGATTGAAACTAATGACATCTTTGGAAGCTTTGAGATATCACTGTAGGCAGTCCATAAGCAGGCATTCCCTGAGAGGATGCAATCGCAGTAAAATATTCTGATGTCATCTGTTGCCGAAGATTTATTGCTTTGGAGTTGGGCCAAGGTATGTCAATGCCTAAGATCGAGACAGTTTAGTATGACAAATACGCTTCATAGGTCTAAACGACAATTGACCTTTATCCTTAGATCATGATGTATAGAGATAATAGAAGGTCGTACTCAACGTTGTCCGCACAGGGAATAATGTTGAATGGAGGGAATATCGTGACAAATTATAGGAGTTTACTGAGGACCTTTCGGGTCAGGAACTAAATATATGCATTTGTCTTCTAGTGTATTTTGTATTGTATAATTTATTCCTTTTATTCCAGGATTTGTATTTTACCTTAGATTCTAATTTGGTTATTCGTTTTGTATTACTTCCGTACTTTTTGTGGATCAGCCGTTATTCCAGTTGACTCTGCCTGTGCTGACCCAAGTAATAACATGTATCATTGCCGATGAATATAAATATCTGGTCTCCGAGTTGTAGAATGTTTATACTTACAGGCTGTACATCCGTCCATTGCATAAATCAGAAGTTGCCGATTTCATTTCTTAAAAATCCAGCAATGAATCTTTATCATAAATTCCATTTGGATTCAGAAACAGGACTTGTAGAATGCCATATTTTAGAGGTTCAGGTTAACACATGTCTCAAACTACTAGAAGGCAAAGCAAGAAGGAAAATGATAAGAAACACATTTCTGCCATGTGTAGACTGTCTTGCACGGAGGTCATAAAGTTGCTCAACGATTCTTTGGATCTTCTTCAGGCAATATATTGTGATGTATATGTGAAATGGAAAAGCTGTCTATCGTGGGTTGATTTACAAATATGCTCACGTTTCTCTGGAGATCCTCTACCCACGACTCTCTGCACCAGATTGTGATTTCTGTGATGTTGTGACCAGATTAAAACAGGATTACCTTCGTAACATTGACCTTTGCTAGTTTGGTAAATCCAGGACAAGTCTCTACAGTAATTACCGACTGACATTAGCCGCTGGGTTTGCTCAAAGTTTCCTTGGCACAAACTAATCTAGCATGTCGCATTCATGTCGAAACCTAAGTATATCGTATCACGCAACAGATCTTTAAAAGCAGTGCACGGCGTGCCGAATTGATGCCTCTGCGGAAGCACCCGTATCATGTACCACTTTATTGCTATTCAAGGCATCGCGTATTGGGTTTGGTCTCGAGTTCCAATGAATATTGGCTTACGAATGCCTTGTCTACAAGATCCACGATTCAAGACCCTACAGTTTTCAATTTTTCCTACGTCACAGCTCTGCCATAGAAAATTGGAAGTGACTGAAACGAAATTGAAGAATGACATGTAACGTTCTTAACAATATCAAGAGTCGAGGAGACTGGAAACAAAACAAGAAAACTGCAACAACATTCCCACCATGTGACTTCACAATGAGTCTCATTACTATTTTAGTTTAGACAGGACATTTTTTTACCTTATATCAGGTATCATTTAACATCATAGCGCGTCTTTTAAATGTTTAATCATATATTCTAAAGCTGTACCTCCTTGTTAATTTTCACAATGATTTCCTTTTTGTAATATGCTACCTTTTTAAGTATCGCAGCATGCTCGTTTTGGGTTTAAAACGTTTATGTTTTGATATATTATAATAAAGATGTAACGTTACTTTCAAATCAATCTTTATAAATACGTAATTAAGCGTTTTATCGACGTCTAGCCAGGAATTCTGATACTAAAGTGTTGACTTGATATATGATAATAATGACGTAACGTTACTGTCAAAGCAATTTTTATGAATCCGTAATTAAGCCAATATGCTGTGAGTGATCTTATCCCGAATAAACCATTCATCAATCACAAATCAATCACATTTTAGTCACTTCGGTGATTTGTCCGAATCAACAAAGTTATTGTGTTTTTATTTTTAATTTATTTTCAGCAGCTGCTTACAGTTGAGTTGTTTTTGTAGTATTGCTAATGATGTTTTGACAAATATGTTTTTGCCTTTTTTCCTCCCCCAACTCATGTAACTTCCCAGCACAAGAGCAACCTACCATTCAAATTTCGCAACCTTAGCATGTCTAGATCATGAGGTATCCAAACCGGAAGTTCCGCTGCAGTACCATAAGAAGCCGCCAGGGGGCCCAAAATCTAATCATTTCGAGGTCAAGCCCTACCCACCTACCGAATATAAAGACAATCCATTCAAGCCTTCTTAAGTTATTGTGTTAGAGACAGACGCACACACGCACGCACACACACACACACACACACACACACACACACACACACACACACACGTCTCTGAAAACATAAACTTCTTGACAAAGGTAATAATACTATTGACAAATATTTGATTTTGCCTTAAATCAGTTTTGGTTATATTTCTCACTTGAACAAACATGCACATGTAAATTAGTGGGCTTGTACTAAAGGCAAAATAGACGTCTAGACGTTAACCGGCACCTTGTAAATAATAGTCATTATAAAAACATTACTACTATGCTAATAACAAATATTCATTTTGGACTTTAATCCGTTTTGGTTATATTTGTCACTTGAACAAACATGCACCCGTAAACTACTGGACTTGTATGTACTAAACGCAAAATAGACGTCTAGACGTTAACCAGCACGTTGTAAATAATAGTCATTATAAATGCATTACTACTATGCTATTGACACACATTCATTTTGGCCTTTAATCCGTTTTGGTTATATTTGTCACTTGAACAAACATGCACACGTAAATTACTGGACTTGTATGTACTAAACGCAAAATAGACGTCTAGACGTTAACCAGCACGTTGTAAATAATAGTCATTGGATCTTGGCGCCTCAAATTAGAATTATCGATTCGAACCTTGCGCCATGTATAACCTCAGTTGTACTTGACCGGGCAGGTGGTCAATAGAAGGCGTTTCCCAAGTACAGCCATGTACAAAATTGTTTGATTTGTTTATTGATATTTTATTAATTTTATTTATTTTATTGAAATTGCAACGGCAATATACAAATGCCACCCAAGCAGCACCGCTGTGCAACACCGTCATGTTACTTGTGACATAATTAGACATTCACAAATAACACCAAAACATCAAAACATTAGTAATATATAAATTCAAATTGATATGTAAAATTTGTTGAATTTTTTTTTAAATTTTCTTTATTTCTTGTAAAAAAAATACATATATACTGGTCTCTACCACGCCTAAATATTATCACTCATTCCAGCTGCAGCATGTTAAATATGTGGACGATGATGCTTAAGAATTGGAACAATTGCCAATGTTTACATGTGTCTACGGAGACATTAATTGAATCCGGGTGCTTTCTCTCTGGTTAGGCGAAGATAAAGAAACACCAAGCCGCTAGGGAGCCCAAAATCTAACCATTTTGAGGTTTCATCTCATCAAGAACCACCTACCAAGTTTCATGACAACCCATCAATTGCATCTTGAGTTACCGGGCTAAACACACACACACACACACACACACACACACACACACACTCACAGACACACAGACACACACACACACATACATACATACATACATACACACAAACGGTACCAAAAACATAAGTCATAACCTTTTTGCAAAGGTAAAAATTCGGGATCCATACTCTGTTGAACACACTACTATACGTATCACCTGTGTCATAACTCGATTAATATTACTATACCTCGGTAACTATATATATACTAGGAAACCTACCAACGTAACCCTATTGTTGTATTATTCCATGTATATATATATATATTCCATGTATATCTATATATATAATGTCTAATGACTTTCTTTCTTCCAGGGTTATCCCTTAATAATAGTCTTTGACTAGTTGGGAAACCCTGGCTTTCTGTAAGCCGAATCAATAGATAAATAAATAAATAAAGGTCAAAATTCGTGCGCACACAGATAGATTGCCTTGCGAACAGATTGCTTCTCCATAAAATACTGTACACCCTTAAAAACATAACCCTCTGGCAAAGGTAAAAATTCGTGCACAGACGGATTGCCTTGCGAACTGGTTGCTTCTCCATAGAATACTGTACACCCATGTCGTACGTCATGAAAGGTGCTGCCTTCTGTGCCACAGACAGATGTCGTTAGTGCTCCCCCCTGAGGGCAGAGGTTACAAGGGATCGAAATCCCACCTCTAACGTCTCGTAATCATGTTTTAGAGATACAAAAAAGGTCAAACCTATTGATTTATGACCGTTGGTTCAACGAGAGCTCCCGATTTCTCCGCGTTTCCCTCAGCTGAGCATCAGCTTCCTACAGGGAACATTCATCATCACTAACAGCAAGCTTTGTCAGCGTTTTTCAGGCCCATGTGGTAATACCGTAAGCAAATGCAATAAAGAAGCTTGTAGATCTTAATATTATTCTCGTTTCCTACCATATGTTTTGAATCCCTTCTCTCTTGTTAAGACACAGGTGTATTTAGAATGGTTAACATGGTGATTCTTTTTCCAATGGAATACGGCTTTCAGAGAGCGTCCGTCACACACAGAGTACAACTTGATCACTTACTGCATGAAACCCGTTTGACGTAAGGCTGTGTTGATTTGATTTTGCATGGATGACATCCGCGCGCGCACCAATGTTCGTTCGTTTAAAAAAAAGAGTTTCCAACCATACTGTAAATCATACAAAGCAGATGGAAAATAAGCACACGGACTAAGTGGCTGCGAATTAACTTAAGTTAGGAGGAACTTATAGTCTCGCAGCCACTTTTACAGTGGAAAAAAAGTATTTTACAAGACATTGAATACTTAAAAGACATAGCGTGAGTCAAACCTCCCCTCCCAGAAGAAAAAAAAAGCAAAGCAGGACAGCTCAAAACGTTTTGTTTCTGTTATGTAGTTTTGTATGGCTAGCATAATTTTACAGTTAATATCATAGGAACAGAACAAACTACCACGAAGTTGTTTAGCATTGTCAGAAAGGGTGTTTAAATTAATAATGTGCCCAAGAATGCTTGAAGGCTTGCCATAAAGGACTGAGCGCTGGTAGACGTATATAGGGCAGTGCAGTATATAGACAATCGCATATAAACGTCAACATGTATATCAGTGAATAATGTTTACAACTTCACCACGTTGTTTTTGTCACGCAACGGCAATAGCGCGAACATGCATGTGCTTTGTAACAGGTCAGAGAGCAAAACCTTTTGAATGCCACATATCACATTTTCTGTGGAATGCAATTTGTTAGCCGTGTATCTGGCCTGACATTATTTCCATAAAACGTCCCTGCATGTTATGCTCAACAACGCTTAGAGTCACATTGAGGTCAGAGATAATGGGACGTACCATAACCCCTTCACATCAATAGCACTCCGAAGTATCCTCTCAAGAACCACACAGAGAAGCCGAAGCGTAGATGTTTGAAAAAGATAAAAGCTGGTCTTGTGTTTTAAAAGGTACGAGATACTTGCTTGGATGGGGGGTTCTTTGCTATGATATCGTGCAGTTGTTCCAGAAATTACCACTCAAGAGAAACCACCACTCGCCATGCCCACTTCTATCCGCATATCAAAGTCACACCGCGAGTCAATTGCTGTAACTTCTCCATACCCTTCCGGAATAAGGATTGACACTTGACTGCTATGATACCTAGATAGCCTACATTAAGCGCCAACAGATCCATTTAATAGGAAAGGATTGCCACAACCCAACGGGTAATACTAACCCTCTTAACGCATAAAACTCAGGAAGCAATTCGTCCGCGGGTCCATGGAGAAATCATTCCAAGGGAATCACCAGGCATGTGGCTCACCTGTTTTACATTAGCGAAGATTAAAAGGCATGATACAATCTTAGATAATAGCCTTTTCTTTTGACCCTGTGATCCCGAATAGGTGCCAAGTACGGCCATGTGCAGGATGTAGGAATGGGATGTCACCTTCAGGAATGATTCTGCATTAAGTGGGCTAGATATGCATGATTGCCACCAAATTTATAGTTGATAACCTGCCAGTGAGATCTGTACATAACAGCTAGGTAAAAGTGTGCGCTATTACATTTTTTTTCCTTCTTTCAGGCCACATCAATTCAATTTGGTGGTTCGCAGTCTCTTTTTTTCAGAAAAAAATATGAAGCGACAGGGCGGAAAAACAGGCCTAGGCACACTATTATAGCTCCAAATGCTACGATATGAGCCATAAAGTCAACATATCAGGCCGGTTTATAATTTAAACAATGAATTTTGAACTTTTAATCAAACCGCTGCATTGATAGATGGAAAAACTGTAACAACTAAAAAGAAACGGACTTTCTTCAAGATCATTGTGGAGTTGATTCAGAACCATATTTTTATTTTTTATTTTTTTTGTAAATCAGAAAAAAATGAATTGGGCTATCCGATAACCAATAGATTAAATCAGTGTGTCTTATAACTCCCTTGTGTAGATATAATGAAGAAGTTATTGAACTAAAGTGAGTTCTGTCACCCCCTTTTGCATGCTATTTTACTACTATTACGTCGACATCTATATGAAAGGCACATAAAAATCACATTCATCGTTGCAATACAGCCGACACAATTTATCGACTTGCCTTTACGTGCAGACCGAGTTTATTAGATCACACACCCCTACTGGCAAGAGACCCCGTTGACATACTTCCCACAGTGCCCAATAATAAGGGATTCATATATAACAATATTCATACTATCACAGCCGTAGGACAATTACGTTGGTGCCAGGAGTACAAAAGGACAGACAAAATATTGACATTTGAAAGCATGGTAAAACGTGTTATACCTAGTAAGTAAATTTTACTTGTATTTAATTCTTTTTTCGTATACCAACATAGCAGACACGTACTGTACATAAAGCCTGAATGGTGTTGGTATTTACATTCATGGAATAAATAAAAACATATATGTATATAAGTAAACAATGAATTGTATCGTAAGTTTATGAAAAAGAGTAAGCAAACGGTTTGTTTTATCCCCCTAAAAGCACCAATTTTCAATGTTTTCACCATTTATGTAGGAACTGATTACAGGTGCAATTTACAACATCTGTGAAAAATGTTTTTTTTTTTGCTGTTCGAAATCATGAAAACATCTAAATAGCAATTTTTTTTAAAGCCACATGTTTTGCAAGAGCCGATGTTTCGATGACCGCCTGTCATCATCATCAGGGATAATATGACCGGTTTATTGTGCACTGAAGCTAGGTGTTACTGGTTCACTGTGCACCGAAGCTAGGTGTTACTGGTTCACTGTGCACTGAAGCTAGGTGTTACTGGTTCACTGTGCACTGAAGCTAGGTGTTACTGGTTCACTGTGCACTGAAGCTAGATGTTACTGGTTCACTGTGCACTGAAGCTAGGTGTTACTGGTTCACTGTGCACTGAAGCTAGGTGTTACTGGCTCACTATGTACTGAAGCTAGGTGTTACTGGTTCACTGTGCACTGAAGCTAGGTGTTACTGGTTCACTGTGCACTGAAGCTAGGTGTTACTGGTTCACTGTGCACTGAAGCTAGGTGTTACTGGCTCACTATGTACTGAAGCTAGGTGTTACTGGTTCACTGTGCACTGAAGCTAGGTGTTACTGGTTCACCGTGCACTGAAGCTAGATGTTACTGGTTCACTGTGCACTGAAGCTAGATGGTACTGGTTCACTGTGCACTGAAGCTAGGTGTTACTGGTTCACTGTGCGCTGAAGCTAGATGGTACTGGTTCACTGTGCACTGAAGCTAGATGGTACTGCTAACAATGCAGTCCCAAACGTAAAGTAATAGTGACAAACATGGGGTTTGTGATAACATAGTGAACAGATATACCGTTCCAAATGTAAAGTATTGCATATACAATATATATCATTAACCAACAATACTCAGCTAATGTCGTCGAAACGTCGGTTCGTGTAAAACATGTGGTTGTGAATAAAGAAAAAATTTGCCATTCAATCATTTACCAACGAATGATAAAACTATTCACGGATGAAAAACATCTATTCAACAAACCAATGATTTAGTAGCTATTTTTGACATTTTGTATCCAGAAAATCAATATAAAGCTGTAATAAGCTGTGTGGGTGGATAATTAGCAGTGACAAGGGAATATTGGTACGCAATTTGTAAAGATATCAACAACCTCTAATGGCGGCCTAATTGAATCCTACGGCAATCAAAAACTACTTTAAGGAGCCATATACAGCTGTAACAAATACCAGAAGACCAATAATGTGCAACGTGTTGCATTAACATCCCTTCGCTTCTGGGCCAAAGAGTTAAGGCAAGCATTAGCATGGAACTATCAAACAGAAAATACGAGACGCCTTATTGCACTTAGCATGGCAGACAATTAGTGGCATTCGGCGGCAACTTTTGTTCCTAAGTATGCCATCATGGCACGGAATGGAGAGACAGGAGATTATCGCTAATGGAGACAAACTATTTTATATGGACAAAGATCGATGTCGTCCTACTTTGCTGCACCCCTTCCTGAACATTAGCGCCCGTTTGATGGATCATCTGGGAAATGATTTTGAACCATTTGTCTTGTCATTAGCACGCCTTCTGGGAAGGTCTTATGGCCAGGACTTACATTTGTTTGATCTTCTGGGACACTATTACGTGGGATTTATGTTTTCCCAAAGTCGCAAGAACACTTGACATTCATTTCGAATCTAGCAACGTCCGTAAGGCACGGCAACCTGAGGAGAGCATTTCTTTCAGGAAATGAAGGGTTTTACTCTCGGTTACCCTGCAGCCCCTCCTAATGCAACATACAAGCACATAAAACATAAGAAAGTAATTTATAACACACTGTATTTAGTATTAGTAGACACGCACAGTCGTGGATGAGCGATTTATAATGCGGCCTTATGTTTAACAGTACTTTGAAGTTAATGCATCTTCAGAGAGTGCTGCTAAGTACACCATTGATCCGAAATCCCTAGATATATGGACACAGGCTCAATGAAAACTGACAAGATTTGCTGCCAAAATGTTATTCGGCCATACATCGACCTTTCACCGAATGTGCAACGTTACACCTGATGGCGCTATAGGGCTATTGATAGAAACAGTGTCTGTTCAAATGTGAACACGATGCAATATGTTTTAGTGGTAGCAATAACCTCTTACCTTTCAGTACCATGGTTAGGTAGATCACCAACAGCATGTCTCTGCTATAGTCAGCCATTTTATGACGCTCCTATGGCTGAGGATCTGTAGTCAAGCGCGTCCAATCACTAGAATGCCGGGACGACTGAATGTGTTCAGCATATGATGGCTTGCGTTTTTAAGCAGGTTATAAAACCTCGGCAATATCCGTGAAAACACTATAACGTGTTCTCTGATTGGCCCCTGCGGTCCGTGAAAAATGCTGTAGGCGTAATTGAGTTAGTTGCAGATATTTGGATTATTTTATCGTGATAATACAATATTTTTATCCGCCAAGTTTTCAATATATATCGACAGCAGTTTATGATACAGTACGAGGAATTATTTGTCAGAAAAACAGTATATGTATTACATTTAAAACGCAGACATTACAATGAAATATGGTTTTACAAGATACGTCATTGTGTGCTCGACAATAAAATTGCACATGATTTGACAAAATATCACAAAGGTATCAACGTATCAAAAATAATAATCCTCTAGATTCAACTTGGCTATCACCTTGGAATGTCACCCTGGGTTGGGAATGATTTTGTGTCAATCACCCGTAAGCCCCGCCCACCTCTGGATTACGATCTGTCATTTCTCTCGCTCCCGTGAGAACAGGCCATCGGGAAATTCCACTTTGGACTGCAATTTGTTGTAATGCGGTGATAGATTAATACCCAGATCACCCCTGAAATAGCGACCCCGTAGGACAGGTATTGGAGGCTTTTCAAATCGAAGCTACTGTCGGCTTTGTAGTCGTGAGGTCTCCTAACTTGATTTATATACTTTGAAGTTTCTTGTTGAGGAACTTAGTTTCTGGATGTGGGCCAGAGCTGTCGCATCCATCTGTCAAATACTTCTATGTCCTTAAAAGAATAAGATTCTTAAAAAGAAGAATCAATACTGCTTCTTTGAGTCAATGGCCTTTGGATGGAAAGGTTGGAAAAGTGTGCAAAGGTTTCATGTTTGAATGTTTAAAATAAAACCATCAATAGGCACTAAAATCTTTGTAATGTAATTTTTATTTCTCCAATGCTTATAGCATCAACTTTGTTTCCGTTAGTGCAAAGTTTTCTATGCTTTTTTTACCCACGCAGTGCCGTCTGTTTTGACGTACAACCAGTTGGTGTTTACATAATTTTAAGACAAATGAATCTTGTACATATGTAAATTAACAAGGTTTTCTGCTCATGGCGTTCATAAAGGTAGCCTGAAATCCATCCGTGAACGCTGTGTCTCCGCTCCGTTTCTCCGCTCTGCCTTCAGAGCGGAGACACAGCGTTCACGGATGGATTCCAGGCTAGCACAAAGAATAAATGAATGAAGACATTTATTGTACATACATACCCTAGGTCACAACAAAGGAATAACTTGTATTGTGTAAATACACACATGGCCAAGCTACAACATGTAGTACTTGCACTATAGTCTATTGTCGTAGTACTAGCTTGATTATGTATGTATGTACACATGAATAAAAAAGAATTGACATTTATAGACCAATTAAGGAGCATGAATAAGCTTAAGATGGGTCAAATATAATCATAGTCACAATTGCCAACCATGAATTAAGTACAGACTATCAGTATATGCCTGTTATACTACATATATTAATATTCTTATTACTAACTAAGGCTATGTTGTAACGCCCATTAAGCTTTCACTAGCAGACAGACTGGGTCGATCGTATGTATAGCGTATGTCGCTTCCAAGAAACTCACAAATGTACCGCAGTTCATGATCACTGTTACTGCAGTATGGATTCTTTTGAAGTTTATTACTTTTGGCTTTGTTCAGTAAGGCAAATCCATGATACCATAGCTTATCAGCCACCCAATACACCATACACGTACAAGGCGGGGGCTCACAGAAGACGTGATATGGGTGAATAACTGTACTTTATGAAGTATATCTGTAAGAATTCAATACCAGCCGAATGTCCAATTCCCCTTCCTTTCCGGTTTATTTCCCTATACACCGCCAGGGAGCCGACAACCATTAACAACAAACTTCGGATCTTGGCAGTACCAAAAGATTGGAACTGAAGAGTGTTATCGATTTTGTGTCTTTTACTAAGTAGGCAGTGGTGTTGTTATCAACCCGCCAGCGAATCTTGTAGATAGTTTTGCATGGTATCGTTTTCTTGACTTTTCTTGAAATTAGCTTTTTAGTACCCAGGGAATTTGTCTGATGAAAACTTATTATTATCTCGATCTACATTGTTATCCCTAGCCATTTTGAAGCAAATACCAAATAGGTAAAGGTGATGTTGTTAATCCTTTAGCCAATCTTGCAAATATTTAGTTTGGCACGGTCTTGTTTTCTTTACTTTTCTTGTAATTAGCTTTTTAGTATCTAGGGAATCAAATCAAGTAAGTAACTAAGTAAGAAATCAATCTGTAATGTTATCCCCTAGCCATTTGAAAGCAACTTTAATACCAAATATCGATTCTATATAGATGTTTTATTATTACACTGCAAACTGAAATATCATAGAAAGTCCTGTCAAGAATCCACAGAAGGTAGACTATTCACTTCACAGAAAGTTGGATTTACCAATGGTAGTAAGTGCCGACAAAGTCGGGTAAAGTTTACTTTGTAGACCGTGCCTAACTTAAGAATGGTAGAAAAAATTCTGTCCTGTAATTTTACTTACTATCTTTAAATCCGACTCTGTTTACAAAGCAAACATTATCTGGCTTTACTGTCATCTACTACCATTGGTAAATCCAACTTTTCGTGCAGTAATGTATGTATTTCATGAGTAACGAGCTACATGAAAGCCCAGGGTAATTTGTTACTCCAAGGGATGTACTTGATAATGATCAATGGATTGATAGCTGTGTTTGTAGACATCTTGAACATACATAAGCATTTAGAAGGCAACGTCTGACTCAAGCCTAGATTTGATAACATACGTGACTGAACTGCATACCTGAGTGATGTTGTCGAAATATTTGGTGTTTCTTTAGATCGATGATATCTATCACAGTTTCTTCTGTGTCGCCATACATCGTGACGAATTGTCAGGGAAAGTTATCTTTAGTATCGTGGCTTTCTACTATTTGTGTTGTAGTTCTATGCTTCCATACTTCAAGCACACTTCTGGATTTGCAGCACGTTAATGTCATCAAGCCCAGACACTGCAGAGCCTTGCAGAGCCATGCCAACCAGTCTCCCAGTCTGTGTTGAGTAAGACAAGAGAGACAACTCAACTCAACTAGGTGGCAAGGTGGTCTTGTGGTTATGGTTGTTGACTCAGAATCAGAAGGGTTTGGGTTCGAATCCCTGGCAGACCCCAATGGTGTACCCTTAGGAAAGGAACTTTACACCTATTTCCTCACTTGACTTGTTTGATCTCGGGTTTAAGAAGAGCCACATCTTGAGCACGTTTAAGATCCCACCGCACTTATCGAAAAGAGCAGGGGTCCTTCCTGGTACCGGTGTGAGTGGTTCAAACCTTACAGTCTGGCCTCAGGTTTGACATATTGAAGAGGTGATAGTCACCTGTTATGCCAATCCTTCCACAAATGTTGTAAATTAAAAAAAGACAATTCAACTCCAACAAAAATTGACGGGCTGAAGATCAAATTTGCTCGGTGTGGCATGAAAAACCTTCATGACAACCCTCCCAAGAGCATTGTTTTTATATGTAAATCAAGAAGTTTCAAACATTTATTTTTCCTAAACATTAAATAAAATTATACATATTAAGTAGCACAATGTCAAGTTGACTTACGTCATAGTTAATATGAATAAAATGAAGTACGGGATTCATGAGTGTGCATCTGATACACTGCGTTCTTCTTCACACCATCCACAGCAATCATCTTGGAGCAGGCATGCCACCTGCCGAAAGTCGACGGTAATGCAATATTGTAGCGTGTCAAGTGCTACCGTGGACCCATTGCCTAGAACATTAACGGGCACCAGACACACACATGGACTCAGTTCCGGCTTCTTTAAGAGACTCTTAAAGTAACAGAAATCAGAAATGACCAAAACGAACAGACAATAATCATATACCAGCTCTTACTCTTATGTATGTATTTTGTAGCATGTATGTGTTAAAATATGTGTATAAATTTATTAGGACCTGAAAGGATGTAGATTGTATCTTTGTTATATTTGTTGTCTGACCTTTACCTCATCTTTCATGACCTCAATGAAAAGCGGCCTGCAGATCGATTTGAGCTTCTAGTGAATAAATAATGGTTCAAACAAACAAACAAACAAACAAACAAACAAACAAACATCATTGCCCTTTTGGAATCGAGCTTCAGTGTCGAAGACAAGCACTGAGAGGGTAAGCTGTACGCTATATTATCAATATATTGTGTCGTGCCTACAGAATAGTCACTTTTGGAACTTTATAATATAATAATGGTCTCTAAAACAATGAATGCAATGGTGACTTTTTATTACTTACTCATTTACTTGTGCTCTGACAAAATACGAGCTAGAACATGATATTTTAGTAAGGAAGAACATATTTTAGGGGCAAAAGTAGAATTTACCCTGCACTATATCGTGGAGTATGTGCGAGATATGTCAGCGTAGAATCCTGGGAATCAGGTGGTACGACCATGTCTCCACTGACGCCCTGAGAGCGAGAACCAACCAGCCCCCTCTGTCCAGTAAAATCCGCGCAGCACGTCTCCGCCTCTTCGGCCACATCGCGAGGGCGGAACCACCTCTGGAACTAGGCTTTCTCATCAGAGAACCGCCTCCTCCCAACTGGTCCCGCCCCAGAGGGAGACCGAGGCGCACCTGGACTGATCTGCTGTCCACCGACCTCCAAGCTGCAGGCCTGGACATCACCGCCGCCTGGGTGGCAGCCAGAGATAGGCAGACCTGGAGGACCACATGCAGAGGCGCTACGCCCCCCTGCGGGGCATGCGGAGCTGAGTGAGTGAGTGAGATGTGCGAGATAATCCAGGGGTAAAAGGTATATGTTTCACGTGTTGAAGGACAGGGCTTTACATGCATGCATGCAACTAAGTTATAATAAAGCATTTTTCACCATGTGAAGGTCTTCCAACGACCCCTTGCGACACCATTCTGAAGTACAAAATATATGTGTCAATCAGAACTAGGAATAAGATATATGTATTTTTAGCGTTATGAACTGGAGTCATTAACATTATTCCAGAGTTGCTTTTATTGAATTGTCATTTCCATAGAGTCAATCTGATCATACGTTGGAATATAAAGTTCTTGCTTTGCACAGTTTACATAGTACAATATATATTTGCCTTTAAGTTTGGCAAGTGTCGAGATGATCACTTTACAAGTATCCACTGGATAGCCATCTTCTTCAGCAACCCTGATGACTTCTCGTACCGTCTGTTGGAACTGAGTTCAATTTCAGTATTCCAGAAAGGGAAAACTATAAGGAAGTGATTTTTTTCAAATCTTAGAATATGATTTGATACAGAATAACAACATTAACGTAGTCAGAAAATTTAGAAGCCAGTCATCATTCCTATATAACGACGTGTTTCTTACCAGTTCGTCTGTGAATTAAAAATAAAAGGAACACTGCACAAAATGCATTCTTTCAGCACACATTAAGCATGCTTAAAGGTTCCGTTTCATCACTCGCATGTACCTTTACGCATACTTTAAGGCGTGAATAAAAATATGATTCTGTACAGTGTAAGAGTCAACGTCAATCGAAATCTGTAGTTAAAACCTACAGCTACTGGTGCTTCATGTCCTATTCAAGTTTAATTAATGCCGTCAGCATCTGCGGTTACTTAAATCTTTTTTCGTTTGTCTACCCCTTCTACAGGGGCTTTGTTGGATGCAAATGTCTTCTTCATAGAATTGGTCCTTCTCGTTGCTGGGATAGTCGATTTTCCGGTCTACATCACCTAGCAGTTTGAAAAAAAATCGTTAGATGCATGACATTTCAGTCAATACCGTTACAAGGTTTTTACTGAATCTGATGCAGCTCTAAATACAAAGCGTTGCAGTTTTTACACTTTATAATTGTTGATTTACAACTTATAATATCTCTTCATAAAGGTCATTATTGTTAATGAACATCTTTCTGATTTGTTCTTAGTGGCTGGAATGGTAATGGATATTTCCTATAGTCCCGCCTACCTCGGTCAAATAATAAAATTCAAATATTTGACCACTTTCTTATTGGTCGAATCGCTAATTGTGATGTTACCATTGGTTGAACTGCTAATTGTGATGGACAGTTAGAAAATGTCAATTGCATCCGATCCAGTGTCGTTTGCAGATATAAAATTAAATTCCATACCTGTTAGTCAGATGTGCTTTCATAAGCATTAATATACTATGACATAAACACAGAGTAATAAAAAACTTTTAGTGTTAGACCTTCGCTTCTAACTCACTTGAATGTAGAAGGTCCATTGAATATGTGTTCCTATCCCGTCTAGATGGAGAGCTGTGTATTGTTGTTTTCTCAAAGTGTTGCAACTCTATCGCAGACCTCTTTGTTGGTGATCCATTTTTCCTTCTGTTTGGAATGAAAGCAGTTGTATAAACCTTTTTTACTTCTACCTAAGAATTGTCATAATAAATATTATAGTAATATAGTATGCTATTAGCACATACATGTAAGCCGTAAGCCATAGGCATGCACCATACATGTTTGTTTATTGTTGCATATTAATTAAGAGCTTCATATATTAAAAAATAGAGTGTCATCTTAAACTTACTTTTTATTTGCTGAACCTCTCGTTATGCAGTAAGCCAGAGACTCTGATTTTGTAGATTTTTCTAGAGATATGGAAAAAAAATTGATATTTTACAAACTGCAGGAAAAAAATTATTGAGTTAAGAAAACCGTTTGCAAGATAATAAAGGATAGTGCTTAATTACAGTCACAATCTATAGTTTATGCATAAGGGTATTTTTGGACCGGATATTGACTGATAGGATTACAGCAAATTACATATTTCAAGTTGCTGGGTCTTACTTTGTATAAAATTATTTTGTTAATCAAACTTCATTACAACTTACTTTCCTTCCTATCTCTCCGGATCCAACCCCTCCTGATACTCAGAGTGATGATTGCAGCAATAGCAAGAAGCATCCCTACTGCTGCCGAGCCGGCTATCACCCCAACAACAGCTATTCGAGAAACTTGAACAAGGCAAAACTTTTGAAATATTACTTTTTTTTCAACTTACTTACAACACAAGAGAAAATAGGCAAATATCATTTTCAGATTCGAATAAAAGCTCATCTGTGTTGAAATCCATAGTTGTAAAGTTTAAGCTTTGCTGGAACACGAAAAGAAAGACTAACCATGGATTTTTGGTCGAACAAGTCAACCTTCGTCAGATGTAATATCCACTACGCTGACTTTCCGGAATCCGGAAACGTGATGACGTTAAAGTTCGTATTTTGGATACGGAGCAGGACTACTTTGTGAAGGGTGTGAAGGAGGCAGTATACATCAGGGCCCACCATTCCTCTCTGAACCATGACGGTGGTATATATTCCATTTTTCGGCCATTTTTTAATTCACTGCTGACGTCATTTCCAGATTCCGGAAAGTCAGCGTGGTGGATCACACACCTGACGAAGGCTGACGTGCTTGACCAAAAATTCATGGTTAATCTTTCTTTTCGCGTTGGAACAAACTTTACAATTACAACCGTTGTCAAGATGTAATTGTTATTTTTATGTTTATAATAACGAATCACTTATAAAGTATACAGTACAAAACCATCACAGAGCTTACCTGAAACCGTAACTCTAAACTCTCTCAGGTCCGAGCCGTACTTGTTGGTTGCCTTGCACATGTATGTTCCCGCGTGGGCTTTAGTTGCAGACGATATGGTCAACTCGCTCTGTACCCTATCGTTGAAGACAGTTTTAACATCTACGTCGCCTTCACTTTTATCACCAAAGTCTCTTTCGCCACTTCGCCCTCTCCATAACCATGAGACGTCGTCCGGAGTAGGATCGGCTTGGATTATACAGGTAAGGCTGACGGTCTCTCCTCTCGTCACAGAAACTGTAGAGGAGACGTTCAGGACTTCCGGTCTACCTTGGATTGAAACAGACTGTCATATTCACGAAATGCTATCATCTTGAAGAGCAGTTGCATACATGACCAACGGAGGATCCATAGATTTGTTATGAGAATTAAACTGTTCTCCAACTCAATATGGCTTCCTTCACTCCTCTTACACTCTCTGGAAGGGGTTAACATTCTAGATACTGAACGCGACTATGTTGTGAGAGGAGTAAAGGAAGCCATCTACATCCACAACACTTGGGTCAGATAGCTGATGAAGACCGAGAGATTCTTTCGAAAATTTATGTGAGTTAATTTCTTTTTTAATTTATTATTATTGTTATTATTATTATTATTATTATTATTATTATTGTTATTATTATTAGTAGTAGTAGTAGTAGTAGTAGTAGCAGTAGTAGTAGTATCGTCATTTTGCACTTAAAAACAAATCAGTATGCAATGAATTACGTAGAACGAATGTGCGGGAAAACCCAGAAACCTGGAGGTTTATCGAGGCGGGTCCCCTTAGATACAATTGAGTTGGAGAACAGTTTAATTTTTCATAATGTAATTTTATTTACCAACTCAGATAAACTTTCATGCTAATATGTTCGAGATTTGTCTGACGAGATGTATTTACATGTATATTCCAAGATAATCAGGAAATTTTGATAAGTGATATAAGAAACGAAGATTTTGAAATAAACTGTAATGAGCAGACAGTACCTATGACGTTGATGAAGGTATTTCTGCTCACTTCGTTGAAGCCCTTACTGTTAGCGACGCATTCATAAGCTCCTTCGTTGGAATAGCCTATCTCTGAGAACGCTAGTGGATTGTCAAAGAACATCCTGGTGTCAATCCGCCTCCATCTCACCCTGGGTTTCGGGTTCCCCTCTGCCTGGCACTTCAACGAGAACCCGGCCTGTCCGTACATGACCGTTGTCTCCTCGTCAAAGATGGATTTGATGAGTGGCGGGTCTATACCAGGGAAATATGATAGCAAAATTCAATTAGACTACCAAAATATGCAGATTGTGGTCATATTTTAAAGATCTGTGAATAGTTTCATCAGGTTGGTAAGTCAGTGAATAAAAATACATTTTTTAACAACTAAGTGTTTTATTCAGCCGACGTTTCGGTGACCGTCTATTACCTTCCACAGGGCAGTTCTGACCGGTTCAAATTGCACAGCACATGCCTGCAGGTGTCTCTGCTTAAAGATGCGTTCCCAAATGCAAAGTATTTACATATATACACAGTTACAGTGAACGGTGTCTACAATGCGGTCCCAAATGTGGGTTCGGAACGCATCTATAAGCAGCGACACCTGTTCTGTGCAATGTGAACCAACGTGATGAAAGTATTCACGGATTGTTTGAAGATGTTTAAAATGGCTTGGCATTTTGAATTCAATTGTCTAACAGTGCTGTTGTTGGCTTGACATAAAAAACGACCGCAAGCTAACTCTCAATTTAGTCATATTTCTATCGTGCTTTTGGGGAACACCATTTCGATATCTGCATTGTGTTCTAACCGATATATTACCTTATTTGGTCTAATATGTACTTGTTATTTTTGCATAGAGAGCCAAAATCTATATCAAAATAAGCTTGTCATCGACGAGTCATAAAAAAACACCCACGCATAGTGCCTTCAATTGTGATGGCATCTCCTGATGACGACTTGACGAAAAACAGGCCCAATTGCCACTTACTAAGGACAAACATACGTAAGGGCATCCTTAACAAATATAATATTGTTATCAATCATTTTAAGTGTCTTACATCTGACGTCCAATGCCATGGTCCCAAAACCGTCTGGTTTGACTCCATTCCTCGCTGTGCACTGGTAGGTGCCCAGGTCGAAGCTGGTCACATTTGTCAAAGTAAGGACACTTCCTCTGCGGTAGAGAATTATCGATTTCAACCTCAAAACGTGCGTGTAATTCATTACAGAGAGTGAGGAGGGTAGACACTATAGGCGTTGAAATTGCTGACTCTTTCACACCCTGTCCTTATTTGATATATATAAAAGCTTTTGGGATATTCTCAGCTGGTTCCAATCAATAGGTTATATCCGTCAGCTGACTCTTGTGTCAGTTTATGGACCTCGCGGTAGGTTTGTTGGAAGCTATTTGTCTACTAAAGCCCCTGTCACACATAGCCGAATATGGCCCCCCGAACACTGCCCAACTCCCCAACCATGCTTAGGAGTAGGTCGAAAGCAAGGTCGGCTACTGTTCGGTTGCACCATTTTCCAACTGTTTAAAACATTCGGGTGTGGACGGGAGGTTCGGTCAAGGTTGTCTGGTGGTTGTCTGGTGTTTGTGAGTAGGTCGGGGCGTGGTGTTCAGTCAAATTTGACTCAAATTTTAAAGCAAACTCGATTGATTCATATAGAAATGTAGGCTTGGCGTAAATCTGGTCAGACTTCTACCGTAGTCGGGGGAACGTTCTGTGTGGCAGGGGCTTGAGCAATCCTCTTACATGTCATATAATCGATGTAATGAATGTACATCTTTATTTTTGATAAGTGTAATACCTAGACATACGTCAATATCTGACTATTTCATAAGTGTAATGGTAATATTACCTGCCTAGAGGACCCTGTGGTAAGCTGTCTCCGAGTCTCCACCAGGTCAATGATGCTTTGGGATTGCCGTCAACTTCACAGCTCAGGTTAGCTGACTGTCCTTCAGCCACCACAACTGACATCTTCGGGACCTTGACGACTGGGGGATCTTAGGCGGAATATAATTTTTTTCATTTGTATATTGGTTAGGATTGTGGATATCACTTTACGTATTAGTTACACTTTGTTTCATTTGTAATGAAATAAAGTCATCATCTTTCATGCATAAAATTAAATCAGTGTGGCCTAAGTTTGAAAAAAAAATTGCCACGCAAATGAAAGAGGCAAGGTAGAGTAAATTCCCGTACAGCAATGTTCTTAGTGAACACACGGCTGCTGCTAAAAGGGAATTGAACATGAGTGCAATGTAAATTTCTGCTTTATATGATCACCTATATTTCATATAGTCATATGATGAATGAAATAATCCATGTCTAGCCTAAACACAATCCTCACCGCCGGGTCTTGTGTAAATCAACATTTATTATGTTTTGTTAAAGGAACACAATGAGCATAATATGCCGATACGTCTTACAGTATACATAGATGATTTCTTACTAGCTTTGCAAACGTAAGACAGCACATGCAGGAAAAGCAATTGATGCATGCTGCGCTCAAGAGTTAGGTCTGAATTAGGTCTAAAATTGACCACTTGTAGCTGTCATAGGCTATAGGCGATGAAGTTGTTCTTTCATTCTTGCCATTTTTGTACAACAAGCAATGTGATTCGCTTCCAGGACGTTTTTTACACCTAGATAAACCCAGGACGAATTCCTTTAAAAAGTCTTTCATACAGCCTTTTAAGTATGGAATCAGTTATCACTAGCATTGCAGACCGCTTAATCCCTAAAATCTTTCAGAGGTGGTTTCTACGAACTGTGCTCTCAATGAAATTGAAATGATCTCGACTGTTCCAGTAGTAATATTTAGCAACCGTGAAATGGGACTGATTTTAATGTAATGGTAATAGTGCTATGGTAATGATTTGTGTGTAAATATTGGTGAATGTAATGTACATGCATGTCTTCGTATGTTGTTTTTATTTTTATTGTTATTGTTATTGTCGAGAAGACCAGGAAGACTAGTGGTGTACCTCGATTATCTGAATAAAGTCTCACAAAGTCTTTTGTTTCATACTATGATCATTTTTATGTTTGTTTTAACTTTTCTATTTTTGTGACTTAAAATGCACCTACGTATTACCAAATCTGATGTTAAAACAATAGACATATTCGGGCTGGAAAGAAAACATGTACAAGCTCACGGTTTAATACCTTGTTTAAACATGTACTTACACTTAACTTGAATGGTCACCGACGTCACCTGAGGGTCGGCAACGCCAGGGAAGCCCTGGTCAGATTCACAACTGAAGTTGGCTTGGTTGTCCCATTTGGTTAGGAACGAGATGACTAGGTCCAGGGATATTCTTCTGACCCTGTGCTCTACCATTGCTTCACGTGGAAGGTCTAACAGTTGTGTACCGTTATACCAGGCCAGGTCCGGGAGAGGGTCGCCCCCATCCGAGCGGCAGGAGAGAATGAGACTTTTGCCGGCTGCTCGAGGAGACAGGTCACCAAGCACGACCGGTGGAGAAGGTGGGGGAACTATGGAACATAGGCAGAGACATGGTAAATTTCAGTATCAGATCTCAGGTAGAATGATTAGCATTTCATCCATCAATCTTCGTGCTAATGGTACTGGTTTCTATTGGTGGCACTACAGGAAAATTTGGATTTACCAATGGTAGTAAATGCCTGTAAAGTCGGGTAATGTTTACTTTGTAATCAGCACAATGGTAACAAAGTCCGGTAATTTTATTTACTACCATTGCTAAGTCCGAAATTACCTGATTTTATTTACTCCCATTGTAAAGTTCGGTTCTGTCTACAAAGTAAACATTACCCGACTTTACTGGCATTTACTACCATTGGTTAATCCAACTTTTCGTGCAGTGTAGGGTTAAGAATAATCTTATCGATTAAAAGTGGCAATAATCTGTACATCAATGTCTGTTTTGTATGTATGGCATGTACACCGTTGCAAGAAAGGACCTCTGATAAACGTTGTACCGAAAACATCTAAAAAGTCAAGCACGTACGCTTAAGAGATCGCCTTAGTTCATTTGCCGGGACGGGGGGCCGTACCGACTTCCGACGAACTTTGACCCAGTATTAACGTCACACGTACGTGCATAAAATCACGTGTCTACAGCACTCGAGTCAGATAGCTTTAGAAGACCAAGAGATTTTTTTCGAAAAGTCCGGTAAATTTTATTTCTTTTTGAGTTGTTTAATTTCCATTATGAGATTGCCTTTGGTATTTTCTAATTCTGCCTCAAAAATCCCTGGGCATGCTTCAAAAAGTTTCACGTATAAATTTCATACAAATGTATTCTACTCCCAATGACCCAACACAACCACCCACACGGCTGCCCCTTTTCAATTGTAAAATCCACCTCTGCTCTCAGCGGAAGACAATAAAGTCTATCTTGGAATGCAAGACGTGCTGCTCTGCGGCAAGGTGCTTCCACCTGATCCGTCGGTAGTCATGGTAAACCAATATTTCTTCATTACGACTGTTTAGGGATTTCTAAGTTAGGCTAAGAATCAAAAGGCAAGTGTTGTTCCCACTTATGATGGAAAGGTTTATCTCTAGCAGTTATATAACGTCAATGACGACATCATGAATTATCGGTTTAGCTTATACTCTAAAGTTACGATACTTGAGTAGGAGTAAAAACTTGAAATGTGAGATGAGTCAAAAGTTGGCGCCGAAAGGAGCTATAAAAGTTTGATAACGGAGTTGTTCTTTGACCGCCACTTCAGCCCCTGTTACATATTCAGAATCTTCCCCCGACGACCAACCAACCAAGGTTGGCTGAAGTTCGGGTGCAGTCTGACCAGATTTAGGCCACGCCTACCTTTCTATACGAATCGAAGTTGAGTTAAATTTGGAGCCAAATTTGACTCCCGAATACGCCCCCTCCAACGCTAACCTACTCCCCAACTACCAGCCAAACATGGCCGAACCTCCCGTCCACATCCAAATGTTTTGAATATTTTGAAACATTCGGCTGGTGCAGCCGAACAGTAGCCGACATGGCCGAACACCAGCCAACTACAGCCAACCTTGCTCCCGACCTTCTCCTAACCATGGGTTGGGGAGAGTTTGGCAGTGTTCTGGAGGACATATTAGGCTATGTGTAAAGGGGCTTTAAGTATATGCGCCAATGTTCAAAATTTGTCACGCCCAACGTTGTGGCATTTACATCGTTGTGGTATTATCAAAACAGGTATCATGACCTTTATACAAATGTATTCTGTGTCATTATAATTTAAAGACTGTGTGCTTGTAATCAGAAGGCTGCTAAATTCCAAAAGTGGCGTTTTGTAAAATCAAACAACAATCAATCTAAGTGTTCTGATGTTGTTATTGTTTTGCACTTGTAAATGACTGGATATGTTTGTATCAATTTTAACGTCCACTACTATATCAAGTGTTGTAGTAATAAGTGATAAATGAACTGTTGATGTTAAGTGGTTGATTTCTAAAAATAGTTTTGTGGTTTTTTTGCAGATGATGTACTACGAATGAAGCATTCGAATTCAATAATCTCAATATTAACATAGGTTAAATTCGTGGTATGTAAGAATTTAATATTACAAAATTTTATTGTTTAAGTCTTTAAACGGCTGGCTTGGGTATACATTTGCTAAAGAATAAAACAAAATTGAGTTTTACAATTTTTTTAAATTCTGTGCGAACTTCATTGCACAAAAATCTAGATTTACCAATGGTGGTAAATGCCAATAGAATTTTTACTTTATAAACAGTACTATACACAATGGTAGTAACTAAAATTACCGCACTTTACTCTTATTTACTATCATTGTAAAGTTCGGTACTGTTTACAAAGTAAACATTACCTGACTTTACTGGCATTCACTACCATTTATAAATCCAAATTTTCGTGCAGTGAGCTTATAATGATCTAAAGGAACCATCTTGGCGACAATCCATATAGCTAATTATGGTTTGGTCCAATCTTTTTTGTCCTTGACGTCCAACCAACATGAGGGAACTTAAGTATCGACGCAGAACAGGAAGTCGTAAAATTGCTTTGGGATTGCAACATTTCCTATGAGGGGTAGTAATACCCACAAAGTACTGTAGCCGCTTTTAATCTTCCTACAACAAGGGCCAATTTTTATTGATTTTATGCGTACGGCCTTTAGGCGTGCAAATTTCACCCACAGTAGGAATAATAGCGGGTCTCATAGGCACGGAGCGTTATTGGATTGTGTAAGTCTAAAAAAATTCCACCTGAAGCACTTTTACCCAACGGCTGGCTTGGGTATCATTATACTTAGTAAACTTTGCACATCAAAGGGAACCTACGTGACACTAGGGTTAAGCCCCTGTCACACATTCAGAACCTTCATGGCATCTTTCCATTGCTGAGGTACATGCCCCTCCTCAAAAGATGCATTTTTCTGGCTGTGTTTGATGATGCCGTAAGAGATTCTCCCCTGAATGAGTGAAAATTCGTAGATGATCTTTCGATGGCAGAGACTCGGAAACAAGAACAGCCATCCATCATTCAGGAAGAGTTAGACACCTTCAATCAGTGGGCCAGTGACAACCAAATGCTCTTGAATGCTGGCAAACGTTAAGATCATGGTCTTCTCCTTTACAAAACTCCCCCCACCTCCATCAGTGTTCACAGTGGATCACAGCTAGAGATTGTTGCAGTCACTTGTCTGGTGGGAGTCTGGTTACAAGCAGACTTAAAATGGGAAACTCAGGTATCTAAAATGATCGCAAAAGCAAATGGAAGACTTTTCATGCTTAGAAGTTTGAAACGCTTCAACCTCCCAGTCCAAGACTTGCTTCAAGTGTATACATCGTACGTACCACCCGTCTTAGAGTACTGCTTGCCAGTGTGGCATTCCGGACTTACCGTAAAGCAAACTACACTGATAGAGAAGAGAGCACTCCGTACAATTTTGGGAGGACGGTACACGACCTATGAATCTGCAATGGTGTACACCGGCCTTCAATCACTCCTGTACGGACGTCAGGCCCTGAACTCCTCCCACAGCAGGCAGGACAGTACCATGGCATGAACACAAGGAACTCAAACAAACTCAGAACTGTCAAATGTAGAACCAATAGATACAGCGACTCTACAATACCTTACATGGTCAGGCTACTTAACGGCAGTTCACTCGCTCCAACATGAAGTTGTAAATATCATTCTCTGATACTGACAGGTTGACGTTTGTAATGAATTGTCTTCAGTATCCACTTATATATACTTTTAATCACATCTAAATCGAACCCGATCTGCGATTTATTGTAAAATAGGAGTATAATAGTAGTAATCTAGTTTCTCTTGAGTCGGTCTCTTTTTGTACGACATCTAGCTACCTAACAAATTTGTTATATATTGACTTAAATGAATTTTATGAGAATTATCGACCAACTTACAAAGTGTGTATATTAACCAATATGTAACAAAACTTGACACATTTGTAACACATTGTGTCAAAGCTATGCAATTCAGCCCTAGGGCTGCAAACATGCTTTTATGATCCTGTACATGTGCGGAAATAGACCAGTCTACAGAACACCATCCGACCAAGGTTCTCTGAAGGTTGGGAGCTGCCTGATCAGATTTAGGCCATGCCTACTTTTCAATACGAAGCGAATTTGAGCTAAATTTGAGTCAGATTTCACTGCCAACCTCGCCCCGAACTACAATGTACTCCCGAAAACCGGCCAACTTTGGCCAAACCTCCCGTCCACATCCGAATGATTTAAACATTTTGAAACATTCAGCTGGCGCAGCCGAACATTAGCCGACCTGGCCAAACACCAGCCGACCTTCTTTAGACCTACTCCTAACCATGGTTGGGGAGAATTCGGTTCGTGTTCGGGAGGCCATATTCAGCTATGTTTGACAGGGGATTAAGACATGGGATGATGAAATAATCACATCTATCTGTGTTAAGGTTGCAAAAGGTTATCAAAAGACTAAAAAAACAACTCACCGATGACAGTCAACTTTGCATCCCTAGTGTCAGTGACCGAGAACACCCCGCACCGGTAGTTTCCTGCATCGGCTGGTTGAGCGTTCGTCACCCTCAGGTTAAACTCTTCGCTACGGTTATTACCGACGATGGAGAATCGGGGGAACTCGGGATCCACGACGCTACCCGAGGACACGTGAAACGGCTTGCCATCGGGTTCGGATGGATTGTACTTGTGCCAGTTGACGACGTCACTTGCCGATAGACCCTTGAATGCGCAGTTCATGGTGACGTTGTGTCCAACCAACACGGCAGCAGATTCTGGATACACTCGGTAAAGGGCTGAATCCGCCATTGCTATTCACAAAGATACAAGCAAATCATAAAGATGGACACAAACTGAACATTACGAAGATATAGCCACTCTCTGATACCATACCAGGCACGTTTGTTAAAAACAATATGGTTACTAGTATTCTGTGACATAGACTTGGATTTAAATACTTAATAAGTCTTTATTTTAGGCACCCATGGCCCATATAAAAAGAAACATACAGATATAAATACACATAATGGCAAGAGTTAGAATATGACTATTATTGCGAAAGATTACATCGGATTTGTTTTTATTTTGTTTTTATTTTTTATATATATTTTTTTTTTATTCAAACATTTTGAAACACGACATGGTGACGGCACACTCAAGTTTGAGAACAGATTGGATAATGTTATTGGAGGAGTTATACAGACGAGATAGTGACATATATTGTATTTTGTGAAATGTTATTGTCCATAACTCTTATATTTTTTACGGCTTTCAAATATTTATAAGATAATTTTCATTTCGAATGCCTGACTCAAACTTTTTTGTACATTGTTTCTATTTTTAATTCAGTTTCTTGAACTGTGACTAACCAATAAAGACATCTTGTTTCTCTTGTGTCTTGTATCTCTGGAATAGAAATCAAAAGCTGGTGTGTAATTGATATGAGAGATAACAGCTAGGGAGAAGCTGTTTTGGGATTGGGTTGATGGGTTTTGTAATGTGGTATCCAACTGGGATTAATTGTGTAATTCAGCAAATAGCATCATTCAATTGCAGTGATTCCATAGATTCTAACAAGAAATGAGTCGGTAAGAATTGTTCCAGGACGTTCACCAGGAGCTAACGTGGGGGGTAATCGAGGATCTTTGAACAATAAGACGTTATGAAGAAAACGCATTTTCTTGAGACTGCATCCTGCTTTCTTGAACATTACATATCTTATTAATGACTTCACTTACATTTATTTTAAAAAAGTTAAAAAAATTTAGTTCACAGTTTTTACTGCCTAGGACATTTAGATGGCGTATCGGGCAGGTGGATTAAGCCCCTGTCACACATTCAGAACCTTTCCCGGAACACTAGCCGACCAAGGTTGGCTGAAGTTCGGGAGAAGTCTGACCAGATGTAGGCCAGTTAATTGTAATGAAATTTGACTGCCAACCACGCCCCGACCTACTACCAAACACCATCCGACCACCAGCCAACCATGGCCGAATCTCCCGTGCACAACCAAATGGTTTAAACATTTTGAAACATCGGCTGGCGCGTCCGAACAGTAGCCGACCTGGCCGAATACCAGACGACCTTGCTCCCAACCTACTCCTAACCATGGTTGGGGGCAGTTGGGCAGTGTTTGGAAGGCCATATATTCGGCTATGTGTGACGGGCTTTACAGGGAAATGTTATCTCAGATGCCTCATGTACAGAATGGGAAGAAACGACCTTTTATTGAACGCGATGGGTGAAGATAACATCACTTCCTCTAGGAGAAGCTCATGCGGAAATCCAGGATAAAGGAATATCCGATCGACTGCCGTAAAACAACCATTATATCTACGATTTTGCAATTCACAAAAGACGATCCAAATCTTTTCTAGACAATTATAAGCATGTACCTTTTCTTTACAGTCTATTTATGCGCGTAGACTGATAGTTGTGTCTGCACCAAGAGCTTAGTGGTTCTGGATGATACCTTAAAACCATGAAATACGGAAAAATCGTTATTGAGACAGTTTTTCGCTAATGAGCCTTTTTATCTCGACTGCTATATGATGCCTGGAGAGTTGACTGCTTTAAACGGAAAGGAAGAGATTCAATACAATTCTCTTTATCACCGTTGGCTTAGTCGATAGTGATGTGTGCACTGAATAAAAAAATCGAAGGGGTCTGCAGCCGATAGGCACACGGTCTATAGAATCTTTAAGTGACCGTTTCATGACGTGCTACATTGGTGGTTTAAAGGCAGACTGAGGCCAGTGTTGTTTTCCAAAATACCACATTTTTGCCGATACAGCTCAACCAAATTTGTAAAATTTAGTTACAGATTAACACGGAATTTAACTATTTATAATCCAGTAACTGAGTAGTGTCAATGTGTGGGGATGATGGGAATGATGCCGACCTTAAGTATGGATTCCAATGGGATAATTGCTGAAGATCCAGGTAATTTTTTGGCTCAAAGCAAGAGAAAAAATTACACGTTTGGGCGTAATATTGATTAGTAACTATTCACTCACACATTGTAAACCTTATTTTCAAGATCACCCGTAGATTTCGTAACAGCGCCTTTTCTTTGAGGGCACAGTTTTTGAATCTCAAGTATGGGTTTCATTGGGCTAACTGCCAGAAACCAAAGTCACTTTTTGGCAGAACCAAATGGAAAAGAAAGTTGCTAAGATTATGAAATGACAACCAAGTAGCCAGAAGCATATTGCAAAAATAATAAAAGATTAAGAAACCACGAATTTCAAGGGATTAAAAAAGTGTAAATCTGCAGACAAGTTCTAAACAGTTCAAACGTGCGGTGTGGGCAAATCAATGAAAAAAATGTTTATTTCTTATTGGCGAGCATCATTGTTGGTATTATTGAATGGCCTTCAGGGCACTGCTGGTGGTCCACAGGATCGTCATGATGACTGGGAGTGTCTGTGTCTGATAGATTCCAAACAAATGGGGGTAATTAGGGAGGATTCGGGAGAGATTTCTCCCACCTGAGCTTCAAGAAAACGCAATTATGTTTTTGCAAGCTGCAAGGCCCAAGATAGTCCGAGAACAGCCAACGTAATGAGGAAACAACATTGCGAACGGCTCACAAGATTGCTTTGAAAGTAGAAGTACTTTAAGAATTAAGCTTAAGCCTGTCATTTGCCTGGCGTCATGCTCTGTGATCTAATCCCTGATCATTGATGCCTTCAACGATACTGAATGCTCACTATAATGAGGCATATGTCTTCAGAAAAAGGTATTGATTGATGCGCTAACAAATACTGAAAATCTAAATTGATTAATACAGTCAGCGTGGCTTGGAAACCCATACTTCAATGTTCAACTCCAGTCACTAAAAGAAGAACTACACATTGCCATATGTTCTGTCACACATTCAGAACCTTCTCCGAACACCAGCCGACCAAGTTCAGGAGCAGTCTGACCAGATTTAGGCCAGGTCTATCTATCGATACGGATCGAATCGAATTTAAATTTGAGTCAAATTTGACTGCCAACCACGCCGAGACCTACTCCCGAACACCAACCAACCATGGCCAACCCAGCCGACCTTGCTCCCGACCTACTCCTAAACCATGGTTTGGGGGAGTTCGTCTTGTGTTCGGTGGGCCATATTCATCTGTATGTGACAGAGGCTTTACCTCTCAATTATACTGCCTTCACGTAAATCTACATTGAGAAATCCTACAGGCGACGTAGCTTGATGGTTATTTGTGATGGCAGTGCTGAAATATCCTTAGCTTCTGGAATATGGATGGCGTTCAGCATACAATTGTGTCAGGTCGCCAGTTCAGCCAGCCTATTCAACTCCTGTCAATGTCCAGTGACGTTCACAAGTAACGATGTTGATCTATTGTACCTCAGGAGCTATTGTGTCCAAAGGTCGTGTTTAATGGGTAATACAGGTGTCAAAGTAGTGTACAGTCACATATAAAGGATGGGTACTTCACGCAACTTACGACATGTTAAGTTGCCTTCGAAATATTCTGGCTGACCTAAATGTGACAGAAAATTTATTTCCATGTGACGAAATGGCGTGGAAAATGCCTTTTATACCAGTAGTTGATTACCTCTCCAGGAAAAAAATGTTCAGGCGTAATAATGATGTGTTGGCAAATGACCTACCCTCAATGAGACGGAACTGGATTGGATTCCCCTTTCAAGATCTTCGAACGTCTCTTTGCCATTGATTCTTATAACAAGACCATTCTGTCTAGTCCTCTCTATGGGATACTGGCATTGTCATGAGTGAGATAAGTCAGCAGACAGTTCCCAAAGGACCTATTAGCTGGGGCAAGACGTGTACCCAAAATTAAGCGGGTCGCGCGCACATTCCATCCGTCTCAACCTTATGTAGTGTGACACGAAGCGTAGCAACGACTTAATCAAAAACAATGGCGAGGAGATTCTCCTTTGTTAAACAACTTCTAACACGCCCCAGAAAATTTGTCTATTAGATGGTGATGCAAAATCGAAAACACGGCAAATCTCAGCAACCTGAATTCACGCCTACTAACAGATAATTCGTTTGTTCAAACACGTATAGGATTTTCAAGGCGAATTTGCAACGATTGACTGTTGGATGAAGATATTTCACCAACTTCGTATCTTGATGGTGCTGTTGTTATCATATATATGTATTGATTATAATGATTATGTTTGATACGGAGAATATTTCCTGCTTTACATGCCTGAATTGCACATCATGTTGATAATACTGAAAAGTTTTACAATCAAAAATACATAAACATCCGTAAAACTGACCATTTCAATAGGATCTAAAGACCTGAACAGGTATATACTACGTACAAAACTGATATGACGGAATTGATATCAATATCCTCTCTGTTTTCCCTTATTACTCTATTCTATAGAATAATGGATTCTAGAAAGACTGACGAAACCTTACCTATAAATGTAAAGCACAAAATCCATACGGAAAACGACGAGAATGTCGCCGACGACGCAACAGCCATCTTGAAAGCTAGCCGGCAATGCACTGGCTGTAGAGACCTCTCTCACGTCTGCCTCCGAACTGTTCACGCTCGGTCTTCCAATTCTTCAACATTACACATCAATGATCCTGCAAGAAAAGAGACAGGTAGAGCCTATCCCTTTCCATTTGGTGTGTTACAAAAATCGATGGAACCCAGCTCTTGCCGGCGCATGCTACCATCCCTTGATGCTGTCTGACAGGACTTTCCTCAGGGAGTAGTGAAAAATACTGGCTGTGCTCTGGCTGTGCAGGGAGATCTTATCACGAATCATTTGTATTCAAATATCAGATGATTATTTCCTATAGATAATGTAAAATCTTGTAAAAAGTATAAATCATAACAATCTATATCTGCAAACGAATGATCATAAGCCCCAAGAATACATTCATGACCATTGGTATTCTCAGCTTGGGAAGATTAGAAATCTGCATCTTGGTTTCTTTTCGCCAGCAGCAAGTACTCGTAAGAATACTGGCATCAGGTTAACAGCTGATAATGACAAAAAAGAGTAATGGTAAAACACAGAACATGTTGAGTTTATTTTTTTTTAATTTTCTTTCCTGCATGTGACCATTTAAAAATGCGTGAGTCTAATCACGTATACTTTAATCGTTATATGATATTTTATTTTTTCCATCATTGGTCGTTAAAGTTACAACCATGTTATCAGACTTGTGCAGACGCTGTCAATGTCGTTATTGGCGCTCTCTTCTGACAAGGGCTGATCATAAAGACACTGCTCAATTAAAATCGTCTGCAGGATCTTTGTATCCGGTGTCCTTTCGCTCCAATAACTATTTATAAGGGTATGGCAGTTTCCTGTTAGGGCGATGCGTCACTGACAATGGTAGTGGCGCCCTCGATAACAGTCTTAAACTCTGTTTTCTTGCTTTTAAGGACTTGTGTAGATAAAACCGTTTCCGATACAGCACGGAAAGGTGGATTTATCAATAATAATAGATGCCAGTACCGGACTTGACAATGATAGCAAATAAAATTCAAGTCCGTTTATTTCATTTACTACCATTGTTAAGTCCTAAATTACCGGACATGGCTTTTATCTACTACCATTGGCAAGCCCGGTACTGTTTACAAAGTAAACCTTACCCGGCTTTACTGGCATTTACTACCATTGGTAAATCCGAATTTTCGTGCAGTGCGATGACCCGTCTGGTAGAGCCATTTATGAGTTGACTTCACTGTGCATATATCCTGATAACGGTGTAAACTCGTGTTTTTTTAGGCGTGGTAAATTATATTAGTTGCAGTGCTAAAATAAAATGTTATGTCTTCGCAGCTCATTTCCTAAACGTTCTCATGTGGCCACAAAGCAAGTTGAATGACCTGTTGGAGCACTCATAGTCACAACATAACGCTACTATATTGTCCATAATATAAACACTTTCCATGGCTGAACTGTGCATTTTTTCCCCATCATTGTAGACTCCATTTTATCTAGCTATTTATTTGTTTTGTGTAGATTATGTTTGAAGAACATCTAGATAAAGGGAAGAGAAGGACATGAGCGATGCCCATTTTGAACATCAATTTGATGTGGTAAATGTCATTGGCCCACAGCTAGTGCGATAACTCTATACTGTTTTATATCATCGCGAAAAAAAGGCCAAAATGAGCATCTCAAAATATCGAGAACGTAGTACATTTACAATCATTAACACTATGCAACAAGTCCAACCCTACGGAACTGATTTTTAGATTGAACTACAAATTGCCTTTTGAATCTTTTAGCGTTGTGTAACAATCTAGGCAGCACGATTCAAGCTTGAGGCAACTGGTAAAAATTCAACAGCCTTCAGAGGCCTACGACCTCTTGACATCATGCATGTAATCTGTATCACGCAATAAAACGATAGCTTGTCGTTGTGAATACATCCGAGAGGGCTATACCTGTCGACACTAAGTGTGTAGCAAAATATATGGTGGCGCCATGGTAAATTGTGGTATGTCCTCGACCAATTCGTTTTGTAAATGGATCATTTATAACAAAATAGGGCATTTGCAGACCTTTGTATAATATTTTATCTTAATTACAAATACAAGATGGTGCAAGCGTGCATTACTTTAAAGTTGTGGTGCTAAATTTGTAGATATTTGCCATTTAAGAAACATAATTTGTGATAAAAAAATTTAAAGCTACAACTTTAGTATATGATAAAAAGTTATTCACTGGTAAGTACGGTAAAAGTTACCAATCTAGAGCAAAAACCTACAGAAGAATTGAACTTATGTGCTTTGTCACACAAAGCCAACTCTGTCACACATAGCCAACTATGGCCTCCCGAAAACTAGCCGAACTTCCCCCAACTATGGTAGGTCGGGAGCAAGGTCGGCTGGTGTTCGGCCAGGTCGGCAACTGTTCGGCTGTGCCAGCCGAATGTTTCAAAATATTCAAAACATTCGGGTGTCAATGGGAGGTTCAGCCATGGTTGGCTGGTGGTTGGAAGTAAGTCGGGGCGTTGTTGGCAGTCAAATTCGACTCAAATTTAACTCAAATCCCATTCGATTCACATAAAAAAGAAGATGTGTCCTAAATTTGATCAGACTACTCCCGAACGTCAGCCAACCTTGGTCGTCTGGAGTTCGGGGAAGGTTCTGAATGTGTGACAGGGGCTAAAGCCACCTTGTGGGTTTGTTTCAAATGGATAGCTTGGTCCGAATGACTAACATTGATTACCGCGTTCTGAGAACCCAAGGGTGTAAATGATACATGGGCGCTGACCACTATACGTGAAAACTGGTAACGTATGTTTAATTAATTCTCCGCTGTAAGCTCAAGACGCCACTTTAGGTCCGGATGATAAACCGAGCGCAGGCGAATTGGCTTTCAGGGCACGAAGACTTGCAATCCACCCGAGGACCTTAAAGGCCGTTCCAAAACGGGTTCAGGGCGCACCATAAAAACAAGCCTATAAGGTGTAAATCTGGCCCAGACTTACGTATTTCTTGCAGGCGTTGGACGGACGTCTTATTTCCCGTCTGTAGCCAACGTTCTTAAGTAGTGGGCGTGTGTCACAAAGAAGTAGGATAGCGTCTTGTGGACATGCATAAGCTTCACGCAATTTGGCACGGTAAAATGTAAAGCTATTCCCGATGTTACACATACTTTAAGTCCTCACTTTGTACTCCCTACCGGCTTTTCGGCTTGTCCGTTTTAGAACTAGTTTGTATAGATTTGAATAGGATTATTATAGTATATTTCCGTTAATAATTACATCAGGTTGGTAGAACATAGGATATTGGGATTTCCTTGTACACAACTAGAAATATCATTTACCTTGCTTACGTTTCTATTTCTGTGATAGACTGGGAGGGGGCCAGGTCATAGATAGAGAGAACAACAGGAGAATCCGATGGATTAAAGAAGCGGTCTGGATAAGGAAGTCAACCCCAGTGATGAACCGGGACGAGGGGGGATACAAATTTAGCCACGTCTGGGATTGTGTTCTCGCCGCAAAAGTGCCACCTACTTTAACTACATATAGCGGCGAGAAGCAGAATTCCAGTCAGAAGCTCTAAGGAAGATGTCTGATAGACATCGAAATGTAAGCAAGGTAAGAGACATTTCTGGTTGTGTACCAAAAAATCCCAATATCTTATTATAGACGAAACAAAAGTAACCACTGAAATCTTACTCTTTACTATAGGTAGGGAAATGTACTGCTGTGTTTGTAACACAATTGACCTATTCTTCGCGGGCCAAGTTGCGGTAGAAATGCACAATAAACGTTTTTCAAGAGTATGCATCGTGCCTTCCTCTGTAATGTCCATGTATGTATCCAGGGATATCTGAAACGAAAAACAGCTCACGACCTCATGCCTTGACTGCTGACGATTTATGAATGTTTCACATTGATTATGGAAATGAGATCCTCACTTGTTTCCGTAACTGCTACTCATCTACCAAATATCATTAATAGTCATTCACAGCTTCTCGAGTTATGCTGAACACATACAATCAACTAATGCATTAAAACCTCGCTGCAGTACCGTTCGAAAAACCAGGTGGACTACTTTTGAACTTTGTTTCCACAACCGCCACTCACATACAAAATATCAATAAGATCCATTAGCAACTTCCCGAGTTATGATGTTGATATGCATTCAGACCCACACTACAGCCAAGCCCAAACCGAAAACATATCCTTCTGAGCTGACGAAGGCGAAAAGAAAGAACAAGATGCGTATCCCGATTAAACCTATCCATTAGTTCAGTGTTTTATTTTAAGCAAAAAATTATCTTAAGTATCTACTTGGAAATATTTAAAAGCAATTTACTGTTATGCTTATATGTTATATGATTATACTGTTATGAGCTCATATAAATCAGTTCATATAAAATCAGTTCTATTCAAATTAACTTGTTTTTAAACTGATCTAGCTAGTCAATCACTATGTATTTCCAAGATTTCCCGAACGATTTTAGAGCGAATTTATTGTTGCGATTTTTCAATATCTATATGTGCATCGTAATGGTACCTTATATCACTTTAATTTTCATTTAAATTCTAATACTTATTTACTTAGATCTTATTCTCGACTATTTATTGTATTGATTACGCAATTAAGCGTATGGCTGCGATGTATCATTTCCCTCAATAATAATAAAAATAATAATAATAAATCATTAATATACCCGAAGGTTTAATTAATTTTATGAAACATGTACAGCACAATCGACGTTCGTAAATATGTATAGTCTACCGGCAAATTCACATTTGATAGTATGGAATGCCTACCATGCTCATTTCAATGCTAAAGAGGTAAAATTGGTGTCAATAGATCGGATGACCCTTCCTAAATGGTGGCAGATAGCCATTCTTATACCTGTCAGGTGAAGACACATCCACACTTATAAAACTATCTGTCATATGTTTATTTCTTCTTAGGGATTCTTCCGGTACGGTGTTCCTGGCCTCCCGTGGACTTTGTCGTGGCCTATCAACCTCCTGTTTCATGAAACTCTCCCGTCAGAATACCAATGTTATTACTCAGTACCTCCATGAAAAATGGAGGTATTACTTTTGGATTGTCTGTGTGTGCGTGTGTGTGTGTCCGTGTTTGTGTGTGTGTGTGTGTGTCCGTGTGCGTGTTTCCGCATGGCCCTTTAAGGCTAGGTTGTAATGGATATAGTTGGGTTCAGTCTGTCCCAGATGGAGTAATAACTTCTGCATCTGGTAGCGCTCGCTGTTTTCACATGTGTTTTTCGTTACATTACCTGGTGCTGTGTCCCTTGCACAATAAAGAAGAGGATTACAAAAGAAGATCGTAAACGGGTTACGTTGCATCAGTAGTTGTGCAGTCAAATGGAACCCTTTTTTTCAATAGAGATTTTTAACCCCTCCTAAAAAGTTGTGACTTGCAGACATGATGAATGAGAAGAGGACACAGTCACACCATCACAAAAGATCTAAATATTTCATGGAGGTCTGAGGTCTCCGAATTCTTGTCTTGCTTCTGAACCATCGCTGTGAAGGGCAGGTGTCATATCCGTGTGTCTTTAGACAACGACGAATACTTGGTGAATCGATCGAAAAACATCACTCTACGTTTGACTGTAACATGTCAAAAATAGGTTATCTGTCTAGTGCAATATTACGTTTTGTTTCAAGACATGCCCTTGTCAAAACATTCATATCTCATAAGGTCCAGCGGCTACTAGGGCGCCATTACAAAGTCTCTCATGTGCATGTGGCATTTCACGAGTCTGGCACTCTCACTTTATGTGCATTTTTATAACTGCACGAGGTTGAGTTATTCGTGGGCAAGTCAAAATGTTATTACTTGAAATCTTCTCCGAGTGATCTCTCCTAGAATGGGATTTACATATTTCTATTACAATTTATAATAATGCGGGGTCTACTCTAGTTGCACAATATATTAAATGGGCATTAGGTAACATTATTACACCGAAAATTTAGATATTTTCATTGAAAAAATATTCGTATGATTGTAATTTAGTTCCACTTTTTAACATATTTGTTTAATTATCTCACATTTCTGACATTCATGGTTGGCGCTAAAACAGTCCACACGAGGCGCACTCAGTTTCTGATAAACTACCAGAATGTAAACAAACAGGGTTGACTGTTGTGTTTCCAACTTTCAAACAAATTCGTAAGGCATCATATTGTGGCACCTCCACTTCCTGAATGACACTTATTTGCAATGGAGTAGGGTAAATTCAACGACACTATGACATACCAGATACTTTACTTTTTGTGTCGTCCTAAATACCGTAACATAATGCAGCTTTAACACACACATCTAGGCATTGGTTGATGAATGCCGTAGACAAATCAACAACGAAAATAGAAAGATGCGTACGTTTCATGATGAATCTAGGAAATTCTATGGCGTTGCCTCCACCCCACGGATTTACCAATGGTAGTAAACGCCAGTAAAATCGGGTAATGTTTACTTTGTAAACAGTACCGGACTTGGAAATGGTAGTAGATAAAAGTCAAGTCCGGTAATTTCGGACTAAACAATGGTAGTAAATGAAATTACAAGACTTGACTTTTATTTACTACCATTTACTGTTTACAAAGTAAACATTACCCGACTTTACTGACATTTACTACCATTGGTGAATCCAAATGTTCGTGCAGTGTTCCTCATGACAACGTATCACTGGAAGTTCCGTCTACTTTATTAGCCGGAACGCCAGTGTCATGAGACCACTGTGACATTCGCTCTGCTCCTGAACTGTACGCTGATGAAATAGCCATTACCTTCATGCTAGAAACACAGTAATGGCATTTCGCCGTCAGCGACTTCTACTTTGAGTTTGTTTGGAACGAAGAACCTGTCCCCCATGGCGCATCCACTTATGTCTTGTCGAGCTTATGAATATATTTCATATTTTCATGCCAACCAGTGGCTTTCAAGACATTCAAATGACTTGAAATGTCACCAAGATTAAAGACAAATACAGTATTGAAAGAAGTTAATAAGGAGAAATTGTATAGTCTGAGACAAAATTATATAATGGCCTTTTAGCGTAGTAAACATTTCTAAGGGCAGGCTGTACCGTGGAAGACATGAAAATCCAATTCTGCTGTACGTCAAGGGAAAAGCCTGTAGGCAGGCAAGTCGGTAGTGTAGGAGAAAAAAAACGAGGGCAATTGATAAGCATTAATGACACAGCACTACTTTCTCTGTGGAAGGTATATAACGGGAATAAAATACCTGAAAGAAGATAATAAAGCTATATCTACATAATATATATAGCTACAACCTTTGGGCAACCAGTATTCTTAAACTGACAAGAAAAGAAATACCCTTGTAGATTTGCCCTGGAAATTTAAGAACCACTACAATAATGAACATAAACAATTGAATCTGGGAATTTTCATCAACAAAGACATGACAATAATGCTGCAAACTAATGTGTTGTTTACAAAAATCTTAATTAGATACAGTCTGGTAAATAAGCTTGAAGACAAAGAAATAAGACATCATAATGCAATATACACCCGCCCTAAGCGGTAGACATGGCAATACACCACGCTAGAGTGTTGTTTACAAAGATCTAAATTAGATACAGTCTAGTAAGCTTCGAGGCAAACAAATGAGATATCATATTCCATCAGACAAATGAGACATCAATATGTATCTGCCATAAGCGATAGAATTCCAAGATCGTACCACGTACCAAACCATCACTGAACGAAAAGTTGGATTTACGGATTGCTTCATGGGCAATATGCACGAAATGCTGGATTTACCAATGGTAGTAAATGCCAGTCAAGTCCAGTAATGTTCACTTTGTAAACATTACCGGACTTAACAATGGTAGCAAATAAAAGTCAAGTCCGGTAATTTCATTACTACCCTACGTCCGGAATTACCGGGATTGACTTTTATTTACTATCATTGTCAAGTCCGGTACTATTTACAAAGTAAACATTACCCGACTTTACTGGCATTTACTATCAGTTGTAAATCCAACATTTCGTGCACTGCATGTTGCCCATGAAGCCCTTTGACATAGAAAAGTACCCTTTGATGATATTTTCCTTGATGTGCCATTTCATCAAGTCGATGGTATTGGAGATGGGAGCCGAACAAAGCCCACAGTATACGATATTGTCGCCCTGATATGGTGATACATCATTTCATTTGTAATGAATAGATTTAACGGACATCTAACAGCAGCCGGCGGCTGTACTTTCGCCCCATGCCTATTCCCATGCCGGTTGACTAACAGACCTTATAATGTCTATTCATTCCCTCGCCAAAGCCTATATTGTCAGGAGACGCAATTTGAATAAAATAGTAACGTGGCTAGAAACGTGCGAAATCTCGATCTTTATAGAGATAGATTAGATTATTTTCTTTAGGGGATGGTTTTTCTAATAACCATTGCGAAGATCACCTCTCGAAGGAGGATACGTTAATGACCACCTTTTTTCTGCTTTCACAAGAGATAAGGTTATATGCGCCTTGAAGGGGTTGACGATGAGGATCAGCACATCTAGCTAAGCTTCAACGATCCGTCATCTTCAGAAAAAAGGAGCAGTTAGCATAATCTGTCCATCTCAGGTACTATTTCGTCCAGAATCGCTTAGCGTTTATTGCTTCCTTGATGCAGTAATCCCGATGCTATTCTGAAGTGTCGCAGGGACAATTGTGCCCAGACTGAGGAGTGTCTAGGCGTATCCATTTGTCACCTTCGTGTGTGCTTTATTGTCAGCACCATCAGACGCCAAAGACGAAGTACTACCTTCTTCTAGTACAGATTTGGATCTCGTTTTTTAAGACACTCAAAGAAAGAAAACGTATGTTTTAAATCATGGCAAGCGCTGTAATACATCAACTAAAAACACATTGTATTCCCTATAAAGATACTGACTATGGTTGCAATGTCTTTGAAATACACACATTAAACCCCTTTGGATTTCGTAGAGAATACCGACAGCTATTGATAAAACATTGACACATCTCCTTTTTCAGACACTCAAAGAAAGCAAACGTATGTTGTAGATCATCACATGCGCTGTAATTCACCAACTGCAACACACTGTATATCCTACAGTGACTGACTACGGTTGTACTGTCTTTTAACACACACATTAAACCCCATTGTATTTTGTAGAGAACACTGACGGGAACTGATAGAAAATTTGACATATCTCTTGAACGCATCTCTATGTAATGTTGATTTAACATTTTTTCACTATTTTAACAATTCATCGATCACACTGCAAAATAACATATTTCCAATTGCAAGAGGGAGAAAAAACAACACTATACAAACTACAATTCAGCCATCTCAGTGACACTGTAGAGAGCTGCCTACTGTTCAAACGCTCTGACCATTTTTAGCAGCTCTGTAGCTATAGTTCTTTCCCGTTCTTTGACTCTCTGCCTTACTCTACATCTTACTCAATTTAGATACGTGACATGCACCCAGATAAGCCAAGGGAACTCTTAACAACTTACCTGCTGTATGGTACACGATTCCTATGGCTAAGAAGTCAATGATCAAAGGCATGGCGGTCATCTTGAAACTCAAAGTCCAGGCTCCTCGTCTGTGTCCAAATTTGCTCAGGACGCCCGTATCATTCTTCAGCATTACACACCAATGATCCTGCTAGATGCACTGGAGCAACAGAAAGATCCATTTTCATTCCGTCCCTTTCGAAAATCAATGAAAGCCAATGTTTTTCCCAAGCCCACTGTTTCCCGATGATACCTGCACGCGTTGCCGTATGATATTGCCAAGACCACACGCGCCGTGACAATGGTGATGAGATTCTAACCTTGTTCCGGATTCATGGTGACGTTGACATGATAATGACGGCGGCACGCTGACACCGCCCCACGGAATCATCATCTAAAGTTCTCTCTGTGCTATAACGATTCCGCTGCCTAGACAGTCTAGACACCTTCGGTGCGAATACAGCTTCACACCTTTTGCAAGTTCACCAGACCGTTGCTGCGACCCAGATTTAAATAAGTGATCCTATTCATAACTCAACTGAGAATTCCGTTTGGGGGAGAGGTGGGACCGGTATGGAAATTCAACCGGTTGTGGTTTAGCCTCAATTCATCACTATAAATGTCATTGATCACGGCGTGGAAAGTCGAATTGAACGAACAGAAGGACAAGGTGCTCTATGGAGACGTAGCTCATGCATGGAGCACAGCTTATCATATTTTCCTATCAAGACTGAGCGACAACTAAAAGAAGGAGATTACGCTTTCATTTTCAGAGAACGTGGTGCCAGAGATGACAGCCTAAATCTTAATTAACGAGTTTTCAAATCCGCGATCGTTTTATCGTCGATGAACAGGCGGCACTAATTTCATCCTCCTGAGAGCTAAATTCTTTCATTACAATGCACGAGAGAAAAGCTTCCTGGAAATCTCTTTTATTGTTTTGTTGTTGCTTCCAGCTCCTAATAGATTCCAGGAATGCTAATCTTAGGGTTGTGCTGAAAGTTCCGAAAATAGTAATGAACGATTATTACCAAAAAATTTTCCCTCCTCACGTAGAGGGAATTTAGGAATTAGAGGTTTAATACCTCCGAGGTAGGTTTTTCAAATGAGTCATTTGCTTTAACTTTAACTTAATATGTTTTTTCTAAATCAATTCTCTTGTTCTTCTTTCATAACACAGTGAAGGCAGCGTTCATTCCATAGTGTTGAAACACGACCTCTTCCAGCCTTGAAGATGAATAAAGGTCAAGCCTCTATGAATATTGAGCAACTCCAGCTATGCTCTGAGGGCACTTGAAGCGCCAGGCAGTTATCAACATGTCAAACAAGTACACAGGACAGGAACCACAAGAAAAGCCATTAGAAAGCAGTTACAGTTCTTGAATTACAAGTGGGTGTATGAATGATTTATTCTCGCTTTACCAAGATTTGTCACCAAGTCCTTCATGGTAGATCTACGAAAATGCTAAACATGCTTTTCAGGACATTGATTTATAATGCTGCACAAGATAAGAGTCAATTCCCCAAATGTTGCACGTAATAAACAAGACGTAAAATGATGGATAATGGATATATAATAAGAAATTATTTGTATGCAACTGTAGGTTCCCGTTGTAACTGGTATGCATTGAATCCACTTACGCTTTTCCAGTCCCCATAGGCAACTGCATCAAGTCTCAACATCAAGTCATTTAACATTGAAAGTCTCCTCTGCTGTTAGACTGAAAGTTTAATGATTCTACAAGATCGCATGTGTTAATGACAGATTCAAGCCCCAATGGTAATACTGCCATAATCAACCTTGACAAGCTTACAAAGTCACCTAGCATTTAAAGGGCAAATGCTTTTAAAGACGCCTTTGAACACTTTAGTTCACTTGCGTATGTTGTAATGCCATTAAACATTAGCAGTCGTTGTGTGTAACGTCGGTAGATTAAAATGCTTCTACTTTGGAGGCAACATGTAGATTGCTCTGCTGCCGTGAAACTAACGATGTAGGTACAAAGTAGGAGAGACAAGTTCTGAGGTCTTGATAAAGTTAACGGGTCGAAAGGGTTTAATGTCGCGCATCGAGTAGTGCGACGAACCGTGTGTTGCCTCGTAAATCTATGGGACGCTTTTGAGCAGCCGAAGGCCTGTTCGTGTGATAAGTGTTTGTGTAAGGGAGCTATGAATTGAACGCATACAAATCATCAAAGGAAAACAACGGTCTACCTGTTCTGAATGCACTATCACTGTGTAAAGTCATGCTTTCCATGGTACGCCCACACACCAGTAAGTAGTCTTAACTTTGATCCTGTTAAAAGAGCCATGGGCTTTATTTTACCGAATGTGAAACTTTGAACTTCCTTGCTCTGGGATGTAAACAGTTGATGGCTTTGGAGAAATATGTTCTCCACGGAAAAAGTCGGACAATTCATCTCCCACTGCCTCCAGAGAAGAAGTCATTCCCCAATAGTTTGAATAGAAATAGAATCGTAGTTGCCATGTTACTCTTCCTTGTTTATGTATTTCATGTCCTCTTTCTGTCACATATACATACGTTACTAGTATTAAGTAAAGATAGAACCTTAGATTAGTAGAAGAGAACTTTATGTTAGCACATGGTTCTATACCATTCTTTAATTAATACATTCTGTACCCATTGCCCTTGTAAGTTTGCAATTAGCCCTCTGGCATGAAATAAAGATTATTATCAACTGTACTTACACAAACCACCCAACCAACTTCTAATATCTAATATCTTTTTGAATTGACCTTCCGGACGATCCCAAGTATTTCTATGCCATTGCCCTTCCAGAGAGCAGAATAAGCAATGTGTCCCTCGGAACTCTCAAACATGCATATATCGCAAGAGGGAGACCGTTGCGATTTCGGTCACGTGGAGCAGGGTTACTTTCGTACGAGATAGAATACCAATATACACCTAAGGGTTTGATGGCCCTCTATTGTCGCTTAACGAGACTTTTTTTATTGCCCTTAAGTGAATTTGACGGTTTCACGAGAAATTGCTTCAACGCCAAGTTATTAAAGCGTGCTGTGTGAGCATCATGCATTAATTGCGACAAACCCATTCGGAATATTTTAACGTCTTGTAATGCAGCAAATGTTCCATGAAATTGCTTTTAAGGGTACCACTAGATTAGTATGAATTAAACAGTCATGTGTGTAATGCAGCGTACCTATTTACGTACAGCAATAATCATGTAAATAGTTTAGATACGGCTCTGTAAACCTGATTAGGTCAGTTAAAATAGTTTCATATTTTTGGCTTTGATTATATCATTTTTTCTTTGATTGCAATCTTGCGAATATATTGGTTTCATCAGAAGATTGGCAATCCATCCATTTGATAGCCACATAAAGTTTCTAAGCTTTCACACCACTAGTGTATTGATGATATTGCTGTTCGCAAACGAGCAATAGTAATAAGAATGACATGTTTTGTATTAAAGCTGCATTATGTAATATTAGGACGATACAAAAAGTAACGTTTCTGGTAATTTCTTTGCAAAGTTGAATCAACCCTACTCCATTGCAAATAAGTGATATTCAGGAAGTAAAGGTGCCAAAATATGACGCCTTACGAGTGTGTTTAAAAGTTGAAAACACAGCTGTCAGCCATGTTTGTTTACATTCTGGTAGTTTATGGTGGACTGTTTAAGCGCCAATCATAAATGTCAGAAATGCGAGGTAATCGCACTGATATGTTGAAAAGTGGAAGAAATCACAATCTTTTTTTTTTCAATTAAAATATTGCAATTTCTGGTGCAAAAATGTTACACAATGACCCTTTAACGATTTCAACCAGCTTGTCAAGGCAAAGCAACCTATTGAATGCGATATTAATAATGTTTAAGCACCAGGTAGCAGTCTTGTCATCATTTAGCTGTTAATACAAAACTCATTACCATACAGAGCCATGATAGCAGAGCGATTTATGGTACCAGTTGCCAAATTTTTGTTTGACGCAGATCTCAATCACAAACACGGTTGATCAGCTAGTTTTAGGTCTACATAAATATCGATGTGAGAAATCCATCATTTTGATAAAACAACGATAATGTGGCAGAAATACATCATCTGTTCAAAGGAGGCATATGAACACCATTTGTCAAACTAGCCTCAACGGTACTATCACTTTTCTTTAAATGATTAAAAAAACACAGATATTTCAAATACCGGTCTTTGGGATGGATGTAAAGGAAGCATAGTTGATTTCCTATGTGAAATTTGTAAACCAGAAATATTTTTTATATGATATGAATGGATGAACATTATTGCTCGACAGGGTACAAAGTAGTACAGTATATAAGAGTCTTGTGTAAGCTTATGGTTGTATACAACCTATTAAACATACATAATGATTTTTCGTGTATTTTAGTGTTATGTCGACGTTCATTTTCCAGGAGATTTTCATTAAACTAGTGAACGAGTCTTCCAGGAATAGGCCTTTTAAATTTACGATGACGATCGCGCGCAATTTCCTGCAAATATTTGTCCATTACCAGAAGAATCTGGTTAATGTTAATACATAGCAGGCAATAGCAAATGAACGTTATATAAAAACTTAGGTTTGATTCATCTCCGATTTGATGATATGGTATGACAACGATGTAATTTTCTAATTTTCACTTAAAATGGTGGCTGGCGAAACTCGCCACCTTCATCCACCTATTTTAAGGCTCTGTTAAAAAATCTACCTTTTAAGCTACAATGGATGACGGTCGTAATACCTTTTTTTAAAATAAAAACCACTAACAAATTGGATTAAAGTGTAGAAAAACTAGTAAACACATAAATTACCACTGCGTATAAATCATTAGGTTGGGAATCATCATCTGATGGTTGTCTATTTCATTGGGGGAGCTTATGAGGCGATGTCTAACATTGATGTCGACGTAATTGTACATTGTATGATAAAGGTTTGCAAAACATGATTACAAGAATCCTATATATATGTCCCTGTAGATACATCCTCTACATGATCCTCAGTTGTATACAGATCTCACGATAACGAAACGTTGTCCAAAATGTTATTTACCGGAACATTAGGTCCGTTGGTTGAACACTTCATCTTTCTCTTGCTGTGAAAAGTAAGTAGGATTCTCTTTTGGACAGGTTCATTTCCGTTAACGACAGCTGCATTGTGACCAGATCGAATCTCATTTAAACTTACTGACCTGTCAAGACCTCGTGCAGGTGTAAATAGGAATTCCATCGTCCACATAAACGGGCTATTCATATACAGGGCTGTCTCAATGCACTTTCGTACATATCTGTCAAGAATGCAAGCTCATTCTCGTCGCGTACCCTATTTTATCAAGCTCAATCTCATCACGTTATAGGTCTGATAATGATAATATAAAATCTTGACTCGAGCGTCGGTTATTTTTCAATTTGTTCTCTCCCGTAAGGAAATGTACTTGGGATTGATAGTTCTCTAGACCCATGTAAAGTTTCGAAAGCAAACTCAGAAAGGCCTTACTTCTTATGTCCTCATATGCCCTTCCTTGTCTCATCCCCAGTACTACAAATCTGCCTTGTATAGCGATAATGACTTTTTTAATGCCGTGAATAAAGAATAATGACTGCATCAAATATGATTGCACGTCTTAGTCTCGTATGTCAACGTCTTCTTAATGTCAAATTGTCCCATATGGGTGTATTGCATTGGCAAACGGAGGGTATTTAGTCCTCACCCTAGTCCCCACCAGGGCTACGCGAAGGCTTCTCATTCCAAAAATACCTAGTCGCCGTGCCCTGTGATGCTTTCATTGGGTGATTTCTGTCGAAAAATTGTAATTGATGAGTGTTACCTAGTAGTTGTTTGGCAAAGTTCACCCATGAATCATTTTCGGGCATTTACTATGGAGGATTGTAGGTGTGCGTTGACTCTGACACATTTACTTAGGGGGACTAAAAGACAATAAAACTAAAAGATCACACCATCGTGAGTATAGTATTTCTTTACCTCTTTCGCTGTTGGGTCAATCTGATGGCAGCACTTTCCTCTCAATTATCAGAGTGTGAAGAGAATGTAAAATTGTTTAAAAAGACGCATGGGCTTTTCTACATATCATGTAAAATGCATTAATTTGTTAGTTAGTAAACGGAAATTTCCAAAATGTATTTTTGAACCGAATATTTCTTCAAGTGTATTCAAATAAAATACTATCTATAATGCGACTGTGCATCTGACAGCATGGAGATGCCTTCAAAACGCGCCTTACATTTGGTAAAACAAATGGAAAGGAAATTTCCAAAATGTATGTTAAAAATATATATTTGTATTAAATGTACATGAGCCGAATATGTCATCATGTGTATTAGTTTGTTGTTGCTTATTTAAATACACCAGGGAATGTATATCTCCAACTGGCGTTTTTCAATGTGTCATGGGGGAAACCCCAGGAATAAATTATCAACATTAAATTAAATAATCAATTACCAGAAATAACAAAAGGTTCATGCCTATCATGAGTCGATACAAAGCCAAAGTAACTTAGAGATAATACGCCTCCAACCAACCTACCAACCAACCAACCCACCAACCAACCAACCAACCCACCAACCAACCAACCAACCAACCAAACATAAAGTCATACTTACAAAAAAAGAGAATAAAATAACGTTATAAAACGTCGAACATTATAAAATGAAAGCAATTATGTGTCTTCAAACAAAGGAAAATGACAGTGCGGCATCATGAAAATGCATTCAAACTGTGTTTTCCATTTAGTGCAAACAAATAGTCTGTCTTATACCTAAAAAAGAAAGAAAAAAAATTAAAACTGCTTAATTTTCTCTGATTCTTCACGATGGTGAACAATCTTTTGAAGGCCACCAATTCATGTACCTGAAGAGAAGTTAATGGACAGGTAGTGTATGTCATCATAACAAGTTGAAGGACGGAATATGTTCAGATTAGAGCAAGGTCGTTATTCCCAGGCAATAGAAGGACAAGTGCTCCAAACGACCTAGGACCTATCCGACGTGCTTAACACTGCGTGAAATTACTTGAGCAAAACGAGCAAATTGCCATATTACCTCATTTATGTAGCATGATGTCACGCAAGGGTCACCTATTCTCTAGAAGGAATCGGATCACTTTCTCTTGACTTTCAGCTTGGCTTTGCCCTTGGACAAGGTCAGAGCAATCACGACGAATTTTGGTACGAGGCCCATCCTAAAGATTTCGACAAATACGTGGACTTGGCCTTTTCTGGACGTTGACTTTGATGTGGTAAAGATGGTGATCATCTGCATCTAATGTGGATGAAAAAAATCAATAAAATGATCCTACAGCTTCCTTGATTTTAAGCTCTCGTTTGGGCATAGTTTTTGGTCGGCTAAGGCTGTTTTAGTTAGTGACCATGGTACTATGAAAATCCTAAGATATAATACATAATTATTAACGTACGTTCAAGTAGTAGTGGTTGTACAACCAACGGTCGCATTCGTACGAAGTACAATTATATTAGATTTTCTCAATTTTACAGCATAACGTGCAAATCATTAAAAAGCGAAAAACATACATTGTATAAATGAATTACCTCGTATAGAAGGCAGTATCACATAATCTATCACCAGCATAGCCAAGCTTTCTTTCATGATACACATCTGAAATGCTCCAGCATCCTGTCGCATTGATTGAATGGCGATGAATGCTGAAACGAGGGCAACTCAACCGCTTGTGATTACGGACAACACGTACAGTATTGGCAGCCTATATGTCATCAACAGGGGCATGATTCTTATCTACAGACACATGGGTTTGGCAAAAGCGCGTTCAAACTGAGAATCAATAGCAGTCTTCCTTTAAAGGGGCATTTGAGGAACATTTTTGCACTAAAAAATGAAATATTTTAATCGAACAAATCTTCGTACGATTATAATTTATTTCCTTCACTTTTTAACATATTTGTGCAATTATCTCACATTTCTGACATTTATGGTTGGCGTTAAAAACAGCCCACACGAGCCACAAATTACGAGATTGTAAACAAATATGGGTAACAGCTGAGTTTCCAGCTTTTGAACACACTCGTATAGTTTAATATTTTGGCACCTCCACTTCTTTAAGGACAGTTATTTGCAGAGGAGTAGGGTTGATCCAACTTACTTTGACCAGAAAATTGACTTTTTGTATCGTTCTAATCTGACATAATGCAGCTTTATTAGGAAAGTACAAGAGTAGGGATAGCCTTAAAACCAGTACTTACATTAAGATCCCTTCTAATTGATTAATTGATTTGAAACGTAATGACCCGTTTCTGCACACAGACATGCACATAGCCTTCTACCTCTAGGCGTCAGATATTAATTGCGAATGGCTAATGTGACTGTTTGTCAGGATCTTGGTGTAGATATTTTCTGTTGTTATGAAGCAAGTTTAAACTGTAAGTGTACGTACCCAGTTTTTTGACTGTACAACTCCAGTCTGTCAAGGATTGAGGGATCCACCGTTTCTGTGACCAGGGCATTACAACCATCCTTCAGCAACGACGGAGGGCGCCACGGACTTTCTGAAACCAACCTATGATTCACTGCTCACCGTGTCACGTGTGTCGTCTAGATAAAGTGACGTCACAGAAGTGGTGGATCTCTCATTCCTTGACAAAGACTGAATTTGTACAATTTGGGCAAGTCCAACTTTCTTTGTGTTTGGAAATTACAGTTTAAACTTGCTTCATAATGGTTTCTACGAACTCAGACGAACTTCCAAGACCTCCTAGTGTTGCCGATAAAACGGGGGAAATGCTGGCTGTCCATACTTTGTAGTTTAGGCTAATGGTAGTACAGTTATTCCAATGGCAGCTTTTCAGTATTTACTCATGATACACTGTGTGTTTGTAAAAGAATTTCAATGCGACAGCTAGCATAGGAATGACGACCTCATCCCATGTTGCATGTACAGGGATTACAGGAAATGCATTTACTGTAATGTTGTAACTAAGGGGTACTTAAAGTGATACACAGGTCAGCCCGTTATCCTTATATGTGCCTCACACTCCATCCATGGTTAAGGGTCAGGTTAATGTGTTTATTACAGCTTTGACTTGGACATTACAACGGAAACTGTCAAAGTGGGTGATAAATCCTTTCGGATCACAAGCACAGATGGTGTATCAGATTGTGCGATAGATTAACCCATCATTGACAAAATGTTAACTATCTTTTCATGTCAATGAAGTTTTATTTAAAGTGGATGGCCCTGTAGCCTTAGCCACTCTTCCCAGAGGTCCAGTAGAAATGGGGAAAATATGAGACGTGAAACATATAGACTTTTATTCAAAAGTGAGATGATTATTACTTAGTTTGATTTTTTTATCAACAGAAGTATAAAAGTACAAGTTGACTTATGTTAGAAATAGCTTCCAAAGTCTTCAAAATGTATAACTTGGTATTTTCCATCTGTCAGTTTTAGTTTGGATGTAATACAGGCCTATTGAAAATGCCAGTAATACAATTAGACGTTGCACGATCGGCTGGTATGCAATCATGACAGCGTACGGGTTGTTACACGATATGTGCTTAAAGTGCATCTCATGTAGGTTTCCAAAGGGGGCAGTTTTATTCGCCCTCAATCCACCCCAATGGCAGCAAAGGAGGTTGGCCGTGCAAAGGCCTATTCTAGTTTACTCGTAACAGTCCTGCCTGCCTAAGTGCTTGTAACAGTCACAAATAGCATCGCTATATGCACGAGAGTTCAAAACCACCTACAACAATACCTTCCAATGGGTGATGTATTGGTACCTGCTTCTTAATCTATTAGCTTCTGCTTATTTCTTGGGGGGGGGGGGGGCTGTGTAAGTTTCATGACAGACAATTCTCTTTTTTTTTTCTGGTTCGGAAGAAATCGATTTAGCTAAATGGTAGGAGACTCTTTGTCTATCCCCTAATATTACCTGGCGGACACCTGAAAATTATTCAATCAATGCTGGTTCCTTCGGCCGAGGAAATGGTATTCACCCCTGTGCCAAGATAGATCCTCGTGTATGTATATATTAGTAGCGGCATCGTCAAGTAAGGGCATCGTCACTAGATAGCTTTAAACAATGTCTAGACTTGGACGTTCAAAGGTTAGGTGTAACAGCTCGTTTGGTGTAATGTAGCCAGCTGCCGCCGCGCCGCGTGCCTGCGAAGCTGGTGTGTTACGCCGAAGGGCGGTTATACCGGCTATACAGATACAGAGACAGATGTACATTAAACGCTTAAAGAACGAAAGAAATGCTATTCTATTCTATTCTTATCTTATAACGACCACTTTATACCAGAAGCAAGTAGCTGTGTACATCACTAAGTTTGATGTGTCACTTAACACGCATACAGACTGACATAATCAGAAGGTATCGTTACTTTGGGTTGAAGGCCGTGAAAGATTCTTGGAAAACTAGGTTTTCATGACCAATGCCCTATAGTATACAGGGTCCAGACAGTTCCATGAAAGCATCTAACAATATCCAACTGGTACCTATTAACGTACGGTGTTCAAAGTTCTGTGATCGACCGATCTGTGAGAAGACCTTCACACACACACTGCTTTAATCCAGTACATATATTTTTGCATTGCCTCAAAAATAATGGAAGGTCATGATAAATGGCAGGTCTTAATGACCATGCTGACGACGCTAAACCATCAGAGGTGAGGCAAAGAAAGATCTGTGGTCAGGAAATGAAAAGTATATCATATCGGAGGCTCGGATTTACACGTGATCTATGCAATATTTCGTGTGCTCAAAATAGGCAAGTGTAAAGCAGGAAAGAATATCGCGTAAGCGAAAATTTCAAATGAAAAAAAGCGAGCGTCCGGAATGTTGATACAGTGTCCTTGGGCAGTGCAAAAAATGTTGAATTTACCAATAGTAGTAAACTTCAGTAAAGTTGGGTAATGTTTACTTTGTAAACAGTACCGGACTTGACAATGGTAGAAAAAAATAATCAAGTTCGGTAATTAATTTACTACCATTGTTTAATTTCCGGACTTGACTTTTATCTACTACTATTGTGAAGTCTGGTACTGTTTACAAAGTAAACATTACCCGACTCTACTGGCATTAAATACCATCGGTAAATCAAACGTTTTGTGCAGTGTGGGCTAACAAGAGATCAATCCTCTTCCAAACGTACATCCCTTGTACTATCATGGTACTTTCCCAGATTTTCGCTCTAGTTTTAGCTGAAACAAATGTCTAAAAAAAGTACCCAAAACTTCAAACCATTGTTACCGCGGTACTTATTTTGGCTGCAATATCCTAGGTACATGCTGCCAGCTGCCCTTAAAGGTTACCATTGACAGCAAGGTGACAGCTGCGGGTGTAACCTGGATATATCATCCCAATTACAGATGACAAATGATACCTTTACGCTTTACTATGTCAACCAGGAGATTGATTACCTTTCTACTATCACACAATATGATTGACCTCTTGTAGCTATAAAAGGTGGCGCTTAGAAGAATTGCAAATGTATGATTTTTATAAAACATTTGTCCAGGCATCCAACAGCCTCTTAGTGTGCCGACTAAACATACTTTATTGAAGTAAATAGAAAAAGGTAACCCAAAACATGTGCGACGTTCTTATGAGCATTGTTTTGTGGTGAAAATTTAAGTAAATAAATAAAAACAAATACTCCAAGTATGAACAAGTAAATCTTGTACTTCTAATGACATACCTTAAGTTAACGAATTGTCGCTAACCTTTAATTGGTAGATGTTGTAACCAACTTTGTATGAATAATTATGATCGTCTTCATTACGTATGTTCGCAATCATAAACTATTGCATCGTCTTGCTTACGTGATTTTTGTTCGTTGTTTAAAAGCAACAACCTACTTTCTAATGACATACCTTAACTAATCGATGCTAACCTTCAATTGGTATATGTTGAAACCTTCTTTGTATGAATAATCATGATCGTATTCATTACAATCATATATATATATATATATATAGACTACTACATCGTCTTGCTTACATGGTTTCTGTTCGTTACTTAGAAGCAACAGCCTACTTTCCGCTTATGAGCACGTAATCACATAATCCACGACTAATCCCCCAGCCTTCTCGGTAGGGAGTGTCAGTAAGCATCAATCAGAAAAAAGTCTAGCTTTAAGTGCGAAATGGAATTTCGTCATTGATCTACCATCAGGCAGAGAGCTATCTCAGATTGAATCGTAATCCTCAGAGATTTGCTTTCGTCTGGAGAATATGAGATCTAGAAAACTTGGGAAAAAGCAGTATGGAGTATGGACTGAAAGGGTTATGTATTACTGGACCAACCCCCACCAACTCAATATGCTGTATGGTTGGACAGGCAGTTAACTAAGCATAGCTAGCCTTGGTGGAAAGATGGCTTTAGTTTAACATCTATTGAGCATAGCAGAAAATCTGGAGGTTTTTAGGTTGCTAAATTTGCTTTCCTTGATAGTCCTTCGCAATCGAAAATGACTGTCAGTGTCCCTATTCACGGTGTGTGACCGCATGTGGCTTTTGAGCCTAAAACTTGAGGCACACAGCCGTCCACACTTCGGGCATTAGTGGCGCGTTGTCAGGACTGCTGTTGTTGCTGCTAAATTACACTTTGTTAAATTACTATTACCAGGCGGAAAGGTTGTGAAAAATAACCAGTATCGCCTCGTCCTTGCCACATTGTCTTTGAATGCATGTATCATGTAGTTCTCATTTTGTCAGATTATGCTACACCAAGCTGTCAGAGCAATAAACATTAGTCAATTAATCACTTCATAATTCAAACCAAATATACAATTCTTAAGGCGAGCACGCAATAGGTAGACGCAGCACCAAAATCTGCTTTCGTTTGCAAAACAACAATGAAAGCATATAATCATTATACAATCAAAGTCGCCATACCTGCACTGCTCATGACCTAGCCTTGTCAGTTATTGCAGCCTTGGTGAATACATCCAACATCTTTACCAGGCAGCTCCTTTGCAGCTGTGTTCCTTTTACTTACTACGTCTAGTAGTCTGGGTGGTCCAGAATTAACGATCCCGGTGTGGGGGCTACTTTCAACTTCCGTGTCTCTGCAGGTGTTATTGATCGTAAGACAAGTGAAGGCGACAAATCTGATTTCCCTTCGTATAATCTGCGGACGATGAACGTCACTGGCGAACAGAAGGCGTGCACTAAGAGGATATCACAAATTACTAACTGGCATGCATTCGAAGGTGTTGCACCGCCAAGCTGCTGTTCGGATTCCTTCCGAAAATAATTTCATCAGGTTGGTAGAACATAGGGTATTAGAATTTTCTTGTTCAATGTACAACCAGGGATTGTCTTACTTTGCTTTCTCAGAGCTACACCTCAAGAAGGTGTCTGATAGACATCGAAACGTAAGCAAGGTAAGCCAATCTCTAGGCTGGCTGTGCATAAGAAAATCCCAATAGCCAGCTATTCGGATTACGGGAATTCGGAATGACATCGTATCGGTTTGCAGATATAACAAGTAACACAACCCATTGGACAACATTTTCTTGGGTATTGGGTAATAATAATCTGCTCTTTTTACAGGTTGCTTGCATTTTAAAATGCCCCTTCACTGAACTTGTCAGATAGGAATAGGACAACTAAGCTGGATTCTCCAAAGACACAGTTTCCCATTGCACACGTAATCATAGAAGTCTTATTGATGTATCTCAGTCTATTTCTAAGTCACACGTCAATGTGTTCCTCGAAGCAAAACATATTTTAAAGACTATCCTTTGCTCTTGATCTTATCTTGTTATGTCTGAAAAATCTTCCTACAGGAGGAACTGCCCCTGAGTCTGTCTTGAAGCAACGCCAGTCCAATTATAGAGGGTTAGCTCAGACGTCTACCGTCTAAAGATAATACGTAATCTCAACGACAGTGAAGTTTAAAGTTTCATTACAACGACAGAAGATTGGGGGGTGGGGGGGTAAACATAGATTTGCTAATTTTTTTTTTTCAAAATGCGACTTTGAGCAATCACCAACATGCATATCAATTCGCAAAAGACAAGAGATATTCTTGGAGTGCCTACGGAAATGGGTTTCAGTAGGCATGATTGCGTGCTTGTATGGATTTTTGCTGGCCTAATGGAGCTAAGATAACAAAGTCCGATACGCGGTATCTGTTCCCCATCTGTAGACAAAATATGGATGATGACTTTAAAATGAGTTCATACCACGTCCTTCCCCTTGATAGCTATTTGGTTTATTCCTCTTCAGTGATGAGGTGAAAATGACCTTCAGTCATAACTTGAACTTATATATAACTTATTATTGGTCATGAAAATATTGAATTTTGTACAATGTTCCACCAAAAGGATCCATATTATCGTGAATACGGGGTACGTTATCATTGATTTAATAACAGTTAGTTCTAATATGAACCCTAGCCTAGACGAAAAGACGACTAATACATTGCATCATTTGTCATGTATCTCTACAACTACCACATCTTGATAATACAACTACATTATTTCGATTTTTAGCCCTACCATAATGATTTCTTTCAAAGATTTTTTTTTCTTCATAAGGGCAGCTTATGACTATATGAAGTGTATATCAATGTCCAAAGGTGTTTGGTTAGTAAATAATTTCATGACTGTTACTTTTATACCTTTACACGTTGAAGTAATAACAGCAACCACCAGATGCAACAAATTGTAGTAACTGTTGGATTTCAAAGCACGAACACTAGGGCTCACACACGCTTAAACAAAAACCCACATATACAACACACAAATACTCCTAATTATTCATAATGGCATTTTAAACATATACTATTAAAATTGAGAACCTGCACACTTTACCTGTTCATCGACGTTTGTTGTTTTGACAATGCCAGTATCTCATAAAAGCTATAAATATGTCTTAGACATCTTGGCTTTCATCATCAAACCATCAAATTGGTTGAGGACACGTTTCGAAAACCATCATAATGTGTTTTTATCCTCTAGATATTGCCCTACACGGAAGGGTAGGCGCATCAACAGAGTTGATGGAATGGTATGCCGACCTTCAGTTTCACACAAAAACGTCCGAGGTTATCGTTTTGCCAGCTAGAAGTTTACATTCATCATTTTTTTGGTAATAACGATAGGCTACTGTTAATTAAACACAAGCGCAATTGCCAATCATACCTTAAAACACAATTTAAGTGTATTTTTATACTATTTGGAAATAATGATAGGTCAGCAATAATAAGTATATAATCAATCTTTATTGCATATTCATGTCCATGGGACTAAATGCATAGTGATGATGTTACATGTATATGAATCTGTAACATAGTAATAGGATAAAGAATAACTCAAAAGTCTTAAGTACTACATTCTATCTAATCTAAGTCTTAAAGATGTCTTCTCTCTTAATACAACCATGCATTTCTTCTATCTTAATAAACCCATGCATTTCTTCCATCTTAATAATAAGTATATTATAATAAGTAATACAGCACATACTATTTTGTATATAGTATATATTACAACACATACTATTTTGGTCACATACAGCAACAAGCAACCGTTATATTAACTGTTCTACATGCATTATCCGTACTGAGCTACCGATGCATTTTGTTGTGTAGGCACTATATCACAATGAGTCAACCAAAAACTCACACTACGTGTTCTGCATGAAAACGAAGCTGCATTATTCACCAGAGTCATAAAACATTTAGCTGCGAGTTGGCCCGTAACACCTGCTGCTTTGACGGTGTCGATGGTGTTAATTATATTTGCACAATGGGCCGTTGTATCAAGTATCGAGAATCAATACTCGAAGTTGACATCGATTCATCGGGACTGTCATGTGGTGAGGTGTGGTCAATTTCATCCAGAAATTGGATTTAAAAATCACATTTAAAAACATCAAGGTTTGGTCATATCTTCTTCCTTGTGTGTTGATTCTCATCTCATGTTTTGAAACCACCTTTGCATGGCAATATAGCGTTGACTTCAATCTTATCCCAATGCTTCAGCCAGGAGTGTGAACATATACATGATAAAAACCAGAACTAGTTCAATGGACGTTGCATCTGCAGCCACGCACTGTTCCTCTTCATAATTGTATTGCCACAATAGGTCAAAGCAATCTTTACCTTTGTTGAACGAACAGTTTGGGGGGCAAACTGGAAAATTGGCTTTTGAGGATCATGGTTTGGCATTTGTCACGATTTATAGGCAGATGTCTTGATGCAGAATCTAAAACATGTTAAACCTTTTCGGATTTATTCCTTCTGGAAAACATGGCCATGATTATTATTAAATTATTTTGCACTAGAAGACGATATGTTTATTGTTTTAGGAGTACAGTTATAGAAAACGTAAAGGTCATTCTGAATTCCAATGCGCGCCTCTCCTTTGTACCCCCTTCTTAATAAACTTGACATACACATTCCTTTGTTTGTTACAGGTCAATAGTACAGATCCCCAGTTCCATCAAAGGCTTTGAGGAAGATTAAATAATCATACACCATACGTGGTTTGAAGCTTCGCCGACAATTTAACTTTCGTGACCACCAGCTATAAATTCTAATCAATATATCATCGTATGCTCAACGTGCTATTAGGGGGGGGGGGGTACCAACTTTGGTATATACTAAGTTCTTCCCCCTGCCTAGTATTGTTTTGCTCAAACCCAAACCATTGCATAATATGATATTGTCCAAAAATTTAGAGGAAAACATAGTCTAAGTTTCGATAACGTGGTTAGAGTAGGCTAGCTGATCCTTGCAACAGCTTGAATGTTGGAATGCAGACAATATTCGCTCTCAGTGACCCGGCACCTCAGCAGTCCAGGAGCGAAGGGCGTTCCTGTTCGTAATTATTGGTGCGGAAAGAATCATACACAGAGCCTGGGGTTGGACTGGCGGTGCTCAGATGCAAGAATGGATTAGGGAAGATGGGGCTGACAAATAGAGATGGCAACACTGGTGCAGACTATTTAAAAGGTAAGCCCATAATGGTTACTCTTCATAATGATCTTTTAAAGTGAAAAGAAAAAGGCAGATATCTGGAAGTGACAATATCAGAAGACATTGAAGCTACATTTGAACTAGTATTTGGCTTTGGATTCCTTCACTTTACGCAGACAAGTGCCATCTTTACATGATACTATTTATTGAATATGTATATGGATAGTGCCAGACTGCATTCATATGATTACATTTCCTGAAATGTGGTGGCAAATGCTTGCGAAAAGACGTCATAGGTTTAGGATGATATTTGTGATCATTTGAAATCATTTTAATGCGAGAAGAGGAACAAGTTTAATCAAACATATCAACCATACAATATTAATGTTATGTCAACAATCTTGATATTTACTCAGTTCTCTTGTCTTTCTCGAACACGTCAGTCTTACCTAGTTTTAATTTTTGTTCATGCTTCAGTTTACAATTGCGTTTTATCCTTGTTGTAAGGGGAACTTTAGGAAAATGAAAATGAACATTGTATACATTTAATGTACAAGAGCTAAGCGTACAAATGATGACTGGCAACAGCACTATGCTTAACATTACATTTGGCCAAGCAACATAAATGTCATGTGAAGCCATGTAATCTAGTTTAGTCCATACAATCTATTGATAATAAACTAATTAAATTGATAATCTATTGATAATAAATTGGCAATCTATTGACAATAAATTGAAATTATCGTTTCATATATATATTATTGTATCATATATATCATATCATATATATATATATATATTAAGAGAGAGAGAGAGAGACAGCGAAAGAGAGAGAGACAGAAAGAGAAAGAGGGATTTCTAAGATTGATTCAACATTTTGGTAATTTACATCCTGTGATGACCTTTGCTCATCATGGGTCACAGCTCCGCTTTATTGAACATGGTCTTAGCTAGTCTTATTGCAAGTTCATAATGTAGATAGTCTTTGCCAGTGACAGCTCGGAAGGGACGGGCTACATTGGCATTGATTATAGCTATTATTATTATTACATGAAGCTAGCAACGAATATTTTATAAGCTTCTCTATTGCCTTAGCTTGGGTATCAACTAATTAATTTACATTCATGTGACTTTTTCTTTAAGAGAGGAACAATGAGTTTAGGAAATCTTATCTACAAACCAGTTCTGCACCAGAGTCAACGGGCCGTTTTTAAATGATTAAATGAGTATTGCTTTATGTTATTACATGCCAATTGTTTCCTTGTGTCGCTTGTCAAGATGACACCAATAGATAACGTTAAGATTGATATGTCACGATTTATTATCAAGCTCAACGCCTCTTGTAAGTGATTAGAAAGAAGCGTTTCAACGGTTAATGTAGCACAGCTGTGACATCACCTAAATAGGTTACGGTGATGTACTTATGTGTACGTGTCGACCGTTAGGGGTTGCACGCAAAAAAAAAATGACTAAATGTCTCACGGTGCACCAGCTTTCAAGAATGGTGGTGAAAATTGGGAAAAGCTAAGGTCAGTTAGCAAACCTTGCGCATCACCGACTATTTCACTCGGACAAAAGATTCTTTAATTTTCTACCACGTTGAAGTCAATGTTACATCCCTGCGGCGCATTCTATTGAATATATTCTGCCTGCTATGAGTAATATTGATCTGTCTGGAACAACAATCCTCGACTTTGGGAATGATGAATCTTGCTTTATCACTGTCTTCATGGCGTGCCGTGTGATACTTGTCACATCTGCCTAACTATGAGGCTATTTTCACGATCCTACCAAAATGAAATGCCATCTCAAGTACGGGTACAGGAATTTTACTTTAACCATGGATATACAATGTACTATGAAATTTTTTTGGAGGACGAACATGCTACTACCATGGTTAAAATGTATGTAGATATGAACGTAAAACAGCAGTGATTTTAACAAGATATATCGTGCAGCGATTCGGTAAGTAGGGACGGCCTATTTTTTTTTACCACGAACAGATCATTGAACAAATGAAGGATATCAGGGATTTTGCTGACCTGAAAACACTAGAGCATGAAAGCCCCCTGTTCAACACTGTCGATCATCATTACGCCACATAAATACAGATAGACGAGGTATATCCACCAACATAACTCTGATAGATGGGCCTTGTTAGCTGGTACCCAACCAGGCGCTGATACCTGCTTAGAGAGTAAGTAAACTGTCATGGCTTAGACTGAGGTACGTTACACTGGTGAAGAGAAGGGTAAATGAGATCAGGACTCCGACAGTTTAAAACCAGGTCAGCCGTAAAAACTTTAACCCGATACTCAGATATACCTGGACACCCAGGAGACTTAGGTCTCAGTGCGTTTGGGCGGACAGATATTACATTAGCCGGGTGTCTTCGCTGGAAACGATCCCTGGCCCAAAGAGTAATAACAGTAATAATTGGTACTGAAACCTGAAAGCCTTGGGCTTGGGGGGTGGACATTTATATTTATAAAGCTACTACTTTTACAAAACCTACGGATGTCGGTCCACGTATTGTCAGATCCCCCTTATTTCACTGGAATTCTTTATCTTTCACGTCTTTAGTTCTCAGCTCCTAAAAAATTCCATTATCCCTTTTTACAGATCTCTTGGCTAATAGGCATCGATGACTTTACTTGATAATGCTGTTAGTTTTTGAAATCGTCATTCTAGTCACGAATGAGAAGAGCTCTGCTGATGCCTTTTACCAGGAGTCTTTCTTCACTTTGGACGAGAAGCTTTGACAGCGTAGTGTTTGATCGACCTGGAGCCACGAGAAGGCACTGAAGGTCAAAAGGTCCGTCGATATTAGCTTTCCTCGTGTCTTCATTAACTCCTTGGTAGCGCGTGATTGCGGCGCTCGGATCAAGAATATCGTACAACTAGTTCTGGACATCAGCGAAAATTGGATTGTTGCGTTGGGATTTACCCGTGCTTTCCGGCGTAACGGTACGTTCAGCCTTACTTTGCCATTTTCGCAGCCGGAAGACTGGGTTGGTATCATAGTTTTGCGACGCCTCTCCTCGCTCCCCATATTACTTATGGCCAATGTCAATGCGAAGGAAACAAGTCCGAATTATTTACGGGAAGTTTTGATGCATTGTTACAATTTCTTTCAAACCCACTAGAAAACAATTCAACGTCCTGGAAGAATTGATTGGTAAACAGTACTGTTTTTGGTCATTATCTTGGGGTATAATTAATGAACAGCGTGTTCCTTAGTTTGAAAGGCGATATTAAATATGGATTATATTTGGGGTTATATGGTGAGATATTGTAACTACAAGTATCTTCAAGAGACCCGCCAATGCTATTTTTTGTCTGTAGTATATATATAGTATTTATAGCTAGCAGACATACGTAATCATGAAGGGAAAGAAAGATATTCATTTGTAGCTGGGGTCTCGACATTCAATTACTCCCTTCTTGCTGTTCCATTTACTTGCTACGAATATGAGCCCCCTGTGGCTTTCTGAAAGGAGCATTTGTGTCTTAAATCACGAATGTCGTCTGTGTGACTAGCTCTGGACAGCACGTATTATTTGAATTTGTTCTATTGAATGTATGATGCTTTTACAAAGGAACACTTAGCTCTTTTCTACTTTAACATTGTTGTATTCAGTATGGTTAAGTATAGGTTAAGTATAGGTTGTAAGTACTCTGAGTGTTATGATAAGTGTATGTACGTTTAATGTGTTAATAGGTTTTGTAATGTTATGCATTTGTAACTTTTATGACTCCAGCAAGAATAGTGTAGTATATGTATATATTCACTATTGCAGATCTGTCAAATGAACAAATAAATAAACAAAATAAAGTTCAATCATTATGTACATAAATGCCCTGGTGTCATATAAACGGGGGCATTCTTTATGAAACAATTATCTTGAACGATTCCTTAAAACTAAACAAAACTAGTCTAAAGGTCTTCTTGCTTGTACATAAGTGGACGCTGTAAAAATGTATCCACCGAAATATAGATGAATTGCATGGGTAGCACGTAAATTTCAAGGTCTTCGTAGCTAATGGCAGTATCTTTGCCAAGTCTGCTGAGAAAAATCCCACATCATATGCCTATCATTTTACAATAATGCAAACCATCTGCCTCTGGACATGTGGGTGTATTTGGAAAATCCAGTAAATGATCATATTCACGTCGAATGGTGTACGAACTTCAAAGTATGCGTACGAAGTACACATTACCTTGAGCCATACGTGTAGTGTCGCCAAATTTTTTTTTCCTTTTCATCAATAAGTTTAATTTGACTTATATATTAAAAGTAGAGAAATTTATTCAAAACGAAAAATAAATAGAAAAGACCAGCGCAAGTTAAAGTGAACATTGTCCTTTTAATTGTATGCTACCCCAAAGAGTACCTAAAGAACCAGTAGACAGGGTGACTGACTTCGGAATGGTAATCAACTTTGAAGGGCATTGTGTCGTACACTAAGGTTTCTGTCAATTCTTGTACATCCTGACTTGAATTTTGACTTGAACTCCTACGATACCCTAATCAACTTTAGCACACACACCAAATAGAGCCGAGTTCTCAATCAGAAAGCAGCCGTATCTTTTGTTCCATTACGGATATCATCCTTCAGACGAGCGTGAGATGCCAGCTAGTAATAAAGCTCTGATGCAAGAACCATTATAGACTTAATAGGATCACCAAAGTGCCTTAGACATCTAATTCTTTTATCTATAGACCAGGAAGCGCCGTGTTTGAAATATAATGCCTTTCAGTTCCAATAAGGATCTCTCTATTTCTGCAGTTCAGAAAGAAGAGGTGTTTTTTTTTTCAATTTGTAGCAATACTGTAATTATCTAGCTGCCATACGACCGTGGGTAATGCCAAATAGGTGATTGAAATTTGTGTATCGACGATGTACAAGATAAGAACTTTAGATTTCTCACGATGTAGGCAAGTGATACAGACTGTCGCGTTTACTGCTGCATTGCTAGTCGTTTCTATTGAAGGTCTCAAAACATCTGAAAGATACGTTCCCAGTGGAATCAACTACATTTGATCGTACATTACACTTGGGGTGTAAAATGCCACACAGGTGGATAGGCACACACGTGGACATCGATTCTACCAACTAGTGTAAGTCATGCCTTACGTGACGTCAGGACAAGTGTGGAAAGAACACAAAGAAAGTAGTGTAACATTCGTGTCCTTTGCAGATCAACAGATGAGTGCTGATTATAATATATTAGTAGATACTGAGATCAGTTGAATGAATTAGTGATTGCAAAGCTTTGTGACAGTGGAGACATATTTAAAATGGTTTGGTCAACGTTAACATACCGCTATTACATATAGAAGTACTGAGGGTCTGTACAGGTACTTTTGCCTTTGGGGCTCAATCACGTACAAAGCGACCGGCGATCTTTATGCAAAGAGCGTGTCTAATGTAAAGGATAAAAGCTGTACACATGCCCGCACAACTTGGTCTCATGCAAGTCGGCGAGCTGCAGGGAAGCCGGTCAGGCTAGAGATCGAGAAGATGCAAAGAAACGCAAGCAGACCTGCCAAACAAGCACCATGAAGACGGTGCAGGTAGATACAAAGCAGAGAAACAAAGACCCCGAATAAGAATGTTTGAAGTCATTATCTTGACATTACCAGAATCTGCCAAGGGGCGCTTTAGGTAAGTTTTGATGGCACCTCACAAGTCTCACTTTGAGCAGACTCAGCAGAGGCTATGTCTTTTATCAGTGGCAATATGCTTTCTGGAAGAAATATGAATGCTGTCTTCACGAAGACAGGCGATCTCTGTTCAGAGTTTGAAAGATGACACGGCAATATATTATACAATGACCAGGCATTTTATTAAAGCCAATGTTCACACATGTACATCTATCAATAGTTGTATCATTTTAGGCTATAATATACAGAGAGAAACTTTTGTATGGGAATATTAAATCAAAATTTATTATATCCTCATAGTAAAGTTTTTTGCTCAACCAAAATGTCACATGTACATTAGATAGTATATATTTCAGTGAATTTTTCTAACCATCTTTACTTAATTGCGCTATCTGCGTATACATTAGTATAATGTAAGATTGTACAATTAGAATGTGATAAATTTTGGCAGTGGAGTTCGAAAGACCCCGTTCTGATCAGCCCAGGCAACCTCATCAATTACATGTAAGACACGATGTGGCGTTATCGAATTCAATGGAACAATGAACATCATAACCAATAGAAGTATTAACTCCACCCATCAATATAACTACAGCTATCATGATGTGTTCAAAATAGCAATAGAGTTACCCGTAAATAATTTCATCAGTTTGGTAAATGATTTAATAGTAAAGTTCTTTTATTCGCAACAATTTCATTTACATGAGCCGACGTTATGATGACCGTCTGTCATCTTCATAAGGGCTATTATGACTGGTTTAATGTGCAATGGTGCTAGGTGTTACATGGTACACTGCGCACTGAATGTATGTCACAATTGTTTTACGTTTGGGACTGTATTGTTGTAGTGACATCTAGATTCAGTGCACAGTGGACCATGTAACACCTAGCTCCAGTGCACAGCAAACCAGTCATATAAGCCCTAATGAAGATAACAGACGGTCATCGAAACGTCGGCTCATGCAAAACAAATGCTTGTGAATAAAAGAACTTTACTACTCAAGTAATAGAGTTATTTTTAACTGCTACCTATTTGCCCCTATGTTCGGAATATCAAAGATCAAAAGTGCTATTTCAGACACCAGACATAAATGAACAATGAATAAATGAATCAACTTTATTGCTCAACAGTTGTACGTACATGGTATGGCAACAATGGCAAAGCAATCTGAGAATAATTATACTAGTCTATTCTAAGAGTAATGATTGCAGAAATATGAACATAAATTTCGTATTGACATAATGTATGTTAAATGTTTCTCTCTGTTACAATACATTCTCTCTCTTTTTTTATTGGCCTAAGTACGTAGATATGCAGTCGGAAGTAAGTTGACATCAAAGTCCTGAAAAGGTCAAAACATTGTGGTGCGATTTCTTTACGAATAGCTTACCTAGATGTGCAATGGCCCCAGGAATTTCAACTAAGCACATTTATTTTAATCATTCATTATGGTACTGACCAAGAGGGTAGAAGAAAACCTGCTTTAATTCAACTCTTAAGACTCAATATTTTGATAGAGGGTTGGGGATAGAGATAATGGTTGTTCAGAGGGCAAAATAATGGGAATTGTTATCACGGATGCCATTAATTTTATAGGTCTATCACGGAGTCGTTGATTTTACAATGCATTACTTGTTTTCCATGCCCTTTTGGGAATCAATGGAGAAATTTTATGATTCGTGTCGGGATATCCTCATATAAATCAGCTACTACATGTGGAACGCGTTAACTTGTGACTTTTCTACTTACTTGATCACAACGGCGAAGATAGGTATCATGAATAAGCAGTGGCATGCGAGATTCAAGTATACAAATCGGATGACAACCAGGCTAGGCGTTAAGTGCCCGTTTGGCTAAAACCGACTTGCATTTATACAACCTTTGTTTTATTCACAAAGCGACGCATCAAGCTCAAGGGATTGAGATTCAATCTGGGGTAGCTCCTGCCATTACAAAACACATATGGCAAGATTACATGTCACACTTGAAACGTGACCTGCTGTGATTGATGTTGGATGGTAGTGGTGTAGATAAAAATAGATACTAACTTTCCGTTCTGTAGATACTATAAAATAGATAGAGATGTTAGATGCATAGGGTTTAACTTTCCGTTCCGCAGAAACTATTAGACAAATGTAAATGTGACAATTTATTGGAACACTATAGTTATAGCCAGACTGGTGGGATAGCAGTAAATGTACTAAGAAATTATATTTATACGTAAAGCGATAATATTTCCGTGGCAGTCTGAATAAAAGCTCTAAACGGGAACTATCCGGCTCCAGATGTCTTACTGAGGGACGACTGCGCTATGCTAGATGTCGGTTAGCTTGTGTAATGAATCCACTCTACATCGTACTAAGAAAATTATGTTTTTAGATAAAGATAGAATATTTTCCTTTTGATGGAGAAAACATACTGACCTCTGATACCTGCATGGTAAACCCATATCAACTTTAATGACTTTGGCGCCAGGTTACACTGGAAATAGAGCAGAACGGAAAAAATCAGATTAAAAATCAGAGCGTGGGAATACCTCTTCGCTCAGCTCAACTAACTGTGATTATTCCAGGTCTCCTACGTAGATAATATATTCTTTCTCAAGCTGATTGCAGGCACAAGATTCAGCAACAAGCAAGCTATTTTTCTTATTCGTAGCTAAGATACAAAACGGGATTTATGACATTTTTTTAGGAATGTTTAATTAAACTTTGAAACATTACTACGGCATTCTACACTTCACTACGGCAATAAAGTCATAATGGTCGAATGTAAGAGACCTGTCTTTGTCCTAGCAAGTCTAGATCAGACAGGTCATAACCTGGTGCGGAAGTATTTTACACCTAGCGGCCTAGTTATGGCGTCTCTGTTGACACAGGTGCCCCCAGACCTCAAGGTATGCAGAACACGCTCATAAACAAGCTACTGTGTGACATACAGCTTGCTCACTAGTCTTTTAGCAAGGCGTCAACGAGTCCATAGACTTTCAATGAGCACTTTAAGCTATGCGTGGTGGAAAGTATGTCAACACTACCCTGGGGCACTGTATAACAAAGATTTGTGTTATGGAAATGCTGATGGTAAACGGGGTAACGGGTCGACCGGAGCGTGACATCTAAGCTAGCTGCTTGGTTCCGGGTTCATGCAGCCCAACGGTCTGGAATACGTAATATTCCCACCGCTGATGTGCCTCTAGTTGACTTCTAACTATGATTTACAACGTAGTAGACATTATTTGCTGTTGTTGTTGTTGTTTATAATGTTTGCTCTATCATGGTATCAAGCCTTACCAATGATGAAATTTGTAGTCTGGGCTACAAGTAATGAATACAAATAACATAATTATAACACAAAGTGCTGGAAAGCAGCATATTGTGCATGTCGCTCATTACTGTACTTGTGAAGTCTGGTCACATTATCCTCAGACGATGCATGTGTCTTAGTGTCAGGAATGTGTTAGGGAAACTTGTTCAAAGCACCCTCGTACAATGAACATGGTAATTCTAAGGCACATTTAATCACTGTCAAATAGTAAACTGCACCACCTGCTGCGTGTGTAAATGTTTTTGACCAATGCAACCATCCTAGCTCTCATATTTGAGTAAGTAAGCTGATTGACTACGTGGTTATTGCTTCACATGCATAACGTTATAACTTAAAGGGGCAATATGTAACATTTTGCACCAAAAAATCGAAATATTTTAATTGAAAAAATCGTGTTGTGCTTGTTATTTACTTCCACTTTTCAACATATTTGTCCAATTATCTCACATTTCTGACATCAATGGTTGGCACTAAAACAGTCCAGACGAAGCGCACTGAGTTTGTGATGCCACCACAAACTACCAGAATGTAAACAAACATGGCTGATGACAGCTGTGTTTCCACACTCGTAAGGCGTCATATTTTGGCACCTCATTTACAATGGAGTAGGGTTTGTTCACCTTACTCTGTTAAGAAATGACTAAAATATTATTTTTATATCCTCCTAATGTTACGTAATGCAGCTTTAGTGTATCTTAGAAAGTGTCGCATAACTAATTTTGAGTGTTTTGCTGATTAGTTGGGTGTAGCAAATGATGTGTTGTGTCTAGTTTCCTTGTCGTTCCATATCGGTGTGTGTATTCCAAGCGATGACCAGTCATAAAATGAACCGCTAGGTTATTGAATCCCACTTCCAATACATGATGTGGGTTACGGTACAGACGTTAGCACACATGAAACTACAGGTGCGTTATCCATATCATTAGTTGCAGAAGCAATATGATATCATTGGCAATGATATAACTTTTCTGCATCAGCAGCCAAAGTAATATAACTTTAAATTGCGGCAACCAATTGAAACACATGTATTACACCGCTTGAGTGTCCACCAATGGAGGGTGGGGATAATTACAACCATTATCTACCATTGATTCTAACGGGGTAGAAATCGCATCAGTTGTACCCAGCCTATTCGTTTTTGTGCGGGACATTTATCCGTGATCTTGAAGACCTATAACGTGTGACAGTAGTGCAGAGGTAAGAGAGCCAGATCACTTCTACTATTGTCAATGGCAAAGTAATAATGATTTACCTTTTTGCTGTCTCGGTAATGTTCGACAATTGTGATGCATATATTGTCGTGCTGTATAATCTAACTGCCCTGTGATATTTGAGGCTAACACTGCATGGGTTGTGGGATTTACCAATGGCAATAAATACCAGGTAAGTCTGGTAATGGTTGATTTAGGTGGTGACAGTATATAGGTGAATTCAATCTTTTGGTAAGTCCCACTTTATTGTGTACAGATACCGGTTTCACCGCAAGTAGGATTTACCAAAAGCCAAATTCCAGGAAAGTCTGCTCGGTGCTTCCGGTATAATGTCTGCCTCGACAATGGCGATAGATGCCAGATAAGTCTAATAATGTTTGCTTAGATAATCAAATACCAAACGCAACCATTACCACACGTACCTGGCATTTATCACCTTTGTTGAACCGCACTTTTCGTGTAGTGCACGAAATGCTCACTGAAACCTTTCGCCGGAAAATGAGGCGGACAGCTATGTGTGATTAGGTTAAGTTTAATATTCTTGATGTATCATTGCTTGCAAAGTATAACCATTTCTACTCTTTGGTTGTTAGATCAGTTCGTATCTGCAATATATGGACGGATTACCTAAACGTAAACAGACCGGGGGTAATGATGGACGTATAAAGGTCTGATAGTCACCAGTCCCGGCAGTTCTTATATGGTCTGACTACTTTTCCTTATATGAGCTGCGTCTATAGCTCCAGCTGTTCTTTTCTTCGGCGATGGGATGAAAGACTGCTCTGTCAGAAAATGTTACAGTCTACCACCGGTGCGTGTGGGCATTCTATATGACTATTATGGTCCTGTCATTTGGGAATATCACTGTATGGCCGTCACATTTGTCTTCAACATTAGAAAACTCAGTTCTATTAGCATCAGTTATCATGTGTTATTACGGATTTTTCTTCTGAAATTTTACTAATGCTATGTCACTGAAAGCCTTTATCTAAGAAGAAATGGCCTGAAATTTGCCGGTAATGTGCATCTTTGGTCTTTTAAAGCATCTACAAGTAACTTACAACAGAGACAGCAACCCAAACTATTCTTTATCACTGGAAAACTACTTTCCTGATGTAATGTTAGTGCCAATTCTACACCCATACAAAAGATACTCACATACAATAAAACCAGTGGACCGAATATATCCCGAAGAATGTAAAATTTAGTAGCTGGATTGCTTCAGAATAATCAATATCCAGGAATGTATTTGCCGGTTTCTTCTTGTCATTGACGTAAATTAGAGGGTAACAGTTGAAAATGGATCGATAACCCTTCATGTTTAATATTCAGAGGGACTTAAAGCCCCTCAGGGACCACCGGTGGATTGTAGCTCATTGTCTACACAATGCCTGTGGGCAAATGATTATGCCAATCTTAGCCGGGAAATTCAATAAACCAATTTGTTCCAACAAGTTTTCCGTCAGATCGAACAAATTTATCGTTTAATCAGCCCAGTCGGGGACTTTCCGTGCCCGACAGTTGTAAATCTGCCTTGCTACAGACGACCAGGTAATCTTTGCGAGCGCTTGTATTGAAGCGGCGTCCTAGTGTTTTTAACTTTTAAGTCGGGAAATTTATAGGCTCTGACATGAATATTGCTATTGTCATTTATCACCTTATCACTAACAGGGATCACAACTATCAGTTAGCATCACGGTGACCCTTTGAGCAATTTGTCTAGGAGTAAGGAAACTCTTATTGATTTCCACGTCATTACTAGAGACATAAAACGCTTTACCATGAGCAAACTGGTGACAAATATCGTAGCAAAACACCAGACACCAGGCTAAAGGTCTGCTGCTATAATCAGTCAAAGACGAGCATAGAAAAATAATGGCTTCGCCATCTTATTTTGGTTATTTTTTAAAAATATTTGTTTATCTTTAATTTTTTGTTTAATTTATTCGCATTTTAAAACACAAATACATAAGCAAGAAAATATAAATGAAATATAACAGTGCAAGAGAACCCAATAACAATTTATCACAATTTAAATGAACCAATTAAACAAAAAATAAGTTTTGCAATAAGCAATTGAAACAACACAATGAATTAATGAGTCAATTAAACAAAAGAAAAATTAAGTTTGGCAATAAATGAAACAATACAATGAATCAACCAAACAAAAGAAATAAGTCTGGCAACAAGTAAATTAAACAATATAATTATTGAATCAATCAATCAATCAATCTATAAATACAATACGATGCAATTTTAGCAATTTATTACACATAAATTTTCCCAAATGCTGGGTTGGAAACTTGGAATTAAGGAACCCTCCATTACGATGTAACATTAAAGTAGGACATTGAAAGATAGCAGGTTACCTTAAGGTGATATTGATGCTAGACATTTTGAGAAACACCGAATGGGATTCATGGAAAACCCTCAAGTAAATGTATAGTGGTCTACAAATAACTCATACATGTTTTCATTAAATCTTCGTCGCTACTGGCTATCACTGATGGATACAAGTTCTAGAAGCTTTTTAAAAACTTTTGAGGCAGACCTCAAACATACTTAATCTATACATGTCTTTTGGCTCACGGAGCTTGGACCCCTGTTTCCGGTCTATAGATGAAGGTGGATCCTCGGGTCATGCTGCAACTGAACCTCCGCATGGCAGTCCATCGCGTACCGGTAGCCAGGAATATTGTCGACGGTTCTATGATGACCCCCAAGAAACTTTCTTCGGAAAAAATGTATGACAAATGTCCTAAGGTCATTTGGGAAAGGGATGGATCTTAGATTTGAATGGCTTTATAGCTAGGGGGTATCTGAACTTGCAACTTTCATACAAGAAGCCTGGGCAAAGAGAAGGAGGCATTTGTATTCATAACCCTTATTGCCTTTTGTTGATTCTGACTTGTTTCTGTTCTTTTATTGTATCTTATTTATCACAAGTATTTCTGTTTATTTTGTATCTATGATTTCAAGACACGTTAATAAAGCTTCATGCATACATGCATTCATTCATTAATATTGTCATCTTTGGTCCCCGGGACGATCGTAAAAAAACTTCTTAATCCAAAAGGGGGTGGTTTGGTTATGTTGGCTTAGCAAAACTACTCTACACACGATACAGGACACACACTGTGGTATAATGTCTTCAATTCGGTGGCAAAGAAGGTGTTGAGAAACTAATCTTTTAGGTGTCGAACCCAGGGCAATACAACAGTCCACGGGACTGTGAGCCTTTTTGTTTTAACATGAGGGTGTGGCAGTCAATGCAAAGAGAATGCCTGTGCAAAGGCAAGTGCCTATAGCTGAGACAGGTGCTAGGTACTAATCAATGGATCTTTGCCACCAGGTGAACATGCATTACACATATGTCTCGCATGGTGTTCACAATGCCCCATGAAAGTTACATCAACCTCGTATGAGAGAAAGAAGGGCAAAACGAAATAATCTTACATGTGTGTCTACTAATGAACACACGCTGGTTCATTTCTGTAAATTTTACTGTGTAAATTGTACTTACTTCATCCAATTTTCACAATTTGTAGTGTTTTTACGATTATTTTAACTGGTTTACTATTTGAAAAACATGTCTATAATGTGGCATTATGCTATTTAACAAACTGTCAACAATTCACCACCATTAAAACAACCACAGCGTAAAATGTTTTCTTCTTCGTAACATAGCCACTTTGCCTAAAGTTTTTGCTTGGTCGTGCTTTCGGTCATATCAAGGTCATGAGCACTTATTCCCCTGTGGACCATAATGCAGGTATTTATTACGCCGACCTTCCCGGTGGAGATGCAATCTATGAAGGTTCCGCCAGGTCACGTAATAACTTCACGTCCTGTGCCTGTTTCACTGAGTTCATTTTCTTTCATACATATGGGCATAAAGCCACTGTCACACATATCCGAATATGGTTAGGAGTGGGTCGGGAGCAAGATCGGCTGGTGTTCCTAAAGACTGTTCGGCCAGGTCGGCTAATGTTTGCAAATGTTTAAAACATTCGGGTGAGGTGGTTCGGCCATGGTTGGCTGGTGGTTAGCTGGTGTTCGGGAGTAGGTCGTGGCGTGGTTGGAAGTCAGATTTCACTCAAATTTAGCTCAAATTCCATTCTATTCGTATAGAAAGGTAGGAGTAGCTATAGCCTAAATCCGATCAGACTGCTCCTGATGTTCAGCTTTGGCTGGTGTTCAGGGGAAGGTTCTGAATGTGTGACAGGGGCTTAACATAACGTCCTTGCATAACATCCGATAATATGTTTGCAACAGTCTTCGAACTATTGGGAATTAAAGTCTACTTTTGCATCACGTATCTCTGCATATCTCATTACCATGGATGCTAAGCAGTGCTAACGTTTGACGGCACGGACGTAAATCTAATTACCCTTTGCAGTTAAGATCAGGAGGTTATACGCAGACTAATTGCCTCATTTGACTCTAAGCACCCTGGTAAGGATTGTCGATTTTCCTATTTTTAACTACGTGCCTCGTCACAAAGGTATTCAGTCCGTTGACTATTCTCGTTCTCATATATCTGGCCTGTATCCAAACTTCACGAGAGGTATTTCAATCTGGAAACTTGTGAGAATGTGTCTTCTGGGCCTGAGGGTTCAAGTACAATACTTACCGCAATCAGCCACTCATCATCCATCAACCTGACAAAAATGTATTGAATTTGAAGCCTTTTTTTAGAGGAGTTGCTCAATGCAAAGCCAATTATTGACCACTTCTAGGCATTGAGATAGTGACTATGCCAAACGATAGCCTCGGATGTTTGTTCTAAAGCTTGTGGATTGTATTCGAGAGGGAGTTTTATAATTCTGCAGTCCGGGGAAAGAAACTGTTGCTGTAGAAGGACTTTGAAAAAGGAATTTGAACAGTGTAATAATGATAAGCTACTGAACTGAGTATTAATTATTGGTCTAATGCCTGCTGTAAAATATGAATTCAGATTCTTTACCATGAACCAATGATAAGATGCAACACTTTAATTAGCTGTGCCCCTTCTGTCTAGTTTAATTCTTTCTCGTCTAATTATGTATGTAAAGCCTAATATATTTTGGACAATGTTTTGCTTGAAGGCTTATATATAGAAAAGGTCAGTATTAGATTTCATCTGCCTCGGGAAGTCGTGTCCACTCTGCATGTTTACTGACATTGATCTTCATGACCCGTTCCTTTTTTATCTAAATGGATTACTCTCTAACGAATGCTACTTGATTGACAGCCTAAAATGAACGGTAGGTAATGTAAGAGTAGAACTGAAGCCTTATAAGGGTCGTTTTATCGATTCTACTCAGGAGCACAAATAGTAGCAAATGGCTTCTTGTCTTGTTCGTTTCTGCGCCATCAACTTGTGATTGGGAAAATTAAAGCCTCACAGTCTGGGGTAAGAAGAATTCATTGAATGGAAACTGATGATAATAGAGCTAGACAGAGGAAGACTCACCGCTAGTTGATGGTTGTCGTATCAGCCAAAGACATATACAGCAACATTGTTGGTAAGTAAGTCGACTTCTTTCCTTGTACGACACATGAGACTACATGGGAAAATCTCGAAACGTTTCACTTTTGGGTGGTGTACCCTTGCTAGTTGCTGACAAACTTAGGAACGTTGTATTAATCAAGATTTCAGTCAGACTGTAGGGATTTGAGGCAGCGCGCCAGCAGGTACCTCTGGAGTCGCTGCAGGGATCCTCATGATTAAAGGTCGCTGGCGTTGGCAGTATTTTTCTCCATTTCCATTTGATGATCTTTACTTCTATTTAAAGAATTCGCTCGACAGGTAACTGCTGTCTCCACCCTATTAACGGAGATATGGAAGTCATAACCTGCGGTGGTTCATTGTGAGCAACAGTCGTAAAATGAACCAGACGCGATCTGTTCCTGGAAGAATTGCCATGTCATCTCTGGTCTTACGGGAGATTTGTCTGACAGACTTCGACATTTCGAGTCTATTCTAAATCCCTTTGTCGCGACACAAGCACCTAACTACAAATTACAACATCACGGGACTGGTGCAGAGGTGAAGTGTGGCGTGGCCATAGAGGTTCTTGTTTATAACTCAATTTGTCGTCACTTTCGTCTGTGACAAATTTAGACATGGTTGAAAATTGGCAATTTTCTAGGTCGATTTCTCACGAAGCGATTTTCGGGAGTGGCAGTTACTGAGTGTTGGCATCTTTCCCATACTCGTGGCGACCTAGTAGTCTCTACCAGACCTTCCGAGCGAAAATGGTGTAGATATCACTGCACGAAAAGTTGGACTTACCAATGATAGTAAATGCCAGTAAAGCCAGGTAATGTTTACTTTGTAAACAGTATCGGACTTGAAAACGGTAGTAAATAAAAGACACTTCCGGTAGTTTCGGACTTAACAATGGCTGTAACTAAAATCACTGGACTTCACTTTTATTTACTACCATTGTTAAGTCAGGTACTGTTTACAAAGTAAACATTGCCCGAAATAACTGGCAGTTACTACCATTCGTAAATCCAACGTTCGTCCAGTGTATCGGTTAAAATAAAAAACAAAAACAGTATTTACGTAAAGCAATCACGGTAAGCAATATGCATTCGTAATGGCAACAAAACTGCGCACCGGCAATTTAGTAATCGTGACAAAAGGATTTAGAATAGATTCGAGATGTCGAAGTCTGTTTACCCTTTGCAATCAGCATTTAGCATGACGAATTTATCAATATTCCCGGGTAAACGCAACTTTGACATTTTGTCTATTATGTAACGTAGTAATTAGATGCATGCGTGTTTCGTTTATTATCACTCTCGGGATCTTTTATAAGGTCTATTGAATGAATTGACGCTAACACATTACGGGTGAACCATGTTAGCAGATTCTTTTTCTCGATAATAAGTACAAGTCGTTCAAAAACTCGTATTTTCCAAGAACTATCGTAGAGTGGAACTCATTGCTACCAAGCACAGTTGGCATCATCACTAGAAAGCTTAACAACTCCTGCAGTTAGACGCGCAAATTAAAGATTGGGTGGAACGGGTCGTTCGGTGTAATATAGCTAGCTGCCGCCGCGCCGCGTGCCTGCGAAGCTGGTGTGTTACGCTGAAGGGCGGTTATACCGGCTATACACTGTAAGATACAGATACAGATGCAGAACTCCTGACTGTTACCTTTATCGATGACTGTTTCAATTAGTGACAGAAATACGATATGATAATCATACCTAGAACATATTGATATTTGTTTAGCTTGCCTTGATAAATGCTAACCTTATATTCTTACATACATCTCAAAATATGTCTGTTTTCAATGTCGCAGCTGGAACGCATGGTATAACCATCAGTTACAATAAGGCCTATAACTTAAGTGCATGCACTCACTACTTGTTCAGCTCCTCTAAATGCATATGCGGCCTTTTACCATTCCCTGCGCATATACAAATATAGAATTTAATGTTTGTTGATTACCCCCTGTGCGTCAGTGCGTTGACTACTTCCCCTTACAAAGGCAGCGTCTACATACTCAACAATTGCACTCATTACATGTGAAATTGTGATGGATCGTTGAGGTAGAAGATTACACCGACTGCCGCCTACAAGTCGGGGCTACACTATATAAGGTCGCTCTGTCACGTTGCCAGTAACGACAGCCATGTGCCTCTTACACTCCAGCTGCCTGCCTTTTAAACAAAACGGTGCACCGGCTTGCTCGTAAAGATAGCACCTCGTAAGGCTACATTCAAAGGTAAGTAAGCATCATTCATCATATCATAAAGAAATATTCACATATGTATGGAAATTTGAATGGTAATGAAAAAAGTCACCCTCTTCTGATGAAGTCTTGGGAAATAACTTCCTTGGATTACATTTACTTTTACGTGACAAGTTGTTGTCCGGATTTAGGGCCTATTTTTTTAACAGCCGGCTTAAACTTTCTAGTTCATGGTAGGCTATGGAAGTCTTTGCATAAAAGATAATGCATCAAATTCGACTACGGTACGTGTTGCTATAGCAGATACGGAATGGGTTATCTTATTCTTTTTGGAGCAAAACTTGCATAATAAGTTTGATAGAGGCCAGTTCTTTGCTTATAGAATTTTAAATATCTTTCTTTATATCCTGTTAGTATCTATTTGTCGAGACAACTAAATGGTCCAATATGATTTAATAATATTCAGTGTGTAATGAAGTATATTTCATGTTGTTGTCAAAGCACACTCCTTGGCTACATATTTAAGTGGATTATAAGGTAAACATCTAGCAATCTACTACTGCTTTAAAGTAAAACTTTTTTCAGACCACGCTTCGAGGTTGTAATCAAACGTTGACGGTAGGTTTCTAGATAGACACCATCTAAACCAAGTCACATCTTACTTAGTCTGATCATTAGGCAGGTTGTAGGTCAACTTAGCTGTTATGTGATGTATGTGGTGTGTGACAATTTGTAATATTTAACCATTAGGGTAGAAAACTTTGAAAATTAGGTGGTAAGTCATTGAAGTTAGTATCATATTGCTTTACTTTTATTACCTCTTCGACCATGTACATGCAATTAGCCTTCGGGCATGATTTTGCAAGCAAAGAATATTAAGGGCATTGCAACAATTAGGAGAATGATTTTCTTAAACTCATTTTTTTTAATAAATGATTTTTTAAACTAAATGATTTTTTTAAATCAACTTTCTAAATTAAATGACGTTAAATAAGTGACTTGTAATTAAAATCACAAGTCAATTATTTAACATTTTGATTTAATATTTTGATTTAAAAAGGTCAATTTTATGTTAACACGTGTCTAGAAGACTCATAGGACTCTCATATTGTCTTTATAGGATAGAGAGTGATGCAGATAGTATGCTCAAAGACATATATACTTCGCTTGGAATATTCATACTCGGATGATTTGAAGAATATTCAGTTTATCGGAATTTTTTTAAGTAGCTTGATCAACACAATTGTACAAAAACCTCACCATATGCAGGGATGCAAAGAATGTTCGGATAGATTTCGCTCTACTGTTGTGTCCTCTAGCACACATGAAAGCCCATGGGCGGGTGATACCCAGTCGCACTGCCAAAATCCAATAAACCAATTTGTAGCTACATGCTTGGCGTACGCTCGAATAAATTTGCTGTATCAGAAAGCCTCCTCGGATTTCCTATGCCCGATGTAAAAGGTGATAAGTTATATAGCGAATTTGAAAAGATTTTCGTCATGCTGCCGCGGAATACTAACTGTTATATAGTACATTGTTTTTCGATAGCGGTGGCTAACGAAAGTGTCAGTGCACGAGTGAAGTTTGGAGAGGATTTTCTACGTATTTTTCTATCTAAACTTTTTTATTTAGTATTAAGATCTATTGTTTGATATAGCTACACCATGAAGACAGCAAGAATTTAAAAAAAATGCAAAAAAATGCTACAACAATTTAAGCATATTTCCAAAAGAGTAATAAACGGTTTTAAAAATTTTAAAAAGTTAAAATAATCAATATCATATTTACCATTCCGAATGAAAACAAACAAAACTTAGTCACCAAACGTCCTTGCATGTCAGTTCACATTACCGCGCCTATAAGTCCTTGAGTAGAAGGTTACCTCCAGGGAGAAAATCTGGCGCCATCGATCATCCCTTGCTATTTCTTAAGATGACAGAAGAAGATGGAAGTTATGGAAGTGCTAGCGGGTACTGGGAAATGGCCCATTGAGCTGTGTATTTTGAAGGGAATTTGCAGGAGGTTGCAAGCTAAGGCAATGCCAGCCGTTACAAATCAGTGCAATAACAGTATTATCTAGTCGTATACTTGTGACGTTTGTAAATCAATATGAATACTATAACCTTATTTCAGTTTTGTATTAGGCTACACTGACTTAATGCTATGGATGACATCCTCTGGGGACCCAGAAAAATAATGCGAGAGGGCGACAAAAAAACTCCAGAAAAAAAATGCTGCTAAACTACAGGAATTCAAAGCTGTGAAGTGTTGTGAATTTGCAGTAGTATGTAGGGACTTTTACGGCAAGCCGGCACATGCTGGCCTTTTTCGGCATTTATGAGCCGACACTGTACTGAGTTCTGGAGTTCCGTGGAGCCTCGGTAGCCTGGTGCCATCCTCCGTAGTTACCACCGACTTCTATTGTCGCTAGCTACTATGGACTACGGAGGATGGTACCCAGGTTAGAGCCTCCTCGGAGGTGATTTTGGTTGTAGAGAACAGGCGAAAATCAATGCGCACGCGGATGCCATCCATGAAATTAAATCAGCGTGGCCTTACTAAGTCCATGTCTAATAGTGTAGACGAGTAAGAAGGTGGCAATAAATGCATCTCAGAGTTGCTAGGAGTAAAATGAACTAACCTAAAAACACACATACACTTGCTCCATAATTTTATGTTATGAACCTCTTAAATAATTATCATTAGTAAGAAACTTTGTTCAACAAACCGCCGACACCCCCTTCCAATAAAAACAAAATCTCACACCCCAGCCTTCCCGATCTCTCTTTAACGTTGAGCGAAGTTGTGCGTACAGAGTCGAATCACTAGACAGGCTGCGGTTGCATGCATCGTGTCCTGCATGGACGCACACTGCATTATTAATGGCCCATATGAAAAATTCACTCTGCGCCAATACATCTGCCTTGTTCAGAGGGTCAATTGCCGGTATGGTGATAATAGGATTTGTACAACCGTCCGTTGTATTGGCTTATGCGGGTCGATATACCTAGACACTTGCTTTGACCTTGTAGTACTTCTTTGCTTTGTGTGGTCAATTAAACACAAGACCGTTTATGTCATTCCTCACAGCAATGCTAAGACCTACTAAGAGATACTGACAGTCTGTTACTATGTGAAGGATCTCGTCTTTAAGCTTCAGGCATCTTTTTTTATGAACTTTATGAACTTTATTTACATCAATCAACTTGGCAGAAGTGCTTACATGTAACACTCCTGAATTACGTTGAATTTACATGTCATAAAATGAAGAACACAGGGCAAGTACAATATATACAGGTACACAAATGTTATCGAGAATTATACATTTTCGTGGGGTTTCAAGTTTCGAGTCTGAGTGCTAACTTACATCTAACGTTCTTATTAAAATCAATCACAATATCAAAAACAGCTGTCAATTGATGATTTAAAAACAAGAATCATCTTGCAATGTCCAGAACTTTTTAAAATACGATGAATCAGTTTGTGTTGGGAGGAAACAAGTCTCAAATAGGACGTTTTTATACAGTCTGGTTGTAAAGAGAAGTTGCATGGAACAGGAATGACCGTCGGAGGCGTTCCGTTCTGCATGCTGGCAGTGTTAGGTGGTGACTGTTTCGTAGAGACCTTCCCGTCTGCTGTTGTCTGTCGCTGGTGATCATATGGTGCAGAGGGTGTTCACAAGCACGCATCTGGTCAATGAGTTTTACAGCTGCTGCTTCTCGCCTGTGTTGGAGAGTGGGCAGGGGAGTTGCCGACGGGGTACTTCCGTTCCGGTTTATGATCTTAGCGGCCCTTTTTTGCACAGATTCGAGAATGTTTGACTGAGAGTTCGTGCAGCCGACGTACACAACGTTAGCATACTCCAAACAGGGCCTGATGAGAGTTGTGTACACCGTTGTTAAGTCGTCCGCGGGCATGCCACCCTTGGCGAGTAAACGGAGGTAGTGAAGGCGCTGCGATGCTTTCTTCGTCACGTGAGTGATGTGATTGTCCCACCTGAGGTTGGAGCTGACTTTGAAACCCAGGTAGGTAGCACATGTAACAACTGTAACCTCCTTTCCTCCAAGAATGAGCGGAGGGAGGTCAGGAGGCACTCTGGAGAAACATATTCTGAGCTCGTATGATTTGTCTCCATTCATGATCATACTGTTCTGGGTTGCCCAGGAGTCCAGGTGAGTTGCTTCTTCTTGCATAGTGTTGTCAGACTCGGCAGTGACACAAGGAATGCATCTCGAGAGTCCTATGTCATCAGCGTACCCAACATTAGTGGTTGTTGGGTATTTCACAGACCGGGTAGACATGTAGACAAGGAATAGGTAAGGTGATAGAACTCCCCCCTGAGGTACTCCGGAAGTGACATCCTTCCAGCTGCTCAGTTGACCGTTGACGGCGACACGTTGTCTTCTACCAGACAGGTAACTGCAAATCCACGTTAGCATTTTTGCGGGGATGTCGCGGGTGGACAGGTGCTGTAGTAAAATCCCATGGTCAACTTTGTCGAACGCCTTCGACATGTCGGCAAGTAGCACACGTACGACTGATGTCTGTTTAGTGTCAAGGCTTGAGAACCAGGACTGGTATGCCTTGAGCAGTGCGGCAGTTGTAGAAGACTTAGGCATGTATGCAAACTGGTCTTTGATCCAAGGTTTCATTATGGGGAAGAGTTTGTTGAGTACAAGTCTCTCCTGGACCTTACCCAGCGTGGAGATCAAGGAAATTGGTCTCCAGTCTTTCTTCGAGATCGGATGAGAAGTTTTGGGTACCGGACAGATGTTGGCCGTCTTCCAAGCAGAAGGCATGACGCCGGAGTTGTAGGATATGTTCATCAGGTGACAGATTACCGGGCTCAAATCCTCACAGAACTCGCTCAGGACCCAGTTTGGTACACTGTCGGGACCACATGCTTGTCTTGGATTTAACCGTTTAAGTGTTGTTTTGACCTGGCCGATGTTGCAGAGATCATACGAGTCATTTGTTGGTGGGAGTGGGAAGAGAGCAAAAGATGAACTGTTGGACATTGCCTCCCCAAAGAAGTTGTTTAGTTGGTCAGCAACTTCGTTTTCTGGTACGTTAGTGATGTTGATATTTCGTTTAGATTTCTGTGTGCGGCCTAGCTCGTTATTGACAAAGTTCCACCAGTCTCGGGGTTTTTGCTTTTTTAGTGACCTGATGCTCTTGTTGTAGTGATACTTTTTTTGTCTTCGGATAAGAGACTGTACCTTGTTTCTCAGCTTTTTCCATCTGGCTGTTTTCCCGTGTTTCTTATAGTGTGATTGTCTTTTGCCAAGTGCAGACTTAATTTTGTCGGTCATCCAGTACTTGTCGACGTTGCGGACCTTTTTCTTCTTGAAAGGTATGCAAGTGTTGAGCATCGTCTGTACGATGTTGTAGAAAGTGGACACCTTGTCCTCGACTGTGCTTGCACTGTAGACGCTGGACCAGTCGGTAAGAGCCATACATAGCCCCAGGGCGTCTTTCCGATCCTGTGTTACCAGACGGTGCAGTACCCTAGAGGGCTCACAGTGATGTAGATGGACTTCGGGTTTCCATACAACACAGTTATGATCACTGGCTCCGAGAGGGGCAGATATCACCGGTGCCTGATAATGACTACGTACATTGGTTATAATTAAATCCAGGACGTTGTCGGCACGGGTGGGCTCTGTAACTACCTGTCTTAACTCCGGATGACTAGTCAACACTGGTTGCAGTGGGAGTTTATTGAAATCACCACACAAGATGATGCCAGCAAGTGGATGTTTACGACGGATTTCATCCAAGGAGTTGGTGAGGTACCGATTAGTCGCGGTTTGCAGGTGTGGTTCGTTAGCCCAAGGAGGATGGTACAGGGCACCCAAGAAGAGACTAGGGACGGCTCTGGGTGTCCAGTGTGGTTCTAGTTGAATCCACATGCATTCCGTGTCATCAGGCGTTGAGATCTTGCAAGTCTTATACAAGAAATAATTTAAGAAGTGTCTATACACATTTGTGACAGTGGAAATTCAAGTTCTAACCTATTAGGGGTACCAGGTAGCAGAATAAATTGTGATCTTAAAGGTTTGTCAGGTCAAAAAATGTGTAATATCAATGGTCGCTCCATGCTTGTTAGAACAAAGAATATCATACAACTTGTACATGTATAGGGTCTACGAAATAAATAGATAGGTGATCGTTAAAGTTTTGTGCAGGATTAGGTCATAACTAATGCCTTATAAGACGACAAATTACTTACTTACATCGTAAACCTTAAACGCAGAAATGATGTGAAAACTTTTAATGATTCTGTATCATGAGACAGTCTGGAGCCTGTCCCCGTTGCCAATTTTATGCCTCGGTGAATGTACCCGTAAAAATCGACTTGCCATTCCAGAAGAATGGTTAATAATAGCTTTTTGCTCTTGCTGTCTTCACAACCATTACAATAGTAACTTAAAGAGAAAGGCGACTATTTGAAAATATGTTTTACACCCCAAAGCACTAACTCAATATAGACGATGGTAGTGGAGTAAAGATTACAGACTATTTAACAGCACTCATTTTATGTTGTCTAGAGAAACTTGCTACCAGAAAAGCCAAGTTGTGTTTCAAATTTGAAAACAGCATGTAGCAGCATCCGAAAGAACTGTTGAGTTAATACCAGCTCCCAGAAAACTAATATATATATGCACGGACGGTCCCCCAAGCCCCTGTCACACATTTACGACCTTCCCCCGAATTTGTTCCCGAGCACCAGCCGATCAGCTTCAGCTGAAGTTCGGGAGCAGTCTGAGCAGATTTAGACCCGGTCTTCCCGCCATAATGGGCCAAGTCCAAGAGTATTGGTGTCATTGGACATGACTGGCAGACTAATTGGCAATAATTAGGTTAGGTTGAACTAAAATTAAAAAATATATATATGAAAACCAATACCTTTTGATCTTTGTCTGTCATAATTTCGATGATATGCGCATCGTTATTTACAATGTGTGAGTTATATCATCCACCAAAAATGGCGGGAAATAGGAGCGATTTGATTTGGTGAGGCACACATGCACACAAACACACAATCTCTGGAATTTCACATTTCCCTTGCGCCATCCACATGTAAAATCACCTAAAAGCTGCCACTTGTCATTAGCTCGCAAACAACTCTCCTCTTCCTTTGAGACCATTGTATATAGTCTCTTCATTTACTCAGTCGTGGAATTTGCATGCTCTCGGCAGGGCAAAAGTTCCATGATAAAAAATTAATTACCAACGGAAGAAAAACAGCTCATTTCATCTCATGAAATATTACGTACTGGGTTACGATCTTAGGAATGATAGCGAGTAGCAAAAATTGCTTAATTGATTCCAGGGCATTGACACAGTTTAATTTACAATGTGCGTAGTTGTATTTAGAATTAACCTGAAAACAATAGGTGTTGTTGCTTTAAAGACACCTAAAGCGATTTCTTGGCAATAAAACTGGATTTTCAACGTCAATTTTCTTGTCATTTTCTTGTCATCAAATATGTGATGTCGCTGCCAGAAAACAGTTGCTTGTTTCGTACCGTACGTAGGATGGCTAAAGCGACATAACCAAAAAATAAAGGGACTTCTCACCTAGCTTGTTTCTTTGCTATTTCAAAAAGTATAAAATGATGACGAACGTATGCTAAGAAATGGCAGTACATGTCAATATCAGACAGATTTCCTCATCCAGAATATTTTTGAACTGCTGACCTGAAATTGCATTGGATTCCTTTAATGCGTATTGTCAGCACCGCAAACCATTACGACAACGGAGGAGACTAAGGACCTAATTGCACATTTTATAGTAGAGAATGTACGGCGCAACAACGTAGTATCTTTTCTCTCTAAATATTGCTCTCTAGTAAGTATGTAGTTTGGATCAAGGAATAATCTATAAAGTAGTCATGGGTTTTCAACATATTCTTTAGAATAAAGTCCGATCATCATCTAAGTAACATTTCTACAGGACGTAACCGTCAGTGTCACGTTCAAACTTATCATCGGATAGCACAGCATATGCACTAACCGGTATCTCAACATGGCATCATACCGTCTGAGCTGCCGACATTTACGAAGAAAAGTTCAATGGCAGACTAAGAGCGTTTTGTTGAGGTTTTGACATTATGTTATATTTTGTGGAGGCAGTTTCTGCGATTGGATCTTGAGACCGGAACAAAACCTTTAATGTATTGATGACATTACTCACCATCATCATGTATTCGATAGTGATTTACATTATCCAAAGAAAAGGTTTTTCTTACAAGAAAGCAACTAAATTATGTATCTGCTAAAGCGAATCTGATCAGCTCTTCTATCTCTTCTAATTATGTTTCAAGTGAAGATAAGGTAAAACATAATATTCCTTAATAATTCGTTTACACTTCTGTTGCTTTGAAAGTGGTTGCTAGAATTAATAAAATTATTACATTGGCCATTCGAAGGAATATTGTAATACAATGACTGTTATACCATAATCTAATTAAAGTAGTATTTGTAGCAGTTACAATGAGTTGTAATATGACTCTATATGTTAGTTGATCCGCCGTTAAATCAGATTTAATCCACATTTACAAATATAGGAAGTATAATCAATCCGGGCCCCATTATAGTCAGGATATGCCTAATGTACTTTAGGACTCACCGTTGCACTTTGGCCATAATGGGAACAACATTACGTGCTTAATTGCATTCAAGATACAATCAGTTACCATTGACCTCATTTATTAATGACAAAATGACAAGAAGGTCTGGATTTCATCACCCGTTTCCACTCTTTGATGGCTCTCAGCTTGTATGCTCAGCTCAGTTGAATATAAACTTAGGTAACTTGAATTGCTCGATAGGTGTGGCAATGTTACCACCAACAGAAACCGGTATAGATTTGCCCTCTATTTACTTCAACTTGCCGCGTGCGGTAAGGTCTACATCCCATAGGGATCCTAATGCCTCATTACCTTTTAATGGCGCAGCGCCTTGTGGAAAGCTAACCAGGGTGTACATTGCAGAACAGCACTCTAAATTGTCTATCTCTTACGGCAGATATTGATTTTTGTCAGGGATCAGTTTGCATGGTGGTCGTCTGTTTTGACAAGGCTGCCAACTGTTCTTTCTGGCACGATCGAAGAAGCAAGGTAATGATGGCGTCTTCGATCTGCAGAAATCAGCGATTTGATGCTGTTTATATCATGGACTTTTGAATAGCATCCATGATGTCACACTGCCGGGAGAATGATGCATGTTCCCGTGTTGACAGGAAAACCGCAACCAGATTCATCACCACGAAGTGGAACCATCATTTTACAGACACATAAATTGCCACGTCAGAGAGTCATTAGCAAGGCTGTTTCACAACAATTTGAAAAGGTAAGTCTTCATGCATTTGAACCTATGGCAAGAAAATTACTTTCTGTTGTGGTCTCGTGAAAAATCTTAGGCGCCATCCAGCGATTTTAACGTGAAATATTCTAGTGCTCTCACTTTTTTGAAGTTACTACCTTAAACGCCGACAGTTTAAGATAGAGGGTATATTATGTTTACCTTTTACATCCAATCCCGATCATGTTTATAAGCCCTTTCTTTTTTAATCTTGTGGACATGTAGTGATATTTTTATCATGAAAAGGCCTGTGCGATTCCTTGCACCGGCACCCTACGTTGACATATATGAGAATATGACATAATCTTCCTGACCTTGAATCTCCATGTAAATGGCATTAAGATGCATTTGGATAGGTAAGTGCCCTGAGGGACGTCATTGAGCACAAAGTGCGCCGCGATGGCTGCCATGCTCGCGTGAACAGTCATTCTGATGAGAGCGATGAAAGCAGCACTTACAGCTACAGGGTCCGTTCAGGTCAGCAAGCCGAAAGACTCACGACCTGCTTACTAGGAAGCGGTGTGGACGCAAATGGACCTGTCAAAAAATAATTCCTCCTACCCTTCACACCGAAGAGAGAAATAGAGCGCCCAAGGTACTGATGTAATGTGCCGGTAAATAACGTTTCCAAAAGAAAGGGGTTTCAAATCACGGGATGATTATCTACGGGCGCAGAGGGGAAACATTCTTACAGACAGATAATGTGGAGTCCAACCCTTGATGACATTCTATCATGGACTATGATCATACTACTCGCTACCGCTTGGAGCATTTTATTGGAGGATGCAAGAAAGAGGAAAACCAGTTTACGCTTCCCTTCATTTGTCTTTTTTGTGTATTTTTTTTCCATATAGCAAGGGGTGGCAATACGTACAACATTGCTGCGCCTAAAGAATGATTTTAATATTGACTGGGTTATTCATATGAATATCAAGGCATTCCATAACTACTATAACAGAATTATATAAATGAAGTGATTGATTATGTTAGTGGTTTCTCCTTGTCACTGACCTACATAGTTCCAATCCTGGATGTCTTATCTACATGGTCAATACAATATGCAAATAGACGATACAGGCCAGTAGATACGTTTAACATATATGTCTGGATCAGATAAGACTTTCATCTTTCATGCCATATCATTTAAGAACATAATTTTTTTTTACAAATCATGCAGATTGAAGTACATTTTCCTATTTTTTTATTGTGAATTGCCAATGATTCTCAACGGAGGAACATTGATCTTTATCACTGTTTTCTAATGTCCCTGGTAATGAAATGATCGATGATGATGACTGATTTATTACATACCAGGTATTCAAATTAGTTCTTTACGCACTCCTAAAGTATGCTTAAAGGTTCCGTTTTGGCACACTCTATGATGTTTTAAGTAATATTTAAGGCGTGCTTAATATTACGTTTAAGCTGCCTTTACCAAATTGTGTATTTCATAAACAGTATTAAAAGTATAAGAAGGGAATACGGCAGGCTTAGATTACCAGAAGGGACGTCATATTCAGGCATACACGTTTTATCGGAATTCGTTGAAAATCTGTATTTAAAATCTCGATATGCTGACTGACACGAACAGTGACATGTTACGTGTCAAGGGTCATCGTTTATTTGAACTCTGCTCTGGTAAAGGCTCTCCAGTGGAAAGGGTTATGGGTGCAGATCGTTTACAGGTCTCTAGAGAAATCTCCCATGATGGTTTTGAATGGGCATAAACCTTAGTTTGTATATAGCCTTATCACCTTCGTAAAGAAGGTTATGTGTTAGGTACATCATATATAGGGGTTGCATATATTTAAATCGGTTATAACTCGGGGTGTGGAGCATGCATTTTTATATTTGAATGTAAGGAAATAACTAGATACCAAGCGATTTGGTTAATCTTGATTTCTGAATTGTTCATTTATAACCCTGTCACATTTCAGCTGTCACATTTCAGCGTATGCCCATTTCATATAAGTTGCCTATTAACATATATTTCATACACAGCCTCATGCACAGCACACAATTTTTCTTTGATTGCCACTAGCATGCGGATACCACAGTTTGTATGTGTGTCACAGCTATCGACATCAATACATTGTACAACAGGGACAGAAATACACGAGTATGCATAGCAATGTCTTTAAACGTTTGCCTTGTTACAGTGTGTACTTGTGTAAGTGTGCAGTCTGTGCACTGAGAAATGTTCCTCTTTTGTTACATCCAGTATTACAGCCTTATACCAGTAGTGTGCAATAACGAGAGCTTTAATGTTTAGGTTACAATACGCACTGTGACTTTATGATGCTTTTGAAAAAATTGATGCTTTAGTGAATGACTTACCACAGCTATCACACAATACTAGATTACATTAGGTTGAAACATGTCCTTAACTTCAGTGGAAAGATTCGATTGGCCGAAAAGTTAGCAGATGTAGTTGCATCTTGGTTATCAGTAACATCTCCTTTGCAATGATGTCATACATGTGATTTAAAATCCCAGCCTATGAAAAAGCGTCATGTGACTTCCCCATTTTGATCAAGATAGAGCTTTGTTTTCTTTGTCACTCGGTCATACTCTTATCAACGTTATATCATATGTATGGTACTACCTGTTAGACTAAGGATCTAGGAACGTAAAGAGATTTTTCTTACCTGAGATGCCCATCAACCAACCATACAACTTGAGCAAGGAGATCTCTTGGACGACACAGTGAAGTATTGGTCCAGCTTTCCGGGGATTTTATTGAAGCTATGCCTTTGGTCTGCTTGCCAGTGTGTGGAGGCTGTATGCGTTCGTTGTGATGCACATAATATTATGGTTGGATTCGTGGAAAACACAATGCAGCCACTCAGTCAAACGTGGCGATTTCAAAAGGCCAACTCGGTCTCCTGCCACGTGACTACGTGGGCGCGAAAGACCAGAATATACACTACTTCCCGTTTTCCCATTAGTACTTTCCAGCATCTAGCACCGAGATAATGGTAGAAAAAAGACCACACATACATACGACCGTGGTGGGGTGTTGAAACAAATCATCGGTAGGTCATATTATCCTCTAGACATTCGTGGCGACGAATATCAACTAGGTCAATCATGCATATCACTGAAGGCCATTATGTCGCCTGCTGGGGTCGTATTTCATTAGATTTAGGAAATTAAAAAAATGGACTTCGACATTATCCATTACCGTTATGTAGTCCCAGGCTGCAATGACTCTCCGGTGACCCTGATTTTAACAGCAAGTGCAATACATTTTCTGAGAGAGGGAGTCCTTGGTTGTCCATTCTTGTTCGGCGATGGCATCTTACCTGCTGCCCCTTAGGTACCGTTATGAGATCTCAGGTGGCTATGGGCATATACAAACGTAGATAATAGAGTCGTATAAACTGTTACATTGGGTGATACGTATACCCCCCCCAAGCAAAAATAACGGTTGTCCTGTATAAAAAAGAAACTATTTATATGTCAAACTTTATTGGAATTACAAGGCTAATTGTAAGTACAAGGCTAGTTGTAAGTATATAAGTACATTGGAAATTGTAGAATTATAGTAAACAATAAAAATGAACATAAACTAAATTGACAATCCTCAACTAATGCTACTTCTAATATAGTTATTGTTGGGCTTGACCTGTTTGCTGTATGCATTGGCGCATAAAATGCCCGACGCTTTGCGAGATATATGTATTGGGGTGTCAATAGGAATGCAGCTTTTTTATAGGCTGGAAAGGTTTATAAAGCTGGGATCCATTTTATACGTGTTATCTACCAATACCGAATTGAACGTAGACCCTTGGCTTCTCGAAGTAGCCAGATCATTCCAGGATGCGTGCAAATGAGAATGCGGTTACTGGAGTCGTGTATATAGCATTAAACATATCTCTTCCCCAAATATTGAGGGTGTTAAGTATAAGAAGAAACTGGCTATACGTGTTTTTTCAATGTCATGGTAACAGTGACCTTGTCAATGGTAGGACGTACCAAGATATCCATTAGATCTTGACCATCCTCTTACAGTAAAACCTTTTCCGGAATCGAAATCTGATCGAGACGGCTTGAGTTGATAAGGTCAAGTCTGGCATTTTAGCACTAAGTAGACGTATCCTACGCCGTGAGCCGAATTCATTTATTCCTTTCCAAGACTAGTTACTATATTGAGGTCATGGCAATGGCTGTGCCCCAAATTGCATCTGATGGATGGGGAACCTTAAATGTATAAAACACAAATTTGAAAAAAAGTTAGACAATGTCTTTACTATTGTAACTTCATGATGTAATTTATCTATTTATTTATTTATTTATTTATTCTTTATTTCAAGCACATAGGCTCATATCATTACATAGTTAAAAACAAGTAAACAAACATACGAAGCTAAATACAATATGTGTATATACAAAGACCAAAATACAGTGGTGATTGAATTTTTGAGGATCGTTTGTATACCAATCCAAAGTAGTACTGGTAGTAATTATTAGGTGAGAATGTCAGAATATACTACAAGTTTAATGATACGATTATTTTAGTTGAGAATGTGTGTGGCAAATGTGTGTGCGGGCTTCCAAAGTGTCTACAGTAGCTGTCACATACATACAGCTAGCTGGCACTTTTTTTTACTTAAGTTCGTCATCCATCTAACTTTGTTTCCCAGTAAATTACAGTAATAATTTGGTTAATGCATTTGTCATTTAAAAGCAAAAGTACTGACGACACAAAACTTCTTTGCCTGACAAATCTTTATAATTGCACTGGATAGAGAAATATGAGCTAAGTCATTCAATACAAAATGATGTGTATAAAAATTTAAAAAGAACTGTTCATACGTGTTTCATCATGCGGTGTCACTTCATTAATTTTCGTCGTTTATCATTTGCGTCATTCGCTCATTAAAGTCGTCAAGCTTGATGAAAAGTGCGTGACGTACGCCCTTATTACAAACTACCTACATTAGAACAACAAATCACAAAATCCAATTTCCTCTTCTTTAAATCAATTGGACATAATTTCAAAAAAAAGTTGCGCACACATCTTATAGAACCGTTTGAAACTGCTATATACAATTATTCTCTGTTCGCAATATCAAGGAAGCACAAACTGCATCGGTCACACCAAGAAGGACAGTTTAATTGAGACATCAATCATCTTCTTATGTGTCATTTTTTAATAGACATGTGTATACTTGGTGGTCCGGTTAAGCCCCTGTCACACATTCAGAACCTTCTCCCGACTACCAACTAACCAAGGTTGGCTGAAGTTCGGGAGCAGTCTGGCCATATTTAGGCCACGGCTACCTTTCTATAAGAATCTGATAAAATTTGAGGTAATTTGAGTCACATTTGACAACCAACAACGCCCCGACCTACTCCCGGACACCAGCCAACCATGGCCAAACCTCCCGTTCACACCCGAATGTTTTAAACATTTTGGCGAACAGTAGCTGACTTCGCCGAACACCAGCCAACCACAGCCGACCTTGTTCCCGACCTCCTTTTAACCATGGTGGAGTTCGGGAGGCGATATCCGGCTATGGGTAAAAGGGGCTTTAGCGACCAGAACAGGTCTCTTGGTTGTTGCTATTTCTACACGAACGCTTGTTCTCCAACCGCATAAAAACGGTGTGAGCTAGAATGTTGGAAAATTACCTGCCAGTATTAATTACTAGTAGTATGTGGCTCCTTTGAGGCGGTAAAGTTAAAATTAAGCTAGGTGGTAAAAGATTACGAAGTTCAGAAGGCTAATTGCGTACATTCTACAATCAGCATACTCATAGTGTTGGGTAACAAACCTAAATTATGCAATGGTCCTAATTGACACACACTATGTCGTTCAATGTGTCAAACCAAAGTGCTGTGCGCACGTAATGACTTCTGTGACCTTCGCCAATTAACAAGGTCGAGTGTACGCAAAGTTTCTGACAACTAGGCATTGCACGTCTAAAAACATTTAGTGCTGTTAAATGGATCCTATATGGCACAAAGTCGGTGGACTGATATACTTTCATAATCTAAAGGTGTCTCCAAAATGTCAATATTAGACCAGCACTGGGCGAAAAATTGGATTTACCAATATTTCAAATGCCAGTAAAGTTGGGTAATGTTTACTTTGTAAATAGTACCGAACTTGACAATGGTAGTAAATTTACTACAATTTTCAACCTAAGTCGGAAATTACCGGACTTGACTTTTATCTACTATCATTGTCAAGTCCCGTACTGTGTACAAAGTAAACATTACCCGACTTTACTGGCATTTACTACCATTAGTAAATCCAACTTATCGTGCAGTGCATTCTTTAACATGCATCTCTGTTATATCTCTACGGTGCCACTTCCTTTGGTCTGCTCGCTACAGATAACGTATTCATGCATTCACACTGACGCATGTTCACGAACCTTTTGCCTCCCAATATGGTTTTGTTTATTAAGATTTTACGATCTGCTATCTTTTCTTGAGTTGCAAGTTGGAATGACGATAAATTATAAGGCTGCGGCTTCAGTTTTCTCTTGGTCCGCGTAAAATTAATCCGCTACTGCATGATAACCTAGATTGTAGACAAAAACTGCACATCTCGTGGGTGCTATATAAGATTCTATTGATTCAATACTTGCGTGTAGAATCATAAGAATTGTTGCCTAGTAGCGTCAGGCTATTATTTCATGTTCCCTGTGGTAATAAACATCTTAGAGCGATCATTTTCAGGCGTGCCGCAAGTATTGGATACCGCAAGAAATTGTGAGTGCGATGCAGCATATTTTGTGGATTGAGGATAAAATGAAAGATACGCCAGCTTCTTGTGCTAATATTGTTCAGTTTCCACGCATTATAGCCATTCACATGCCATAAGACACATGCTATGACTGTGGTATGTGTTCCCCCTCGCTGCTACCGCTATTTTTTCAAGGTGTTGTGAAGAATCACAGAGAAAGGATTTTGCGCCTTAGACTACTAAGTGTAACCGCTGTGCTACTTTCTCCTGGAAGGATGGATCATAGATTTTCTAATTTCAGATCAGATCATTGACCTGGAACCACAAAGCCCGCGGGTTGCTGGTTGGAAGGCGACTGTGTCAAACGCTGTAGCTGCAGGGAAGTACATGGTGGCCGCTTGGATACAGATGAAGCTGTCGCAGCAACGTTGAATGGGCTGGTGGGTTCAAGTCTAAGTTCATTACTCAGGTAGAGCTTCATCGCCTTTCGCCATGGTGATATGTTTATGCTTAGCTTTGTATTCTTCAAGGGATTGGTAGATGCCTTAGTCTATTCTGTGTTTTGGACAATGTGTATGCCATACAAGTTGTCTGATGTTACAGATTCCAAGCAGTTCCATGCTTTTACTGAGTATGCCATCCAGTGCCTTACAATGCCATGCTGTAATGCAAATCTGAAGATACGTTGTAAATATCGTGTTATAATTGATTTGTTAAGTAAAGAAAACTTTATTTGTTAAGAATACGTCATCATGTATGACAAGACATCTGTAAATTAACCTTCATTACCTTGTTTTCGTGTTCTTTTGTTGTATCGTATTTATTACAAATATTTGTGTTTATTTTGCGACATCTCTGTTTATTATCTAAGGGCTGTTTATTTGCATCTATGATTTGACATTTCAGTTAAAGGATTGTTCACTCTGCACATCCGCATTGTATCTTTTTTTATCTTTACTTTTGTGTTCAGTATTAGTTGTTTATATCAACTTGTACCTCTGTTCTCTTGATTTATGTACCATTTATTTTGTATCTTCTAACGGTGTCTTATAAGCCCACACTGGCTGGGCGCATAAAGCACTTAGACACGTTAATAAAGCTTCATTCATTCATGCATTCATTCATATAACATGTTGATGGTTCTATTGAATAATAACTCCCCACACGTTAACACCGTACTCAGAACTTCATCGTGGTGAGGATAAAAACACTAAATCACTTATACGTTATCCCATCACAGTGAAAATGATATCTTTATTGCTGTGCACTGAAATATGGTCTACCGTGTCTTTATGGTGGTCAAACGTAAGTATGATGAGCTCAACAGAGAGGACACACAGATGTCTATGGCTGTAGACTCAGTCTATGTTCTAGCAATTGTTGGCATTCCGAAGAGCGCTTAATCCCGAAGGGACTGAACTAATGGTCGTTTCGGCCAGACTCAATCACCGAAACGTAGGTTTAAGCTTCGACGCAGTATTAAAATAATAGCTTTTCTCTCCTAAATGGGAATCCTGCCTTTTACCCAAATGTCTTGGTCAGCCAGACTGTGCTTAAGTCTGGCATGATAAATTGATCATCATCGCTTGGGATTTTTACGACTGTCTGTAAAGACTTAGCCGAAGTCCATCTACTATGAAGGCATATTCCATGTCATCTATAAACGTATAATGTGCGCTCATTGATAATGCATACAAATGCCTTAGTACGTAATGGTCATTTTATATTCTTATTTTTAAGTCACAAAACATGTTAACAAAATCCTTATCTGTGTATAGGAATTTATAATAACTCTGGTGATATCCTATGTCCGTCCGATAACGCATATTCTATGTTATCAATAAAGTTTAAAGTATAATGTGCGCTCATTGATAATGCATACAAATGCCTTAGTACTTAATGGTCAATTTATATTCTTATTTCTAAGTCAGAAAACATGTTGACAAAATCTTTATCTGTGTATAGGTATTTATAATGTTCTGATGATGCCCCATATATCTTATTATTGAATCGCATTGAGGAATCTACGGCGCAAATTTCCTCTTCCTTCCCTGTTTAGAAGTTTAGACCGAAAAGTGCCCAAAGGCAGTAGTGGTGAATCTTCACATCAAAGAGGACAGAGACCGTTTTGGAAAGAGGCTCCGAAATAAATTGGTAGATGCTGTCTTACGTTCCAAGGCAGCAAGGTTTAAAGCGGTAGCTTTTGAATTTTTTAAAATCAATATCCGCTATGCAGTACCAAAAGAATCGCGTCTTACCAAAGCAAGCAAGAGTACTAAGACTGAGGTCATGGGGAAACCGGTTTGATGTATAACCTGTCTGTAGACTGTTGGAGAGGTCAGATAGGGGCAAGTTTGTAAAATCATTCATAGTTCTCCCTACCCTCCATTAGAGACGTCCTTAGCTGACACATCGACCACAATACGCAGTATCCTATTTTCCTTGTCGTCGAATTGATTTTGTTGCTCTTTCAGTTTCTGAGTAAATTGACTATGTCCATAGCAATCTATGGACTCACCAATGAATCCTATTCCTGAAAACACCTCCAAAACGGATTGTGTGGAAGTTAAAAACAGTAACAATATGTTTTATCTATCAGTTGGACTCTGGTAACAGCGCTGCACGAAAAGTTGGATTTACCAGTAAATGCCAGTAACGTCAGGTAATGTTTACTTTGTAAACAGAAACGGACTTAACAATGGTAGTAACTAAAAGTCAAGTCCGATAATTTCAGTTGATATCATTATCAAGTCCGGTAATGTTTACAAAGTACTTTACTGGCATTTGCTACCTTTGGTAAATCCAACTTTTCATGCAGTGGATGTAGCTCTACTCTTAGAAGGGAAGGCAACTATTGATGCACTACATTGACCAGCTGTATACTCCGTCTTTCGTGGTAAAAGTGTGTAAGGCTCTTTAGCCTGTATGTTTAACATCTTGTGCCATCCAGTAATCATGACAAATTTAGCGGGTTGGAAAATATCGACCGTAAATAACCCTGACTAACAAATTGGCCATTTACGGGAGACCCACACATCGATGCATCTTCTACTTGAGAAGCCATACACTTTTCAAGGAGAACCCAGACAATCAGAGTTAGTTACATCAGCTAGCAGAAGGATTAACAGGGAATGTATGCACACGTTTACAGTAATTGGCTGTGGCAGGGAAGGTAACTGATTGTAGCATTCCTTAAACGATGTTACCTATTGCTGCCAGTCTTAATGAGTGCTGCCACGGCTAACTGTGCCTTCACAAAACTTTTTACGAAAATGATGACAGCTGTGAGAACTTTAAAGTAGGGCCTTATCTTCCATGCCCAGCAGCCTGGACCATTATCAGCATAAATATACATAACTTGGGACTGCAAATTTTTAGAAAAAGACATTTTCAGGCGTCTTATCTTTATGCATGTTGCGTCGTTGATGTTCTCGATGCATGGTGTAAAACAAAATTAAGAAAAGTCACTTAAATATAGATTTTGCACAAGAAATAGTTTCTCAAACAACTGGATAGAATTTGAAAACGTTTCAAGTATACCATCCACTTCTTTTCGTCAGTGACTAACGGAATCTCTAGTCGAACAGGTATTTATAAAAAGATATGGATTAATATGTAAATGAAGTGAAGTGAAACAAAAAAGACAAAAGTTAAGACAATGTTGATGTAAATGAGTCCAGTAGCTCCTGTAACTCATTCTTGTGTATCTCATTACCTCGATGTCTAACCTTTATATCAAAATATAGATTTTGTTCGAAATAACAGTGGGATAACCCTCGCTTGCTTCCCTTATACTTTTTTATATAAATGCAAATATAAATTTAAATACAATAGAGTAGCATTTAGTAGTGTTCATTTAATCACAATGTATTCGGCTGTAAATATTTTTCTAGAAATGAAGCACGTAAATGTATAGATGAATATGCATTTTTAAGTCACATGACAACGTTTTCATGGAACATACCGTCACGATCTTCGTTTTTTGTTTGCTGTCTGGTAGAAAGATGGAGAGAATCAGTATTTCCAGGAGAATATGTGGTTGAACATCATCTAAATGTATGCCACGTAGGGTTTTTCAAGTTCTTTTATTCAGTTCACAGAATAATACATTTTGGAATTAATATGTATCTACTGTTTCACTTTGTTGTAGTTTGTGACGTTTTTATTGTACAACAAAATACCGTTGTAACTCGCAGAAAGATATCCAGTACTGTGCATATTATTCAAGTGATGTGTGTTAGTGCCAATGGGTCCATTATGTAGCATCTAATTCTGCCTCCCAATGGCAACTATTTCATCTTGTCAGTTTACAAAGGAATCTTTCCTATCGCAGCTTTGCAGAATCTGCTCTTGTCTTACATCTTCGTCAGTGATGACCTTCGGGGTATCGGTGTGATTGGTTGCACCTGGAATTAACTACATTTAGCAAGTCAGAAGATGTGTTGAGAATCATTAAGTATTGTGAAAACATCTGGTAGCTGTTACTATCATCCCTTACATGTAGTTGTGACCTTTCTTGTCAAATTCGTTAAGCCCCTGTCACACATTCACGACCTTCCCCCGAATTTGTTACCGAACACCAGCCGACCAGGTTCGTTCGGGAGCTGTCTGGTCAGATTTACGAAGACGCTCTGAACACTGCTGACTTACTCCGGAATGGTTAGCTGCTGTTCTGCTGACTTAAAACCAAATACCAGCCAACCATGGTCGAACATCCTGACCAACCACCGAATGTTTTAAACATTTTGAAACATTCGGCTGACGCAGCTGTATGATAGCCAAATTCGCCGAACACCAGCCGACCTTGCGCTGACCTACTTCTTACCATGGTTGTGAGCGTTCGGCTTGTGTTCGGGAGGCTAAATTCGTGAATGTGTGACAGGGGCTTTAGAGAATGTGTCTTTCTGTGGACGAGGGAACTGCGTCTAGGTGGAATGAAAGACGGTTGTCAGATCCGCTCACCTATATACTGTAGTATGATCTGTAGCTTCGTGAAGCACATGAAAGGTCGAAGCACCATTGTCTCTTCCTCACAAGTCCATCTGTATGCATTAAACCACGCATCAAAGTCACCGTTCGGCAGTAAGGGCATAAAGATAGCTCTGCAGTTAATAGACAAGCTTTATCAGTTTTGGTTTATGGCTTTTTCATGTCTAGATGGAGTTTGTGATGTACAAGCTTTATCTACTTTGGCTTACGATGGTTTCATGTTTTGGTATAGTATGATTAATGTTCGATACGGTAACGGGGTACCAGAGGCAAGTGTAATTGTGCCCCGGGTTTTACACAGAACGAAGTCTTTATAGTCAGAACGAAGTCTTTATAGTCACCATTACTTATTAGGAGGGATTGAAATTTTTTCTTGAACAAAACGACTAACACCTCTGAAAGCAGTGAGCGCGTGCTGACCAGATGTATACGTTATTAACCCTCAAACCAACGTAGGTTTTTTGCGACGAATCTTACCGTATGGGGTCAAAACTGACCCCATAATCTGTGAATAGTTTCATTAGAAAGGAGGCAGAGAACATCAAGGTGGGAAGGTACACCAGAGCACAGAAGAAGGAAGCAGAGAAGGAAGAGAACTTAAACAAATCAGCAGTGACAGACCACATCATGAGAAATAACTGTGTAATAGACTGGGATGGAGCCACAGTGATAGACTGAGAGGACAATAGAGTTACACGTTGGATTAAGGAAGCTGTATGGATCAGGAAATCTACTCCTGACATGAACCGGGATGAGGGGGGATACAGACTCAGTCACGTTTGGGACCGCATTCTTAAGAAGTAGGAGTATATGACTGACATGTAAAAAAATCACTCGTCCTATATGTTTGTTATTCGTAACTGTTTTAACAACTATTTTGTATATATCCACTCCTGTACAGTTGGGACCGCATTGTAAATACAGTTCCCTAAACAGTGCATGTGTACTTGTAGTTATGTAAATACGTTTGGGAACGCATCTATAGCAGCGACACCTATGCTGCAGTACAATGTGAACTCATTTGAGGGTTAATGACCTCCCCCAACCATATCCATTACAAGTTGACGTAAGGGCCACGCGGAAACACAGACACACACACGGACACACACACATACATTTCAAAAACAATTCCTCCATTTTTCATGGAGGATATAAAACCCGTGTAATGCATATAGATAGTACCGTCATGACAAGTATCGACAGACATAGACGACGTTAATCCAAAGGCAACAGAATGACCGTATAATGCAAAGTTAAGGCAAAGGCTCAATAGATCCTTCATTTTATGACGATCATAATGGCTGAAATTGTCAACATTGATTTTGCAGTAATAGTTTGTGCAGTTATGATCTGATAGTAACAGAAAGAGACTTTCTCATGTATAGAAAACGACGTCTTTAGTCAAGATATATTATTGTAATTTACGGCAATTTGCAATAAGTCAATTAGTCAATCCGTTTAAAAACCTCTTACACTCTTGTATGTTTATTGTTTCTTACAATGTCAAACGTACATTGCCAGAGAAAGGCAGGGTTTGCCTTCCATGAATTGCGCAAAGTTACAACAATGGACTTCACATAATATCACAATGCACAACATTTAAATTAAATGTGTATATTTACTTACATAAATTCCACGTGTTAAAACAGCACTCAAAATACAATACAATGCAGGAAACCAAGGCTAATATAGAAACTATGAGATTGACTTGTAAAGTCTAACTTGAGTTTGCCATGTTGAATCTAAACTTGTATATATTCCTACGAAGACAAACTACCACCACATGCCGTTAAACAAATGATGCTGATGCACTACTGATACAGCAGACAATCATTTTCTTCAGGAGATTTTTAAGCAAGATCGATAAGAAAACTTGAGGGCCAAGTCTGAAAATCATCTTGCTTTCACATTCATTAACTCTTCGATCAGTGGAAGGATAGTACAAAGTACCTTACGCGAGTAGCCGATAAGGTATGTGAAGGGAAGGTCAGATTAGGATCAATGTGTTCAACGGCGAGTCTTTAACAACTACGTTTCACTACACATATACATTAACAGTTGATGCGATAGCGAAACTTCTGTCAAAGCTCAATGAAAAGAAAGTATTATCTTCGTAAATCTGACATCTATCCCTTTTTTTTGTAGCATAGCAAGCTAGAAGAGCGCCTCGTAAAAGATCCATTATTTTCCATAACCCAAGCCCCTGTCACATATTCAGAACCAAGGTTGGCTAAAGTTCGGGAGCAGTCAGACCAGATTTAGGCCAAGCCTACCTTTCAATACGAATACAATCGGATTTTGAGATAAATTTGAGTCAAATTTTATCCCCGAATGCTGCTGACCTGCTCCTGAAAACCACCAGCCAAACATGGCCCAACCTCCCGACCACACCCGAATGTTTTAAACATTAATTTGGTAAACATTCGGCTGGCGCAAACGAACAGTCGCTCACCTCGCCGAACACCAGCCAACCACAGCCGACCTTGCTCCTGGTTGGCCAATTGGGGGAGTTCGGCAGTGTTCGGGAGGCCATATTCGGCTATGGGCTTCACACAGAGTTTTGACAACGGTGTGTACGACCACGTAAATACAGTGTGTAAGCATCAACCGCAATCATTGAAATTTATTTTTTGTTAGGCCATCTAGAATGGTTGCTATATTAGTGTAGAAAAAGTTTTCCAAGTATTTTTAAAACTTTTACTTCGTAGTTGGAAGCTTTTTTTCTTCAAATTCATTGTATTCTAATGCATATATGCATTATCATGGATACTGTAGACTTCGTTGCCTTGGAGCTCAGGTAGCTCTCACATGACATATTGCACCAAATATCACGGAGTATTGCAATAATATTGTTTTCAGGGCCTGAGTGTTCATTTTGATAGCATTGTGCCATTGCAGTACTGATCTGGATGTTGCTCTAGATATAGTGGCTGTGCCATATGCCGTAGGGACACGGTCGTGGTCTTTGGCAGGATTACCAAGTCGTGAATCATTTATGTTCACAGACCTCCTGGGTCCTATTAGAATGCGGCCGGCTTCAGTTCAAAGAAGTGGTATGTTTATAGTCGTTTGCTCATAACATAGTTACATTTGCAAGTGTACAAGCAAAATTTGGTCAAGGTAAGAATGGTTGGGAGTTTGAACTAGAATAACGAAATGACTGCCAAAGACCTTCGACAGTATAGTCTTGTAATATTGTGCAACAACGAAAAGAAAAAAAATTCATTCGATCACTTGCATGATCCCTCCCTATACCTCAAGATGGTACTCTTGGGGCTGGATTTTGCAAGTTACTGTTGCCATCATAAATCAGATAACACAAATATGATATGCTAACTTAATTGAAATGATTCATTTCCATATAGACATATCAACGCCGTTATAATGTTTACATGTTTGTTATCTTGAGCAAAAGGAAAATGCCAAAAAATGATAATTGAGTAACGGTGCACCAGAATTCGGTAATTTCTAACGACAAAAATTGCAATTGACCTACTAGAACGTGCCGCCCCCTGGTAACGGAAGGTACGTTGAATCGTACCTCTTAGCTCATTATCGACATAGTTTTAGTTATGTGACAGGATATAAGTGGTGACACTTTAATGGCGATGTAAGTATTATCCTATGCACGATAATGGACCCATAATGACTTGTTTTGGCGGCACCTCCCGCTCGCCAATCAGAAGATGAACTTATCAAGGAATGATTCTTCTGATCAATCAGATATGATAAAGAAATGACTTTTGACCTGCACCATTGAGCAAAGTACATCTTGCCGTTATAACAGAATCTGATGAGATACTGTGATATTCCTTATGCTCTACTGGGATCACATCAAATCTTTAATGAAACTCTTTCTTGTCCAGTGTGGGATCTTTTAAAGAATGATGCTGGAACTTTAGCACTGCCTCGACAAAGCATTCTTTTCAATGATGTCCTACTGGGCACTGATATTTGCTGTAAATCAATGTTCTTTACACTATCACTGAACGAAATGTTGGATTTACCAATGTTTACTTTGAAAGCATTATGGGACTTGACAATGGTAGTAGATAAAAGACAAGTCCGATAATTACATTTACTACAATTGCTAAGTCCGAAATTACCCGACTTGGCTTTTATCCACTACTATGGTCAAGTCCGGTATTGTTTACAAAGTGAACATTTAATACCCGGCTTTACTGGCATTTATAACCATTGGTAAATCTAACTTTTTGTGCAGCGTTTCAAAGATTATCTGGACTACGTCTGCCGGTTGTCTATTGGCAGATTGTTTTGGCCAATTGCCATCACACCTTGGAACACATCTTGCTAAAGAATCTTGCTTTTCATATTTTCAGTAACATTTAGTTGTCCTGAAAGAGGGTCACTGTTGTGAAGTTAGTAGTATGATTCACTCCTAAAAGGGAAGGAAGAAAGGTGTAGTACTATTCATGGAATAAGTGTTGACATAACTTCACAAGTTTACTGGCACTGAAAGGCAAATGATAAATGACGTAATCTTTGGTTACCAAAGACCTTATGCACACCTTAGATAAATCGATACCACGGCATTATGAATTTGGTGTGGCATCCCTTTTTTACACGTTTGGCGTCATATCCACGTATCTACGATTTTTTTCTGATTTTGGGTAACTTTGTGAATGCATTGTTTTGTAATATGACCAATTGACCGCTACAAATCAGAACAGCATCGCACTACAGTAGTGAACTGGTGTAATACCAGCATAAGCTGACGGAGAGAGGGTATTGGAGTGCGTCAACCCAGTCCGTTAGTGAGGCAGAAAGAACTAATGACAACTGTTTGCATGTGCACCCTTGCGTGATAGGTTTAATGATTTAATGAATATTGATACCAAAGTCCACGGCGGACCATGGCTTTACAATTATGTTTCTATTGTGGATATGGCCTTTACCATATGATACACATGGGAAAAAATTTCACACAAAAGATGTCGTGACGGCAGTTCAATGAAGATGGTCCAGTTAATGGTAAAATTGAATTATTACATACAATTTAAGAAGGTCCTGACAGGTAAGAAAGTTGAATGAGATACGACTTCACCCTTTAACTTGGCCCTGTGCAAAAATGGAACTGTCAAGGACGAGGGAATTCTACTTACTTTTCACAGCGGGGGGAAAGATAAAGCTTTCAACCTTTGGACCCAACGTCCCGGTAAATAAGGCCGCTGAAAAATGTTTCATGTCATGCGATCGGAATAGGGTCCACCAGGGAGACCATCAGAGAGTTAGACCGATGGTGGTATGTCCAACCTCTAACGTAGGAGTGCTATGAATTATTGAAGAACTCTTCAACGGTTTGGATCTCACGTCAATGATATCTGCACTGCACGAAATGTTAGATGTACCAATGGTAGTAAATGCCAGTAAAGCCGGGTAATGTTTAATTTGCAGACAATGGTAGTAGATAAAAGTCAAGTACGGTAATTTTGGACATAACAAGTAATACTGAGTAACGTAATAATATGAGAAAAGAATAACTCTCCTACATTATATCTAATCTAAGTCTTAAGGATTTCTTCTCTCTTTTCAAAGCAACTGGAGATAAATTAACATAATTTTACTATTGTATTTGTATGGTCATTAGTGGTAGTCATGAGATAATCAAATCCCTGTCCTTTTTTTGTTCTACCTTTACACATTTTGTCCAAGTGGATCGTTAAAAACACCATGTCGCGTTGCATATCATACAGTTTACAATCATGTACAAGGTGCATTTGATCTTCTATGCTATTACAGACACATGCATACCTTACAGAGCCTACGAAAACGTTTCCAAGGTTTATGCCACTGGTGTTGCAGCATATTGTTGAGAATATGTAATATATTTGTGCTCAAAAGTCCAGCATTATTAATATAAAAGAAGCACCTAGTCCTCCTTCAGATGCTTAATGGCAATGGTCGATACAGCATTTGTCTGTATTACGAAAGAATCTATTTTGAGACTGTGAACCCATCTACGTGACTTATACGGTCATCGACCCTCTTTTGCACCAAGGGACACTTTTTGTTAGAGACGAACGTCGAACCTTCCATTTGGTATATCATGGATATATGATATTCCCCTGGCAACCTATGCTAGTCATACGGTGTGTCCAGGTGGCATGTGATACCTTGATGCATTTTCTTAGATTTATCTAATCCACAAGGCGTCGTTTCAAAGCTCAGAAGATTATTGTTAAATCTTGTCTGGCTTGATCATGCTCGATCAATGGCGTGGTTCCGCTTTGCACTTCGAAAGGGTCGCCTCTTCGCCGATGTACCGTCACTGCACGAAACGTTGGATTTACCAATGGTAGTAAATGCCAGTTAAGTCGGGTAATGTTTACTTTCGAATCGTAAACAGTACCGGACTTAACAATCATTATGGTTCATGTAGTAAATAAAATCAAGTCCGGTAGTTTTATTTACAACCATTGTTAAGTTCGAAATTACCGGACTTGATTTTCATCTATTACCATAGCCAAGTCCAGTACTGTTTACAAAGTAAACGTTACCCGGCTTTACTGGCATTTACTACCAATGGTAAATCCAAATCCGACTGTCGTGCAGTGTGTGAAGCTAAGTACAAGTCTGAGAATTCCCAATCGATATCATAGTACTAGTCTAGAAATGTCCCCACACCAGCAGTCTATGGTATCACATTACCACAGCGTTATCTTTGTCTTGTGGTCAAAAAACCAACGTGTGCATGTAATAATGGAGACATCGCTCCTTAAGCCATTTCATTGACACGCTTTCACACGTTATGGCGCTGTGACTGAAGATAAAGATTACTTTACATGCAGGACCAGTGCACTTGGTCATTAACAGTATTCATTAATCATAGATTTTTTTAAAAAACTACATCGATCATATAGCACGTTCTCCATTAGCAACACTATATCCCATCCATGGCTGATATACCAGATTAATTTTTACAGTAATAAACTGTTGCAGTAGCTGGATATAGACATAATAATGTATCGTTATTGTAGGGGGACTATTATTTGATATCTTTGCACTAACATGCCCATGCTATATGCGCCGTAAAGGAAGGGTTACAGCCATCTGAACATTATTGTCCCCATTTCTTAAGCGTTTCACTGTATCCCAACAACGGTGCGAGGTAGTAAAACAAATCATCAGCTACATCATTACCAGGTGAAGTCATACGAAGTAGAAACGTTAACCTGCCCGTGAAAGTTTATTAGATTCTGGCTGTTTTACAACACTTATACAACCGGGGATCAACGTATCCAATGTCCTTCATTGGAACCGGCTCATATTTTTCAAATGCTATGCTTTGACGATCACGTTTTAAATACTGACTTGCGACAAAATTTTTCTTCAAATGTAATTAGTTCCACTAGTGGCAGAAAATGAATGATTACAAAGAAAGAGAAGAGGCGAACTCACCAGAGCGATATAGAAAATCCCAACGTTGATTGCATCGTTCTTCAGTCTAGATCGGTGTCAGTCACTCGGGAGGAACAATTACACATGCGTTCAAAATGGTAAAATTGTTACCAAAAATTCATTCGTTTGGTAAATCATATGTTAACAAGAGCAAAAAACAAGTATTTTTCTGCGAATGAGAATTTTTCTTTTAGGAATACACTATCAAGATTATTGGCTTGTGATTCATTGGTTTCCAATGACGCGTTCTCAGATGAAGTTAGTGCTGCGAAATTTCTAATTAAGATATTGAATATTTGTAGTAAATATTGATATTTTGATGACCAGTGAGTTTGAAACCATGGCCTAGTCGTATCTTTGCCACGGTGATACATACATATGATAGACTGTCTGTACAACATGCATTCGCTGTTTAGTCAAAAGAACGGTTTCCCTCCATCGGTCACATCAGTCTTGCTGTCGTGCGACCAAGGACATTTGTAATTACTTGTCAGTAAATCATTGTTGACTGCAGTTTCATCTGTCTGACGCATTTTGAAATGCATCCCTTGTGGAATATTCAATTAGGACACCACTTAATCTAATCTCACAATATTAGACCTCACCAGGTGGTAATAAGCGGTGGCGATTGTTACAACACCTCTTTTTGTGTAAGGACACTTGTCCTATACGGTAGGTATGCTTCCGCGATCATGTTTCTGTAATAATGTAATATTAAGCGTAAAGGTTACTGCGACCTTTGCGTCTTGTATGGCCCGTTGTGGGTTGTTTTCTCCTTCATTTTCGATGTTGCTACTGTTTATTCCGCTGTTTATATAAGGAGCACGTCAGCTCACGTTAGAGGTCGGTGCTATGCGTATATATTCGTAGTAGAAGTTTTTATCGATTTCTTTTTTTTTAAGATAAGACCTTCTGTAATTCCTGATTTTTCACGGTTGTTTTATGTTTACTGTTCTCACGGTCACTTCTGCACCGTGAACTCATCATTACCGTTACCAAATGACTTGCCCCCCTCCCGTCACTGCACTTGCCGCCAATGTGAAGATTAAATTCTGTGAGCATGTACATTTTCCTCAGCTATTGAAATTTTGGTACTGTGAAGACAAAGTGAATTACAGTACCTCCTCCTCCTCTTGCAGAATGAGTAACGTGTGACGTAACCAGCTGCCACAGTCTGCACGAAGAGAATAGGAGGCAATGGTCTTATGAGCTGTCGATTGCAGCCATCGAGATGGGTTAGCAGCGCATGTGATGTATATAGGGAACCTAGGCTTTGCACAAAGGTGGGTGACATGCTTCACTGAATATAGCGCATTTGCCAACATGCATTATTGCTTATGGATGGTCAGTCCCCGAGGTAACAAATTTATACGTGCACGATTAAATTTTCCCGACACCTGGCCGTGCATGCTTGCCTCAGATGAGAACACATTACCAAAGCCTCTCATATGCGTACATGTAATCCTTATGCACATCAAAAGTAACTTCAGCCCAAACTTGTGTATTCTTGTTGAGTACTTATTCCAAGGCCAACAGGAATGGATCGTGATGCTTTCTAAAAGTCAGCATGTTTATAAATCAAAGTCTTTCTTAGAATGGATATAGCACCATCTCAAAGAACGAAATTACCATTTCGTGGCCATAAGCGAGCTTTCTACCATAGCCTTTGGTTTCAGAACAATTCCAAAATGGCAAGACTATCTAAATAAGTGTTGCCTACAGACACTGTATGCTTTTTATATATTAGCACTGGAGTATAAAAACGTGTTGTACCATTGCGTGGCAAACTTACGCCATTTTCTGCAGTGTTCGGTAATCCAAAGTGATTTGCCATGACCATTCGTTGAAGTGCAGTTCGCTATCTCATAGCTTGTCCGTAGGTAAAAGTCTAAACTTATCAGCCATATGGGGAACCTTATGTCTCAGCAGCAACTATTCCTAGGAATAACACTTATTCAAGGCCTTGGTCGGCAAAGCTGAATGGCCACTTGCATGACATGTAAGGTTTGAGGACTTCGGCCTAATGTGAAAATAAGTCCGAGGCTTGCTGAAGATGATGCCATTTACCAGTCACCATCTGTCCCGCGTCCCAAGTTTCTCAAGACTGGTCAATACACTGGAAAAAAAGGGTTAACCCTCCACTACCAAAGCCAGGCTAACCCACTCAGGCAAATGGAAAATGTTATAAGATTGTACCATTTGTAACATTATTCTTAAATGATGAACGATCTATCAGATTTCTAACCTGAGAGCTTTTATTTGCAAAAAAAAAATCAAGCATAGGATACTTATAATTACCACGTAGGGTTGTGAAATATATAGAAAACGAGCATTTGTGAGTGTTGTAAATTTTCTATTCAGACTTGGTATACCACCGCCTTCAAACCGAGAAGCATACTCCGTGCCAAATTTGCTGTACAGGCTGCAGTAAAAACTTCTGGATGTCAGTCTAAATTGCTTTTCTGCAACATATGGTGGATGAAATTTACGACATAATCGGTATCTAAGGGTCTTTTTATTATCTCTAAGCTTTCCTCTGTCGTAGGTTGCTTCTACTTCAGAGTCATAAAAATTTAACGTACCTCCGTACCAAGCAAATGAATTGCTTACATTGAAAATATCAATGTGATAAGCAATCTGGAATTAATTAAGTATGATTTACAGTTGGTTCTCCAACTAATTGCTCCGATGACTACCATTAGCAATAATGCCTTTTCAGCTGTTGGCTGATTATTGGGCTGTAAAACTATGCATTTGATCGAACAAATTTCTTTCGTAACGGCTGTACGCTTCAACTTCAAAGGTCTTGTAATAAAATGGGTCAAAGAATAAAGATGAGCCATTTTATGTAAAAAAAACATTCTCCTAAATCATGGCAAATTTTCTCTTCAGTCAGGTTGCTAACTGAAAAAAGAGTCTTTGAAATAATTGCAAATTAACAAAAATAGCACATGTTATGTACAATGGCCCTATTCCCGTCATAATGTGTTCCATGCATCAGGCAGACCATAGTGTCTCAACCCAGAACTCTTTTGTCCTGCCATGGAGGAAATGTTTCCCAGTAAGAATAGAAAATTCGATAAAACGATTTGTACCAACGAGTAGTTTGTTAGACAAGACAAATTAATCGTTTAATCAAATCGATTAGGTTTTGTAGCCCCTGTCTTGGGATGTAGGTCTAAAATGAGCAATACACACTCCATTACATGGGAGCATCTAAGTCATCTGGGTTGTTTATTATACAGTAGAACTGTATGCATAGATGTAACCATGAGATCTAGAGTTCCATTCATTTGAGTTGTGAGCCGCGTCTGCTAGAAGTGAACCTAGTGCCTACGAAGAATGGAAGTGGTTTTCGCAAATGCCAAACTTAATAGAAATAGACGTTTTTGGACCCTTTCCAAAAGAACACTTCCGTCCAGTGGCTTTCAGCTCTTATTTCTTACACGTTGCCTTCTTTCACTCCAAGTATGTATGTGACATTGATGGAAAAATTGAAAATAATGCAATGTAATGTGACTACAGTAAAAACTGGAAATGCGCTATTGTCAAATTTGTCGAAATTGTGAAACATTCCAGAAATGCGCAATTATCTGAAAACTGGAGTGGAATGATTTTTGGTTAACAAAAAAAGGGGTCGTTAATTGTCCCAGACAGAGTGCCATAGTTAAATGGAAAGTGAGCAAATAGGGCAAGGACACATATATAAAGATGCCCAAATGGCTGTGTATAGCGTCCAGGGTGTCTGTTCAGTATGTTCATTTCACAATTGACATTTTCTCAAATTTCTCATTTTTACATGTTTTTATCTGTAGTCACAACATTTCACATTTCTTGAAGTTGCTCCGCCAAATTCACATAAAGGTCACATGAATACCCCTGGTATTGTCGGAGTGACACAATTTTTATCTAAGATCAATTAGCCTGCTAACAGAATTAAAGGTGCATTATGTAACATTAGGACGATACAAAAAGTAAATTTTCTGGCCATTTCTTTACAAAGTTAGATTAATCAACCCTACTCCATTGCAAATAAGTGACATTCAGGAAGCGGAGGTGCCAAAATATGATGACTTACGAGTGTGTTTAAAAGTTGGAAACACAGCTGTCAGCCATGTTTGTTTACATTTTGGTATGAGTGTGCCCCATGTGGGATGTTTCACTACTTTTAGCGCCAACCATAAATGCCAGATATGTTACATAATTGAACAAATATGTTGAAAATTGGAAGTAAAAGACAATCACACAAAGATTTTTTTTCAATTAATATATTTCAATTTTTGGTGCAAAAAAAAATCTTACAAAATGCCCCTTTAAGAATGACGTGCAAATAGAACTTGCTCGCTTGGGTTACATGATTAGTTATTCCCAACAATAGGCCTTTCAACATTCTGGACTAAACTGAAAGATAGGGGAAATATAATATTTTCTCAGGGATTTCCATTTCTTTACTATAATTAAAATATTATGATTATATACTCCGGAAATTAGAGGGTCTGTGTAATGACAGGGAGGAAGCAGAATGGATCTTTGCCAAATTTGTTTGGCCACAATCCAAACCTCATTAGTTGACTTCATTTTAGCGCAAGGTTGCCTTATCCTTCCAATTTACTCTGAAATAATTGCATACAGTCTGTTCAACTTTAAAGCAATCTTACTTCAAATATTAACCGCGCGATCTTTACCTTAATGTAAGGCTACATCAAACAATTTGTATGGATGACATCAGCGCGCGTATCATTTTTCACCTGGTCTCAAAAAAAAAAACATTGTGCAGCCTTTCGAAGGTGCTCAACATGCCGAAAATGGGCAGATATGTCGTAAATGTTTTTGTTTTGTTCAGAGACCATCAGAGATCTAGCAAACTTGAGGCACGATTGCTCGCGTTTGATGGCAAATGTTGACAGTCTAAGGTGTTCCGTCGCATATTCCTAGTGCACTAGCTGCCCATGATGGTATGGTAAGCTCTTTTGTACTGTACAGCTGTTCTATTTAATCTAGATGTATACACATCTACAAGGACAGGTAATACTGTTCAATACAGGAATTAGACACTTGTTGGTTGTGATATCATCTTTTTCGCCTCAAGTCTTGTTCAAAGGTTTACGGTCACAAAATTTCAAATGTAGGAATCTTGTTTTTTGCCCGCCTTGTTTTTGTAGTTAAATTTGGAGTCTGCGGAGGATGTCTGTGGCCTAAACTAGCTGCGTCTCCGACTAACAATATCGTTTGATTTTTTTTTCCTGGAAAGGTTCTGCTCAACACGTACCTCACTGCTCGAAAAGTTGGATTTACCAATGGTAGTAAATGCCAGTTAAGTTGGGTAATGTATGCATTGTTAACAGTAGCTAACTCTACAATGGTAGTAAATACAAGTCAAGTCTGGTAATTTTATTTACTAACATTATCAAGTCTGATAGCTGTTTATGAAGTAACATTATCCGACTTTAGTGGCATTCACTACCATTGGTAAATCCAACTTTTCGTGCAGTGCCTACCATTGCGTGAGGTCACGTATCATGAGCTGTAAAGGATCGCGACTGCATTATTAATCCGACTGCACTATAAAAGATTCAGACCGTCGTGCCCCAGTACACCTGGCGGGTTGTGGGTGTCAATGGCGTTAATTGGATTTGCACAGTGGCCAATCGTGCAGCTTGTGTGCATCGATTCCTTGGAGACCCCTAGGGCTGATACCAAATTCCCACCTTCCCACACTACTTAGTCATACTCCAGACTATTTATTAGTAATAGTCAAGTTCGATAAATCTTTGGACCAATTTTACACTGCCCATAGGGGAACACTAAAAGTTAGGAAGCGAATCGCTGCGCTAATTCAAACAAAAAAAGGTAACAGGTATAAAGTAGAGTGGATTCAACCCTCAAGCTAACTAATGATAAAGTAGAGTGGATTTATTCCTCAAGCTAACTAAAAAGGTAATTCAATAAAATGCTAACTGGTATCGTGGGCCTGTTATGGCTGTGGTATAACGTGTAATACTTCAAATCATATTTAGCTCACAGGATATTTTGAATGTGGAGAAAATATCTAATGGGTTAGATCCTTGGAACAGCAATTTAATATTTCCTAAGTTTTTTCCACTATGTTGAAAGCAATTTGTATATTGACGTTGTCAATCTTCGGAATATTGCATTAGACTCAAATCATACTGTACATATGATATGTATTGGCCTTTTATGACATTTTGCAGATATGTATCAACATTATAGGGAAATCTGTCAGCGTACAACTTACAGACCTTGACATTAGCTTCCAGTAAGTTCATGGACACCATATGTGTTGGGAGAAAGAAGCAATTAATTCGATGTCTCAAGCGCTCGCATAGATATGGTTGACGACATTAATGTTAAAATGTTAAACCTTTTGTTATTCAAGCATATGAAAAGAAATACAAGGCAGCGTTGGCAACGCACTCAAGTTGATAAAGCGCCGCCATCGAATATTAAAATAATTAACAAAGATATAACTCTACATAAAAATAACAAATGAATATACACAATCTAAGCAAACAATATAAAGCAGACAAGATGGGGGTCAAATTAGATATAACTAAAAGCGCAGGTGCTAACCCCCACCCCCTTGTCAGTTATGGTAGGACTCAAGTGGAGTGAACAACATCTTGTAGATCAAGAGGGTGCAAAACGTTGTCTTTTAGTAATAAAAAATTAAGTACACACTTTTTATCGTTAGGTATTGCTCAGCTATTATCTCCCCACTGGAACATTGGATTGGATCTTTATTGGAACTGAAAAAAACAGCCTGAATTTTGTTGTTATTTAAAAAGATTGGCTCCATGAAATTTACAAACATGATCACAATTATATCGTTAATTATTAACACAAAAAGTCACTTTGTCATAAAAGCATGTTTTTATTTGTGTAAACCAAGGATATAACGGTTCTGTTGATTCAGTTTGTTAACAGTAGAAAATCAAATCGCATCCTATGAATTTGTTGATATTTAAAAGAAAAGACGTTTTCCAATGTAAAAAAAACTACGAAGCAGGTCATGTGTGCCATAACCTTAACTTCAAACAATGGCAAAAGCAATAACGTAGTTGATGCAACTTTTAAACCCACTTCGGCCAGTGTACGTTTTTGATTAAAGTTTTGCCATATCTATCGATTGGGAACTAGCAATGATATATATTAGTCTGTTATTTATTGATCATTGATTTCATAAGCCAAGTCTTGTGATACCTTTAAACCACGCCGGAAGATTAATGCTCATAATATCATTTAGATCCATGCAACATTATAGATATTTATCTCTTGCCAACAGGTACGCTAGAGAAAAAAAAAGCTCAGACAATTTGTAAAGATTATTGAAGACGTGCAATGTATCCACCCGCAGTGTTAATCCTATGAAATGAAAACCTATTCATGGCGTTACCATGTTTGATTTAAGTCCATGTCACACATAGCCGAATATGGCCTCCCGAACACTAGCCGATCTCTCCCCAACCATGGTTACGAGTAGGTCGGCAGCAAGCCCCCGCGCACACTCAAATGTTTTAAACATTTTGAAACATTCGGCTGGTGCAGCCGAACAGTACCCGGCTTGGCCGAACACCAGCCGAATGTTTCAAAATGTTTAAAACATTCGGGTGTGGGCAGGAGGTTCGGGCGTGGTTGGATGGTGTTCGGGAGTTAAAGTCATGCATGATTGGCAGTAACATTTGGGTCAAATTTAACTCAAATTGGATTTGATTCGTAATGAAAGGTAGTCGTGGCCTAAATCTGGTCAGACTGCTCCCGAACTTCAGCCAACCTTGGTCGGCTGGTGTTCGGGGGAAGGTTCTGAATGTGTCACAGCGGCTTTAGACCAATGCTCACCACATGAGACAGTCTCACGTTACCTTCTCCAGCTCCCTCTTATTACGTGCATTTGTTTCCCAGGATTTCGTTGACCTCGCAGTACGTGAGAAAGGTAATCCCCCCGTCTGACTAACCCATTCGTCTTTATTGTAATAAATAGAAACCTTCATGATCGCCATTACAGATAAAGTCGGATGCTGTGATAGATGGCACAGGTTGTTTAGTTCCTATCCATGCTTCGCTGCGTGTTGATGAGGTGGACCTGCTGCACGGGCAGATCTGGTCACCTTACAGTGCTTGATGCAAAAGCTGCAAGAATTTGTAGGAGGCACGTACAACCGATTTAACATTTGCTGATGCTACGGAAGTTTCAATGTTTTAGGGATAAGGTATGTATATGACCTTTTGTTTCAATATTAGCTTACATTGCCTAAACGCTATCAGTCACCATGCATCGTCTCGAAATGCTAGGAAATGTGCAGTACATACACTGCACGAAACGTTGGGTTTACCAATGGAAGTAAATGCCAGTAAATTCGGGTAATGTCTACTTTGTAAACTTAACAATGGTAGTAAATAAAAGTCAAGTCCGGTAATTTTACTTACAACAATTGTTACTGGACTTGATTTTATTTACTAAAAGTCAAGTGTGGTAATTTTATTTACAACCATTGTTACCGGACTTGATTCTATTTATTACCATTGCCATGTCCGGTACCGGTTACAAAGTAAACATTACCCGACTTTACTAGCATTCACTGCCATTGGTAAATTCAACTTTTCGCTCAGTGATACTTACTACTGGTGGAATCAGCTTTGAACGTGCAATGGGGTGATTGTATTGCATTGACTTTATGATAGTATATGTATTTTAACCAATGCCTCTAGTTGCTAAAACACGTCTATCTCATGTATAAAATTTGCTCACATACATTCTGACTATAGGTTGTCAGATTAATGGCAAACAACAAAAACCTCCATGCTAATCATCCGTCTGAAGAACAACTGTACATATTTCATGCATGTTGCATTACTGTTATAATAGTGCGACAAAGTTTGAATAGTGGCAAAATTGGACCGATCTCCTAAATTGTACAATATAAAATTTTACAGAAATATACGGATAGATATACTAAAAAAATCCTGTGGTCCCTTATTTAGAGACAGTTTATACATATACAAACCAAGCCGTTCTGAATGTCGGAGTTCACTCGGATTTTGCAAACTTAATCCTGATTAAATAAGACAGGATTCTACTGATAAGGGTGTCTGCTATTTGTTTTTACAAATGAAGTGTATTAAAATTTTGATTATGTTGCTAAATCCTAGATACATCAGAAAAGATCCATGTGCTATATAGGACTTACAAATTAGGTTGGTCATCACATTGCTCTATGTATTCATGTTCGTGCTCTCTGTATTCATGTACTTAAAACGCATGGGATCTAAGTTTATGGATTCAAAGTCATTCACAACCAACCTGTTCCACTTTCTTCTTATAATGCCCGTCAATACATACCATAGCTATGGTAATGGATGCAGGGATGGTAATGTCAAACAGCAGTTCACATATTCCTGTAGAGAGATAAGCAGTATTGCATGTTTGGCAAAGAGAGAATCACATTTAGTCACAAAATAAAGGCCCAACCGTAGATTGAAAGAGAGTTATTCTATATCGTAAAATGCCATAGTTAACGCGATAGCCACAGTTTACAGTTTGTGGAGAGAGAGAAAGAGATTGCTAGATTGCTAGATAGATAGAAAGACAGATAGATAGATATAGATATTAAAATAAACTTTGTACAGCATATGAAATATACTACTTCATTCCAGATACTAGTTCCTGAAATATGTAATCAAATGTAAAATGACAAAATCACCACCAAAGTGAGAACTAGCATAACACAAAATCCAACATTTTCTTAGTGTAAACTTTATATGCTACATATATAAAACCCTGATCCAGCCAGAAAAAGTTTCCATGTTTGTCTGTACGTGTTTCAACCCCAGTTCTGTCGTACTTTGCAGTTCATGCAAACCCATATGCTTATGAGGTTTTTCTTTCCATATGGCCTAATGAAGACAAGCAAAATGGCCAGACTTCAGTCTCATAACCATATGGAATATCTTATAAACAGTTAGGAACGCAGTATGCTTCTCCAGATGTTTTTGCCTGATGTCACAATCTTTTGTTAGAATTTTATTTTCCATTTATGCCTTATAATAAATCATACACTCACTTTCCTTAAGAAGATATGTCTTCTATTTAAATATCTTTGCCCTATCTCGATGATATGCTACCTTATTATTTTCTGGAAATGGAACGTAAAAATAGATATTGATTATTACATTCGCTGCGATATACATTTAGATTATATTACTTGATGTGTAAGTCTTTTAGTGCTGCCTGAATGCTTGCCAACATCGCAACGTTTCCCAGATCAGATCTCTACATTTTTCAGAGCCATGTGACCCTCCCTTCCCTGCAGTTTATCTTGTAGTGCCGTCTGGTTGTTGTCGGCTGTCACAAGTGGGTCGACATTTAAACCGTCACTACTGACGTTACACGAGGCGACCGGCTGTGATGACTTTGTCTGTGAACCATTAGTAAAGGGCGAAGCCGTGAAGGTCATTATAGCCAACAGTGCGGACTCTGGTCGAAGACTGGTACTGCGAGACTGCGACAATTTGAATGCTGGGCACAGCCAGGAGTAACCGAAATAGAACCCCTGTACGGGGATCAGCACATGTTTGCATGTGCGGTGGCGCCTGTAATTTATCTAAGTCTCATTCTTTCTGCTTGCGTGATTTTCGCGGCGAGACGGGTTTGGTTTCTCCTTTACCCAGCACGTATTTGACCGATTCAGTGGGTTCGTTGTTGTTTTATTCTCTGAAAATGTTCGTTCTTTTTCTATCCGTACAAACGTTTTCTTCGGGGACGTCATTGTTATTAGTTAGTTACCATTTCTGTTATTATTATCTTTGCCATCATCATGATTTATTGTATCTTAATTTTATTGTTTGTATGTGACCTTATGTATTTTGTTTATTTGTGTATGATACAGGGCCCTACTGAAAAGCAGTGTTGTCACTGAGCGGGCATCCCTGTACAAACATGATGAAATAAATAGATAAATAAACCATCGGCGAATTTTCATTCAGGGTACTTTCAATGTTACACACTACGCAAGGTGTCTGGTCAAGTGCTTTCTTCTATTTTTAACGCTTATATTATATCCCGTGGATATGATTCGGTATATATTATTTAGTTTCTTCTGGCCACTGTCTGATACCAGCTGCCATCTCGCTGAAACTTTTATCATAGCGTCCTTTTTGCCGATTGGGGGGCTCCAGATGGATGTATGAGATAACATCGGCGTGTTCCATGTGTACAATGCCAGCGTTTTCCAAAACAGTTGGGAATGATGTTATATCTATGTTCATGTATCTAATGTACAGTTGCTCTTTATTGTTTCATCGGGTATTGAGATGGTTTGGTTTATTATCATATGATTGAGAAGCCTTCAGTCTTAGTATTAAGAAAAAATGGTATCTTCCAACTTATCACATGCAGAAGTCGGTAGTCGCGTTAGTCATGTGCTCAACATTGGATGAGTAACAAGGCTTGCTTGTCGTCTGAAGCACAGCGCTTCATAAAGGTACGTACACGTTTTAGTCGTCAGTCAGTATTAGTCTAGTAACACTCTGTGGTAGAGGTCTTGACATCTAATTTTTGTTCTGAAATCTGGATTTACTACCTAAAGGAGCTGATTTCCCATGGCAATGGTGCTTGGTGCCCATTATCGCCATCTATTCTAGCGGTAGCTGGGAAAACTGGCAACATTATGCAACTATTTACATCTCTTTTGCATAAGGTAAACAAGAGTGTTTCATTCCAATATATTCTGAAACTTATGCTTTTCTTTCTATTAGCGTGACATACACTTAGCTTATGAAAATATTTATTAGATAGTGACCTAATGGTGTTCTACTTTATTTACGACCTGATTCATTGGCAGCAATATTGACTTTAAGATTGTCCTCAGGCTTTTACGGCTGTAAGACAAGTATCATTAAGTACTTAATTTGATTTGAAAACTATCATTTACCACAGACCCTACGACTCGATAACACGTAACGGTACTTTTATTGGGAGATTGGAGATCATGCATTTGAGTGCATGCCGTGTGAAGGTTCTTGTGTATAGGTCCCATGAGTGTAGTTAGTCTTCGATGAATGCAGCAGACATTGAGCCAGCTGCGTTATGATTTGAGACTTCAGTGCGCCGCCATGTGGAGATGATACTTGTAGCATGGATACGATAAAGGCTATCGTTCCCGTGGGTTTTTGAAGCGTCATTAAATTTTAATGCAGCACAGCGTCACAGTTGCAGGGGGGAACGGATGGTTTGGTTCCAAGCCACGACATCTCTTCCAGAATAACTCTCTGGAGCTGCTAATCTCTCACTGCAGCTATCCATCTCTGTCAAGCATCGGTACGAACTGTACTTTTCCGTTTCAAAAAAGGCAGCACGGCAATGCCTATAGACTTCTATACAGCATATCGGTTACGGTTGCCCTCTTGGCAATTGAATCGATGTCGGTTGTAGTTAGGGGTGACGTATTTTGGATTGCGTATGGACGATAACACCTCCTCGACAAACACAATGTGTGTTTATTTCTCTTGTGTTTCCTGACTATTACTTGACTGGCCTCCAAATAGAGGTTTAATCGTCGTGTCAGGGACATGGTTTGATCGCCATTACGAAGGTAAGAGACCATGACATACGGTCCCTACTCTATTTCATTGGCCACCATATGCCGTGTCCTGGTAAAATTCATGCGGGGACTCCATTCGATGCCTTATGTATAATTCGTAATGAATGAAAATTGATGTTTTAACAAGTTCCATGGTAGAAGGTAATGAATGTCTATTTCCCTAGGAGAAGACTGCCAGAAGTTTTCTCTTTGTTGCGATCCATGCAGCCTGTAAGGTAACGAGTAGATTTCAATGTGCCTTTTATTTCACCCAATAGCTCTAGAAGATATTTAAAGGACGACATTACAGTAACAGCACCAAAGATGTGTATTTCTTTGTTAAAAAATAAATTGGAATAAGTTAGGCGGACTCATGCTATTGCCGCTGTATTACTGCTGTGCGCGCTGCTCTCAATGACAATGACAATGAACTTTATTGCATATTCACGTCCTACATGGGACAAATGCACTAGGTTAGATAACTGAGGTATAATGAAGAAGTACTGCATATCTTCATCTTAGATCCCTTCTCTCTTTTTGAAACATGCATGAACAAATTTACATAGTTTTTCATTTACATCGTAGTTCCCAAATGACATAAAATGTTTGAACAAGCTCCTTTGAGTAAGTGCGCATATTTCTGTTCCAATTGTAAGGAACTAAAAAAAGATGTTTACATGTTTGTGCATAGTGAGCATTCTAAAACAATATATGCTTTATCTCCTACATGAACTGCAAAGTTATCTTGTGTTTGAAAACATTACATCATAGCATTTGACGACCGCGGGCTATGAAACTTGAACATTGAGCCCCTGTCACACATTCACAACCTTCCTCCGACCACCAACCAAGGTTGGCTGAAGTTCGGGAGCAGTCTGACCAGATTTCGGCCACGTCTACCTCTCAATACCAATTGAATCGAGTTAAATTTTTGATTTGACCCTGGACACTGCTGACCTACACCCGAACACCAGCCAACCATGGCCGAAATCCGAATTTTTTAAACATTTTGAAACATTCGGCTGGCGCAGCCGAACAGTAGCCGACCTCACCGAACACCAGCTAACCACGGCCGGCCTTGCCCCTGACCTACTCCTAACCATGGTTGGAGGGAGTTCCGCAGTGTTTGGGAGGCCATATTCCGCTGTGTGGCAGGGGCTTTAGGACTAGCGCACATGAAAGTGCCAGACATATTACTGCACACACAGTAGTAAACCTTGTTATTACACTGTCCCAGGTTTTCTGAATTAGATATGAGAGCAATTTGAATATAAAAACAAAAAAAAATCTTCCTTGTCAATGTTCATTCTACAAAGGCTTATGTACATTGAGCAAGTATCAGATTTGCGCCTTTGTTAACATACACTGTTATTGTAAAATGTGGTAAATCAAAATAGCTATGCTTGTATAAATCAAAACATATATATAAATCAAAACATGTTGATTATATATATATATATATATATATATATATATATATATATATATATAATCAACATGTTTTGATTTATATATATGTTTTGATTTATATATACAAGCATAGCTGTTTTGATTCACCACATTTTACATGTATTCCATTAAATTCAGATACCAGTTCTGACAGCCCGTCCTCTTTATAGTCTACCAAAGATTTTCGGTTTTACTACTAGGAACAGATTTCAGCGATTCCATGTGACATTGGATCTTCTTCGAATTATATTCCCTTTCCTAATCTACAGACGGTACGTAGTAAGACCATCCAACGCAATGGGTAAAATATTAATGCCCTAAAACATGTTGGTTTTCATGCCTTGAAACTGGTCTCCGGAGACCAATAGTGTGAATAGAATTCTCCATAGCTTTTACCTCTTCGTGAATGGTTAATATGCCGACGGTGGAAATAGCACTTATACCTGCATGGGGTCTAGACAGGCCAGCGCATCTGAATGAGATTGACCAGGTCACAGTACAGGTGGTGAAGACGCAAATGGAGCTGTCTAGAGAGAAGCTCTCCTTAGTTATTTGTCTCCGCGGGAGTGAAATGAAGAGTTCAGACTCTGTACCTAATGTCCCAATAAATAAGGATCCTAGTTAAAGTTTCATGAGGTTCCCCTTGCGTATGTACTTGCTCTGGGCGTCAACGTGGAAAGCCAAGACTGTCGCCAAAGGAGCCATAATCTTTTGTCGTGGTAGGGGTCCTCAATGCATGTAGTTTATTTTCTGCCGAACGTTAATTGTTTCTGCAGTATTCACTGTTAGCCTTGGCGCCGTTCGTTGACAAAGAGTCAAAGCCATTCCTCTTTCAGATAGAGGGCAAAATAAGCTAAAAGAAGTTTCTCCAGTGTAAATCGAAACTAAAACACCTTTTGAACGTCGTCGTTGTCATTTTAGAAGTGGGTCACGAACTGTGCCTTGGGGAACATCTACCGTGGGTGAATGAAATAACCAATGGTATATTTCACCAATGTTAGCTTTGCAGTATCTGACTTGTGTGACTTGTAACAGTGAAAAGCCGGGAAAACATTTTATAAAAATTTATACTCTAAAGCAGAAGTCACAGAGATACTTAAGTTAGCTCTTCATCCACCCAGGGGTGATATGCCCTTGAAATGTAAACTTTTAAAGGCCTTTGGGATGAGTATTAATGTCAGTTGATGATGATGTGCGGTGCTCAATGTAGACAGCCTGGCTCCCAATTGCTTTAGGTGCTTAAACGATTATTACGAACTTGTCATCTATGCTTTTGATCTTAAACACTTCTGAAAAAGAAAGATATCTATACGGTGCAGGAACATAACATGAACATCAACACCTTAAACCTAATATGCACACCAATATAGATTTGCCATTAAAAAAATCATACTCAAAAGCTCCCCACAAAATAGTTATTTATTGACTCGTCATTCAATTCACTTCAATTTGAAAACAGTCATGACACTTTATATCATCGTCGCCGAGTTCCCAATAAAACAAACAGATCTAACAATGTGGAGCTTTTTTTAATCTGTAGACTTTTACCTGATATGACCTGACTTTCTGTAGTAAAATCATCTGTAAGCCGTGTTAAGAAACACGCCGGACTTTTCCATGATGAAGGTAGTACCCAGGTGGTAAACCGTGACATGCGCCGTTTGCTACAAGGTATGTCTTTCACTAGACGAGGCTTTAAAGCTCATAGGATTAGGATTCAATCTGAGGCAGCTCCCTGCTTGATGGAAGATCAATGAGAAGATTCCATGTCGCACTTAAAACGACCCATTTCTTGATTGATGTTCACAAAGAATCAAAGGAGATAAGGAAGTGTACTAAGTTTTCGGATTAGGGTAGAGGCACCCAAGGGATGGCTAGGAAATGGTCTAGCCTTTTCTGTAGATTACGGTGTGCGCCTAATGGTAGGGTTATGTTTAATTTCTGCAGTGTGAATGACCTACTTGAGCAGGTATATTATGTACGTGATTGAGTAGTTTATATTGCGAAGAGTAGTGAAGAACAGTACGGTGTGCTCACTATTTACTGCACGAAAATTTGGATTTACCAATGGTAGTAAATGCCAGTAAAGTCGCGTAATGTTTACTTTGTAAACAGTACCGGAATGGTAGTAAATAAAAATTAAGTCCGGTAATTTCATTTACTACCATTGTTCAGTCCGAAATTACCGGACTTTACATTTATCTACTACCATTGTCAGTCCGGTACTGTTTACAAAGTTGGTATTGAAAAAAAAACGTAAAACCCTACTTCCTCAAAGGTAAGCTGTATTTATTTGGGAAGAAACTCATTGGTTCATTGAAAAACATGGCTGGGCTCAACAAGGAAATGATAAGATCACGAGTACATTCGCCAGGGACCGGTTTTGTCTCCCATCTTTCAATAATTGACGACACTAGTATCGTTTGAAATGATAGCGACAACATACATACAGAACAAACACCAAACTAATTAAACCCTAGAGATTGGTTACTATGAATTAATTCAAGCATTATTGCAATCCAATTATATAGAAGTCCCTAATTGTGATAAATGGCCTATATGTAGTCTTACGAGTCTCATTAACGACAATGCACATTATTCTTAAATGATTTGATAGTATTTTGTCACCAAAACATATGGTAAAGCATTTTGGAATGATGAACTAGATAAGCTATGGTCAGAAATGAGGGAAGCTGAACGTCAATTTACCAGATTCAAGGGAAGTAAGAAGCGTAGAGAGGAACTTAGAACAGACTTTAGAAGCAAGCAATATTTATTTGATAAAAGGCTTCGCTTTCACAAGCGTAGATACCAGAGAGGACAAATACTCGAACTTGATGACCTTCAGACGAATAACCCACAAAAATTTTGGAATGAGGTAAACAAATTAGGACCCAGGCGAAATACTAAAATTCCTATGGAGGTCACTGATGACAATGGGGGTCTGATTCAGGATGTGAATGGAGTACTTGAAAGATGGGAAAAGGATTTTGCAGATTTATTTGCAGGAAACAATACAGAAACTGAATTTGATGAAGAATTTTATCAGGAAATTTGTACACTGAAAAATCAACTTGAAAAAGACATGAGGAATACATCATACCCCACGAATTCATTTTTAAACTCCCCGATTACTTTGACAGAAGTTGAAGAAGCCCTTATCTCTGCCAAGACAGGGAAAGCAATGGGGATGGATGATATCTCTAATGACATGTTGAAAACTCCAAATCTGCTGCAGACATTATACTCCCTTGTGCAAAAATGTTTTGAAAGTGGTCTTATACCATCTGTCTGGTACAAATCAATAATTAAACCCATTCCAAAATCATCAAAAAAAGACCCTAAAGTCCCCCTGAACTACAGAGGAATAAGTTTGATGAGCACAGTATACAAACTCTACACAACCGTCCTCAACAACAGATTAAACCACTACCTGGAGTCCTTAAATCTGATAGAAGACGAACAGAACGGTTTCCGCAAAGCAAGAGCATGTATTGATCATATATATACTATTTCTACTGTTGTAAGGGCAAGAATTCACGAGGGTAAATCAACTTTTACATGTTACATTGACTTTCAGAAAGCATTCGATTGGATAGACAGGGATCTTTTGGCATACAGACTGATAGACTGTGGTGTTGATGGTAAATTTTTCCGAAGCTTTAATGACCTTGTATAAATCACCTGTGGCATGTGTACAACTCAACGAACATACCACACAATGGTTTCCCACTCCATGTGGAGTTAAACAGGGGGATGTATTGTCACCTACATTATTTGCATTATATGTTAATGACCTTGCAAAAATGGTAAAGCAATCTAATCTCGGAGTTAAACTAGATGATATAACATTGAGTATTCTACTGTATGCAGATGATATTGTTCTCATAGCTGAGACTGAAGCCCAACTACAGAAAATGTTGGACATTGTATCTAAGTGGTGCTCTAAATGGAGACTGATGATCAATCAGTCTAAAACCCAAATTATGCATTTTCGAAAACGTGGTTTAAAACAAAGCTCCTATGAATTTATGTTTGGAAAGATCAAACTGGATTATACTAGCACTTACAAATACCTGGGCCTCCACTTAGATGAGCATTTGACTTTCACCCCTGGTACCAGTATCTTGGCAGACGCTGCGGGGAGGGCCTTAGGAGGCGTTCTGGGCAAAGTTAAAGTCTTAAAGGACTTAGGGTACCAAGCTTACTCTGCACTCTATGACGCATGTGTCTGTCCTGTATTGGATTATGCTGCGGGGGTATGGGGTTTTAAAAACTATGACAAAGGCTTGGGCATACAAAATAGGGCCATTCGCTGTTTTCTCGGTGTGCATCGCTTCGCACCCATTTCTGCTATAAATGGTGACATGGGCTGGGTCCCTTGTGAAGTTAGGTGGAAGGGAGCGATGGTGGCACTCTGGAACAGGCTTGTGAGTATGCCTGATGACAGGATTACAAAGAAGATTTTCAAGTGGGACCTACGCAATGGAGGTCCATGGAGCAGAAATATGCATGGAATATTTTGTGAATCAAACCATGAGTATGTCTTCTTAAATAGGATCAGAGGCGACACTAGACATATTAAAGAATTACTGTTCTTCCAATATAAACAAAACTGGTCCTCGGGGCTATGGCTAAAACCAAAACTGAGAACGTATGCTCTGATCAAAGATACTTTCGCCCAGGAAAAATATGTCACCCTCCCTCTTTCAAGATCCAAGAGATCTCTGTGTGCACAGTTAAGAGCCGGGATTCTCCCACTGAATATTGAAACAGGTCGATACTCTGCTATTCCTGAAGGGGATAGATTATGCTCATTGTGTGATTTAGGTGAAATAGAAAATGAGCTTCACTTTATATTTTATTGCCCTTTTTATGACAATCTTCGCCAAACACTATTTGAGAAAATGTACATAAAAGAACCCAATATCATCTGGGAAAGAGACGAGACAAAACTAAACTGGTTATTTAATGAGTGTGTTTTTGAAATTGCATTATATATTCACCAAGCTTGGAAAAAGCGTAAAACCTTCATTTATTCATAAATTTCTCTTTTTCTCTTTCCCGGACTAGGTCACATATCCAAGTTCATTTTATTTTATGTTCTTCTGAGTTGCATTTATGTACTCCTGTCAATTTGAGTTGACACTTTTTGACTCTTATGATGTTACGTTCAATTTTGTATTAAGTTTATTATTTCATTTGATGTTACCAATCTGACCTTCTGACTCGGACTTGTATTTATGTTTATATGATTTCTGTACCTATATTTATGGTTATGTTTATGTTTATGTTTTGGTGTCTTATAAGCCCATATGGGCTGGGCGACAAAAGTCGCAAGACACGTTAATAAAATTTATTCATTCATTCATTCATTCATATTAAGTTTCCGTGCCATTGTGTTAAAAGTAAATTGGCAAAAACGTACGTGACAAATATCCCTACTAAGTTATTACATTCTACCAATATTGTGCATTCAATACGCTGAAAAGCTCATTAATCAACTGTTATTTAGATTACACAGCTACTCTAATGAAGAAGATAATTAACAAACTGATCATTTGACTTTGACTCCTACAGTATGTAACCTCTTCGATAAACATAATGAACAGTGCATTGAAGAGTATATCATCCTGTCCTAAGGGATGCATCTTTTAGCAGCAGCATGCCAGCCGATTGCCAAGGGCACACATGAATATACCTTTAAATACAATAATTCCTACAATGCAAAAATAGAGAAATATATAAAAGACTGCTTTGTTATTAGAAAAAGCACCGAAACTCATGATTAGCCCCACTCGATTGTAACACTTTATGAAAGACCTACGCCAGCCCTTCCATGTTGTTTTAGTAATCAGGATTTTAAGTTTTATTCCATACATTTTTGTGTTATGTTCAATACTTGTTGCCATACTTTGTACCATTTACAATTGTCGTGCAATAAATATCTTCTTCATGTATTAGAAGGATCCTGAGACTAAAATAAGAGCGATCAAACTGGCACTTTCAATGGATTTTTAATTTATTTTCTAGTACAATCTTCCCCACAAACGTACCTAGTTTAAGTCATTTTTGTTTACATCAGCAGCAAAATTTCGTCTGTAAACCTGTGTGTGTCTTTTATATGTGGATCTTTTTTCTACAAAAAGTTTTGTCTTGCAAGAGCAGTTTGAAATTTGATAAGTTAGTTGCCCGTATACCAGTTATTAGTGTGATTCCTTCCAGATGGTAAATTGAGGGCCGTTGATTAAGACATGCTGCTGGTCTTACTGTTACAAGCAGTAATCTCCTATGCACTGTTAGTCAGCTATACCATGATCACTTACTGTACTCAGGCTGAAACTGTAACAAATCATCGTGTGTGTAATTACCAGGGTTCGTGAGGGTGAATATGAAATAGAGTCATCAACCACTCGACTGGGGGCTGTTGCCGCGACTTTTTTGTGCTGTTGTAGCGCTACAAAATTAAAGCCTGTGTCTTATAAATGGAAATTAAACTGTTCTGCAAGGCAAAAAAGAAATAAAGTCGCCGGAATTTTTTACCAAACCTCTCGGTCTTCATCAGCTATCTGAACCAAGTGCTGAAGACACGTGATTTTTCTACACGTGTGACGTCATCACTGGGTCTAAGTTCGTCGGAAGTCGGTAACCCCCCCCCCCCACATACACACCCGCGTCCCGATTGAGAGAAGGTTGACGACCAAACGTCTAGAGTACTTGGGTCAGATAGCTATTAAAGACCGAGAGATTCACCTGAAAATTCCGCTGTGATTATTTCTTATTTGAGTTGGAGAACAGTTTAATTTCCATTATGTAATTTACCAACTCAGATGAAATTTCATGCTAAACCTGTGTCTTGATATTTTTCGTGCTCATCAAGTCTTTGCATTTTTGACAAGTAATATGAGGATTTTGTCTGGTGTATCAAGAGGTCCATATAATCTGTTTGCTTAGTGTAGCTATGTCAGGTCTTAGAGGTGATAGTATTACATAATTATTAGTCACTTTGGTCTTCTCTCTCCATATGTCAGCTTATTTAATCGGCTACCTGGATTGCTTTGATATAAATGAATGAATGAATGAATGAATAAATGAATGAATGAATGAATGAATGAGTGAATGAATGAATGATTTTACGTTTATGCTCTTACAGATCATGGATAAAACATAAGTAAAATTTTAGTGATATCTTACTAAAACTATTCAGAGTAAAGTGAACTACTATGTACAGGTTCAACGTCTTTTTCGCTTCTTAAGGCAGTTGTAGATGTATAAAGATATGGATCTTATATAATACATGGTTTTTCTAGTTTAATAAGAAAGACGAATTTTTCTGTTCTATCTAAATGTCAAAAACTGGAAAACATATCTTGCATACAAGTATACAGGATATTTCTCTCATTCCTATCAAATGCACAGTCAACAAAAAAATGACACTCATCTTCAATTCTATCTACATTACAAAATTGACCAATTCTTTGAATTTGTATTTTAGACCCTAATCTTTGTGGTGTTGGTTATGTTATTTTCTTGGTAGTAAAAAATTACCCTAATAATTTAGATTAGAAAGATCACACCGATACACTTCTAACTTTCAATTACCCAAAAAACCTTTGTCGAGAAAACTTTTTAAACGATTAAACTAAAGTGATGAACCAATTGAAAGAACAAGCACATCCTGTCGACACCCGTGAACACCTAATGTGCTTCCATACGGCAATGATCTGAATGGTTACCGACTGTGTCGCGACATTTGTCAAACATGACGAATAACGGAGTTGTATGTTCATTAAGCACTAGATGTCAACCAATTTTTCGCAAATTTGTCATCAAATACAATTACTAACTCTCTGAAGGAAAGCAACCCTAGATAGTTTGATATGTAATAAGGCTCATTAATCTGCTCATAAAAAAACTTTAATATTTTTTTGAAGCTAAGTTTGAATTGCACCAAGCTGTAAGCTAATTTATTTTATGGCGTTGAGAGCAGATACGGTAACTTTGATGAACTAGGGTGGCAAGGTGGTCTTGTGGTTAGGGTTATTGACTCAGAATCCGAAGGTTCAGGGTTCAATTCCCTTGCAAACCCCATTGTTGTGTCCTTGGGAAAGGCACTTAACAACTATTTCCTCACTTGACTCGGTTAGAGACGTCCTCTTGGATGGTACCGTGGAAGTTAAAGATCCCACCACACTTATAAAAAAAAGCAGGTTTTTTTTCCAGGTGTGAGTGGTTCAACTTTACAGTCTGGTCTCAAGGTTGACATCTTGAAAAGATCATAGTCACCTGTTCTGTCCATCCTTCCACTAATGTGGTAAATATTCATAAATAAAAAAAAATATAAAAAAAAAATTCTCATCTTTGACAAAGGCATTTACTACTTCATACCTGTTAGTGCAGGAAGGAGACTGTTGCAGTCGACTTACGTTAAGATGCTGACTGCAACATCTTCATTCCAAAACCTAGTACTTAAACTTTTTCTACTCTTACATGACGTCCCTATATTGGCATTAATAAGTGACTGGAATGTGTGGAGTAAATGCCAATGCCATGACGAAATTGATTTGATAATGTCAACCATCTACAAAGTAGGAAGAAAAATACAGTGCCATGAGAGACTCAATACAACTCCATCTCTTTAAAAGGCAATGGGAATTACAATTACCGGTATACCGTGAAATATTTCCCATGGCGTCCTGATATACAATAAAACATCACGACTGACATTTTCTACATACTTCGGTTTTGCCGTTAAGAAGCTTGGATGAAATCACATTTCGAATGGTCGGAACCAGAACGAAACCGTATTTCCTGTTCCTCAATAAATGATGGCAGCATTTGCTTCTGTAGCATACAGAAACTTTCAGACATGGCCATAGGCAAGGGTACGTCCTTGAGTTTTAGAGACCTATTCGAATACTTTATCATATGCATGTTCATTAATCTTGTGTGACTCCGTCCTGACTGCACCTTTGGCATTTTAAATATTACATGTTGACAGCGCTGAGTATTAGACATTGACAGGTAGATTAGATTCATGTCGGATAGGCAGATCGGGTGAATTATGATTAAGACATTTGACATTCTTGTACAATCTTGTAGGCTAATTTCGAGTTCATACGAAGTGACTTTCTTGGTGGTTTAGATATATCATTGCAATCTCGTTTAAGACGGTATGATAAATTGATTATTATGGAAGTCAGTTCTTATTTTGAAAATAGGTTTCATCAACAGATTCACCCATAAATGAAGGAACGCAATGGTTCTCATTGGAAAAGAATACATGTCTCGTACAAAGTAGGCATGTTTATCAAATTTACCCTTCGGCGTAAGTTACCAGCTTTGTTTGGCTTGTAACCCAACATGCTAAACCTAAGTCCGGGTTTCCTTGAATTACTATCTGATAAACCTCTGGCCCTACTGCATATGATGGCGCCATGTTTCATTCTACAATGGCTAAAGGAAAAAAAAAACTTTTATCAAACACTGACCGTTGGTATCTCTTATGTATCTATCCATTTATTATACATACATTTGAGTGTCTTGCCAAATTTTTTTTTCATTTTCCATAATATACAAGTGGTGGCGAGAATATGAGTTCCGAATATTTTGTCTTTGTCCATTTATTTGTGATGTTCCTATGAATAAAAAAACATTGACGATGATAATGATTCAGTTTTTCTGGTATGTTTACAAGCTTCTTTTATAATTTATTTTCAACCGTTCGAACTTACTAATATCATAATTGTTTGTTTATTGCCACGGTCTCCTGTGAGGTATATATCTAAAGCTCACCGTGTGTGGTGTTCCGTTATTAGTGTTTTAATAGTCTGTCACTAACTCACGTATTCTTGAAATCAAATTTTATTACAACGATAATGCAAAACATCTGTTTACGGTGTTATTCCCTCAAGTCCTATAAATTCTCATCTCCATGGCTTTGTTCCTTTATTGATTATCAATACATCACTAATGTAATAAACTTAAGAAAACATAAAGTGCATTTTTCATCAATCTCATCATCCAGACGCCACAGCTTTGACTGGAAGATAATGGTACTTTGTTTTCCTTATTTGGCATTTAGCGTTTGTAGGGCAATTGTGACTAAAGTGCAGGGCACTAGATATTTCATCCATTCTTTGCTCTAAGCACAGTGCTTCATATCATTACGTAGCTTATAAAAAGAAAAACAAGTAAACAAATATACAAAGCTAAATACATCAATACATGGCGTTATATACAATAGAATAAAATACATTGCAAATTTATCAGGACTGTTTGCATACTAGGCTGATGTGGTGCTGCCAGTAATTACTGAGTGAGAATATGTCAGAATGGATTACAATTTTATGATACCGTTATTTGCGTTGAGAATGCGGGTGACAAAAGAGTGTATTATTTTCCTTCTGCGGGATTCAAAAGTGTCTACAGCACAAACATATGGCTGGCACTTTACACATACTCTCCAAATGCAAACATAATTCTAAATGCATTGTTGTAAGCGGCTCGTAGTTTACGAATAGCACCCAGTGTGTATCGTGCCTAGAGTGTGAATAGCCGTCGGTAGTACGTAAGGTAGCATAGTTGACTTTTCTAAGGCCGTTGAAGTGGCATTGCAACCTCCATAAGCGTCGTGACGTTATTATTGCAGCTAGAAATATATTACATTATGCAGGAGTGTGTAAAATAAACTATATGTAATCATAAGACAAAGTGAGGTTTCGCAGTCCCCGCGAATTTTGCATCCAACAGCTTCACATGATTTCATGTTGCTGATTGGTATAGGACATGTTATTCCACGTGCTGAGGATGGGCTACTGTGAAATCATCGCCTCCCGTAGCATTGCCTTTCAAAAGAGCCCTTATAACACTAATGTCACACTCAAGAGGAAAAGCTCCATTGTATATTCAGGTGGAAGTCTCCACCAGTTACAAGAGCTCGCACCCGTACGCCTGTCAAATTGTTCGCTGACTGGGATCCTCATCAGTTGTACTGTCCCGTAAGAAGCCTAAAGTGCTACGAAGGAAGCTTAAAATTCTATGGCCCCCAACTGTGGAACAACCTGTCACTGAAACAACGTAAGACTCTAGGACTGATAACATTTATTCAGGACTTTTGATGCCAAAAGACCAGCGTACCATCTCTTTCGTGTGCAAATCTTGACATAAACGTACCTCGCCAAAGGTACAGCCATTGACGTCAGTCGAGGATTTTAAAGCCATCACCATATCGGGAACTTCTCTCATCCTTGCAATAACTTAAATGGTTTCAACTGTACTACAGCAAGTAAAGTACAGATTCCACGTTCATGCAGTTTGGCCAGTATGTATCATGCCCAACTTTCTATGTTACGTGCTAAACCCGATGCCTTACAAACAAAATGATTTGCAAAGTTTTCTTGTCATTCTGACAGTTGATACCACATAGTCAGACTGTCTGTAGAATTGAATAATGACTCTGGATTCTCTCTGAACACTCAAAGTTGAGGCGTCATATGAAACTTTTCTGCAATGAATATAAGAAGAGAAAGTGCTGTAAATACAGTCATGTTTTGTAAGTATTCAAAAGATAAAAAGAAAAAAAAAGGTTACACAGGAAATAGAATTGCGCAACCTGCACTTCACCGATAAGGTAATCTACCATCCACGTAGCCGCACTTATTGTTAGCTACCCAATGTATTTTTTAGGTTGTTAATTAAGATTTTTCGTATGTAACAGCATGCCACTACTTTATTTAATTGAAGCAGCAATCTTTGCATCGCTAGTAAAAAGTTCTTGTGCTAGTACATGATAAGCTGTGTTCCTTTCACGAGCATTGCCTCGGGGGGTATGTTCTCACCCCATTGGTTCCATCGGTCTTTTTATCGCATGATTGAAAACACGCCGTAATGACTTGTCGCTGAATTACCACGGGCAGAATTTTCATTTCTCCCCCAGCTTCCATGGGATATCCTCGGTGGAATACTAAATGATACCAATCATTTAATGTGAGCCGCCAATATTGAACCTCATTAGGGGGTATGCGGTGTGGGTTACGGTACAACACCTCTTCGGAGACCGGCAGACCTGGATCTAGTACCAGACAGCAAGGGCAATGAGATGAAAGGAAAGCTTCTCTATGTAAAGCTTTAGCGCTCGTGTGTATGTTCCTCTACTCTCCATGACCTTGGCACCCTGTGCGGTACGGGGTTGAGTTGTTGTCAGCTGCCTCGGGGTTCGAGCTATTTTTATCCGTAGTTTAGATGTCCATCAGGTAATATTAAGACGAAACCGCATGCCTAACGAAAGTTGACTTCCATCGATTTTTTTCTGAGAGGACAAATCAAAAATGATGGGCCCTACCTATCCCTTTTCTTGCAGGATCATTGATGTGTAATGTTGAGGAATTACGCATCTCGGCAGTAGCAGACAGGGAGACAACCGTGTAACACTGTTCAGTGCGAGCTGGAGGACAAATCTGAAGATGGCTGAACCGACCGTTGCTGTGTATGCGACCATCACTGGGATACTATGTATCGTCCTGGCTGGTGAGCTACCTTTATCATCTATATCATCTTAATCTGTGCGTTTACTCCCTCAGTGAAAGATGGGTCTATGCTGCAGACATATCTAGCAGGTTAATAACTGTTCTAAATCACCTTACGCCATTGATGCTGACTACCGTTCCTCGTTAGCTAGGGCATCTAAAATACAAATTTGGTCTGGTAAATAATGACAATGAATTCATCTGTTTTACATGACATCCGGTATAAATGTTGCCAAAGGCCCTCTTATTCCCCTATTTATTGTATTTCCGGGACGGAATATGGTTTTATCACCAAAGCGGCGTGGTTTTTAGGACCCACAGTTTCACTGCTTTGCCGTTATGCTACACCCGAAGATGAGTCTCACGGATGATAGAATTACAGTATACTCCGTAATGGAATACGATGGTCTGCGAGTCAGTCATCTTCTTTGATAGCCACAATGATTGTGATCCTGAAACATTATACAGTCGGGCGGGCCTCAGTAGTCCTATACTTCACTTCTGCTCAGCGTGGCGCAGCAGTTTGAAGCGCAGCAGAAGCCCACTGTATTTAAATTTATTGAATTGTCCTTTAGACACTGTGCTTCCCTCGGCACTGACAGGGATTTGTATCACTGCATTGCTTCATTACACTGTGCGCAAAACGTCCGGAGAATGGTATTTACGACGCACGACTTTAAAGCCCCTGTCAAACATATCGCAATATGGCCACCCGAACACTGCCGATCTCCCCCCAACCATGGTTAGGAGTAGGTCGGGAGCAAGGTCGGCTGCGGTTGGCTGGTGTTCGGCCAGGTCAGCTACTGTTCGGCTGCGTCAGCCAAATGTTTCAAAATATTTAAAACAGTCGGGGGTGTACGGCTGGTTCGGCCATGGTTGGCTAGTGGTTGGCTGGTGTTCGGGAGTAGGTCGGGGCACGGTTGGCAGTCAAATTTGACTCAAATTTAACTCAAATTTGATTCTACCATATAGAAAGGTAGGTGTGGCCTACATCTGGTCAGACTGCTTCCGAACTTCCGCCAACCTTGATCGGCTGGTGTTCGGGGGAAGGTTCTGAATGTGTGACTTTTACCCCCCCCCCCAGTCTAGATAGGGTTAACGCTGCACCCGTACGCTTTGGAGTTGTGCGGCGGTGGTTGAGAAACTTCTATGTCAGTAAGCAATAGTGTTCAGCCAAAAGCGTCCCGTGATTTAAACTAATGATCCAACCGCAATCTACAGGATTAATAGAACGATAAAAGGGTAGGTGCGCCGTGTTAAATGAGGATCTTTGTTTATACTTCAATTTCGTGGTCAGCTATATCTGGTTAAGTCGTGCATGATGGTAATTGGCCATTTTCCGGATCGTTTCATCGACGCGAATATCCGGGTTGGTGTTAATGGCATCGTGGCGGCAACAGAACTAAAAGGAAAAATGGAATATTCGAAAAGATGTTATTTTCCTCTTTTCTAATGTTGAGGTGACTATTTTAAAGCTGCATCATGTAACATTAGAAAGATACAAAAAGTCAAGTTTCTGGTCATTTCTTTACGAAGTAAGCTGAATCAACCCTACTTCATTGCAAATAAATGACATTTAGGAAGTGGAGGTGCCAATATACAATGCCTTAAAAGTTGAAAACACAGCTGTCATGTTTGTTTACATTCTGGTACTTTGTGGTGGTACCACAAACTGAATGCGCCTCGTGTGGGCGCCAACCATAAATGACAGAAATGTAAGATAAATGCACAAATGTGTTGAAAAGCGGAGTAAATTATAATGACCTAAATATTTTTTTCTGTTAACATATTTCAATGTTTGGTGCAGAAATGTTACATAATGCTCCTGTAAAGAAATTACTAATGATAAATACAAATCTACTGCATTTTCAATAGTCCTTCTGATCGGGTTTTCTACCGGTCAACTTCTAGCTTTCATCACATATGGCAGCACAGGGGCTTCAAGACAAAATTAAATGTTTCCGCGTATTTTCAATGATACCCATGCAGAATCTACGGGAGATAAACAGCAATCGAAAATAACATGCAATCATCTTACAGTGATGTTTTAATTGTTAGTAGTAAGTTGGAAGCACAATTCTTTGGAATCTTTCTTGCAGATACTATATTGCAGACTAACAAAGACTGAATTGAATAGATATTTACAATCCATGCGGTTTACGTAGCGAGTCGTTCTTAAAACATAAGACAACATCAATATCTCTTAATAATAAAAATTGAAATACATACAAAAGCCCTTACTGGAGACTGACACGAGGACACAGGCTTGCGTAAACATTTAAGTAGGGTTGACCTTCCAACGAGCCAAAAGGTTCAGTCAATGAAGTAGTATCTGGCATTTTTTTTTATTCACACATATTTAACGAGTATGAGGCATAAAGCACAGTTGCTTAAATAACGCCTTCTACTCGAAAACATCAATATAAAACAAGAGTAAAACTCACTCACTGAAAAAAACACAATGACAAAATACATTAGATAATTACACAATGGATAAAAGAAAAATGAGTGTAAACAAGACAAGTTAGTGATCTATCAATTACGAGAATCTACCTGTACAGTAAATAAAGGTTTGAACTATCTGGCATTTATACCTGTATTGATGAACGCCTAGAGTCTGTATGGCATCTATAAACTTAAGGGAGTCACAAGAGACATTTGAACTCTACAAGAAACATTAACATTGGCTGGTATCGATGCCGACATCTTGGCACTGTGGACGTCGATACCAGTGTCGATACCGTCGACACCTGTGCCAAGACCTACATTTCATGTAGGGGCAGCGGGCATTAGGGTGTTCGGAAAGCTTTTACATTAAACCAGATTATAGATGTACGCCTGATCCTACACAAGAGCCATTTGGCTGTTATTTCTGTCGGTATTCAAAGAGCATCTCTCGTAAATGGCTATTGACTAGGAATGAATGGTGATTTCAGGGTCTGCTGGTCTCGCTGCAGGAGTAAATATGTTTAGTAGCGCGCATGCCACCGGCTGCTTTGAGTTCCTCACAAAATCCATTTATTACAAATGAAATGATAGATTGTCCTGTCAGAGAATGATACAGTCTACCGCCCAGTGAGCTTGGACTCCATTACACATGGCCTCAATAGTTGGATCACCACATGACTGCGCGCGTGTAGGTGTGTGCATTCATCAGCAAGCCTTGTGTTTCATGCTATGATATTGAGTAATGATCTTATAAAAAGAGGTGTTAATGCACATGTCTACAAATCACTACCTGCACCATGGCGTATCTGTCGTCTATTGTAAAATGATGGTTTTTAGTCTGTTCATTGCCACAGGCGAAATCTAAATGCGTTTTCCCTACATGGAGAATGTCTGTATATCCGTCTGCGCGCAGTCTGGCAACGATGATTTGTGCGGTGTCAGGTGAGTCACGTGCTAAAAGCAATCACTGCGCCGAACACTGCACGAAATGTTGGATTTACCATTGGTAGTAAATGCCAGTAAAGCCGGGTAATGTTTCCTTTGTAAACAGTGACTTGACAATGGTAGTAGATAAAAGTCAAGTCCGGTAATTTTGGACTTAACAATGGATATATAGTAAATGAAATTAACGGACGTGACTTTTATTTACTACCATTGTCAAATCCGGTACTGTTTACAAAGTAAACATTACCTGACTTCACTGGTATTTACTACCATTGGTAAATCCAACTTTTCGTGCGGTGGGACAACTGTTTCTGGACGATAAACTGCCCAGAAAAGAGTTTTAAGGTGCAATGCTGTATCAGATTATGTTTGACAACATATGAACATGTTGGTATAGTTTGGTTGAACAATTGGTTGATATTGTTATTTCCGAATCTTTAACTGGTTAAGAAGAGAAATGTTGACAACAGTCCAGGCGTTGAGTGGCACTTGAAGCATTGCAAACATTGAGATACTGTAGAACACAAGTTGAAGTTGAAATCAATAAAATGTATCAAACTTTATCAAAGTATTTTTACGAGGTAAAATACACTTTACTTTTCCATTGCCCTCAATACAACACCGAAAGAGATAAATTATTTGAAGTAGTCACCAAAATGTCTCCCAGCTTTATACACCTTTCCAGCCTACAAAAATGCATTTTTATTAACACCTCCCAATTAATATATCTCGCAAACCGTCGTGCATTTCATATTCCACCGCATACAGCAAAGAAACCAAACCCAACAATAACTATATTAGAAGCTTAAGTAGCATTAGTTGAGGATTCTCAAATTTTAATGCTCATTTTTATTGTTTTCTATTATTCTATCCAATGTACTTGTAATTAGCCTTACGCATGAATTTGTAATAAAGTTTTGTTTGTTTGTTTGTTTTTGTATTATTACAACAAACAACACTTGTGTGGTTATAATTGGTGAGACAGACCCCGTTGTGTTATGCATCGTGCACAATGGAAAGCTCGCGCAGAGAAGGACTACCTTAGCAATAGAAAGTGACAGAACGGAACTAGAGAAAGGAAACAGTCTTCTGTAGTGAAGAATATAAATGCCATAGGGGATAGATGAGAAACAGAACTCATCTTCTAACGCCAAACACATAGAAGACATTCATATTATCTTTAATATCTTATTGTACTTAAATTGATACCTCTTTAGGTGGGGGAGAGATACTGCCACATTTCTTGTATTCTTGTTCACATTTACATGCTGTAATTTTATTAAGTGGCGCTGGCAAAATAAGCTGTATAGCTTGAGTGCAGCGCCACTTGGTCTTTGTCTTGTTAATTTGAATAAAAACAATTTCAAAGACGAGAGCAACAGTCGTTTTTGCACACCTAACATGCAACATTTCTTGGCAATAGGCAGACTAGTATAATTAGTAACGCCATATCTATATATACCTAGGACGTATTCATGCCACTATAACTGGTACATGGTCACAAGAGGAACACAAAAGCACTCTTTTAATGGTATTGTTCTACCCCAAGGGTGCAGTCACTTCATGAAACTCCCCATAGACCTCCATTGGTATTTACAACTACTTAATGCGAATTTTGACAGATTCTTAGGCCCAGCAATAATGATAATGATAATAAAAACAGTGGAACTAAGAGAGTATTTTCTGCGGTTGCCAGGTCATGACCTGCAAGAGCAACCTATAGCTTGCCATTGATTGAATTAAAGTATTAAAGCATATTTATTTGCTACAAGTGAATCGGCAATAAAAAGCCGAGGTCACTAGTGCTCCCAGCGGCAATAGAGCCGGCGGACTACACCACTTCTTAAATTAAAGATGCTTTTTGTGGAGGCCATAGAGAGGCTGTGTCAACAGAATGGGGCTCATGAGAGGTATTAAAACTTTGCTATTGTAGTGAAATAATGGGATGTATTTCGATGACATAAAGGATTAATACGTAAGAATCCAACAAATAATTGATACCTTTGAAAACATAGTTCAATTTATATCGTCCGCAACGCACAACAAACGCATAGCCAGCAGGCAGACCACATTGCCAAATTTATCTTGACAGTAATGTATGTTCCTTTACTTTATTTGATAGTAAACTGTTTTTTTTTTTGTGGCTTTTACATAGTATTACAGCACGGGAACCACACCAGGTCATGTATTAACTGGGTCAGTTCCTGATCTACGTAGTCATTCAGCAAGAAAATCCACGAGGATATTCCGCTAATCTCCATAAAAGTGGTCCCATTACCCCCCTATCAAGAAGATTATAGACCAGATTATGTTCTTTCAAAGATCATCTGGCAGAAAACCCTTACCTTTCCCGGTGCTGGCTATCGTTCCGCTGTTGTAGTCGTTAATTGTCCATGAAATCCGATCCACCGTCACAGCAGTTTGGAACGCCATGTAAAGATCAGTCTTTAGGATCGATGCGCATGACTCAGTAATGAAGCGTTGTTCAACTAGTCTCTTGGTATCAGCTTCGCACCATGTCGTTACAAAACAGACAGGATGAACATTATGCTGAGACACCTAATGTAGCATACGAAAATGCACTATATCTTTTGAGCAGGGGATTTTGGTTATCATCTCATTTGTTACGTATTGCCTTTGCTTTCTCAATCTTGTAGCTACATCAATACGTCAAATAGGGTTTCAATGAGTTTAAACTGTATCCTTTGGACATGTTTGCAACCTTTGCTGTAATCGAGACACTACGGCAAGTTTCGCCATGACCATACTTTATTTTTCCTGATCTTAATTTATCAATTTACCGAATAATGCGGCATATTGATGTAGCTTTCTTGCAATCAGTTGGTACGTAAGCAACATAGAGGTACAAGAAAGTTTCAAGCCCACTGCTGGTAACACTCGAACTTAAGTTTCAGTAGCTCGCTAGTTTCACTAGCTCACTCCTCTTGAGTTATTGCCCAAGGAGACTGTTCTATCTATTGTTTCTAATGTATATGTTCCCGTAAATACAAAGTCACTGGTCTTAACTTTCATCCAGTGCATGTCAAAAATATAAACGTACCAGGGGAACATTTTCCTAATGGTCTAATTATTTTCACTCTATAGCCGTCTCCCCGCTGAAGCTGCAGACATCCTACAGCGAATTTACCATCTTAATAGACTCTCCAACAAGCTAGCGTCTCTCTGAAGTTCACTTTCAACTCTCTGTGTGTCTTAAACTACCACACATCAATGACTACCGGTAACGACTAACTTCAGCATTGAGTGTAATTAGCCAATCCATCTAAGCCCATTCACATCCCACCAACAGTCCACAACCGTCTAATTTACGGTCTCGAGGAGGTAATCAACGACTAGTAGTCTGAGAAAATCTCCTCTTCAAACAGCTTGGAGAGAAAATGCGTAGTCGTTCAAGTCACGTCTAATTGGACAATTTTTCAATCGGGTGTCCAACTTGGCCAACCAAATTCGTTGGTTTTCTTGGTTGAAGGGAGGCTTTGTATTGGGAATATGAAAGGAAAGCAATCTGCGAAGCTTTCTTAACGATAAGAAACTTCTTCGTCATGATAAGACGGGGCAATCTCTTGCATTCTCTTCATATAGTTGCCGAGTCGTAATGGTCCTGAAATGATGACTTACAAGAAGGTTAGACATGTCAATCTGATGTTTTGAAGCATATTATCATTTAAGTAACCATTAGGTTGAGTTACACTGCACGAAACGTTGGATTTACCAATGGCCTGTAAATGCCTGTAAAGCCATGAAATGTTTACTTTGTAAACAGTACCGAACTTGACAAAAGTCAAGTCCGGTAATTTCGGACTTAATAACAATCATTGTGATATTAAATTAAATTACCGGACTTGACTTTTATCTACTACCAAGTTTTCAAAGTAAACATTACCCGACTTTACAAGGCATTTACTATCATTGGTAAATCCAACGTGTAGTGTTAGCATTTGAAACTTGAGACTTGAAACGTTGACACGTTTGCAGCAGTACAAACACATATATCCAGACTGAGACTCAGCACCCCAAAATTAACCTTCAGTGCTTACAAGCAATAAGTTTATATGGGTTCAATGATTAAACTTTAAACGTCTTCAAACGAGCATACTAAAAGTTGTATTACACTCAGACTGAGGCAAAATACAAAGCAAAACAAATACGGGGAGAACTTGCTAAAGTGGGAAACCTATTCGGTAGATGTAAAACACTCCGAAGGAAATTTACTACAAATTGCCTCTTATACCCCAGACAGTCATCTTTTGTAGCTTATTATGGATCACGTCTACCCAGTAACACAGCTTTAAACGTTGAATTACTGTCCCTTGGCATTTCCATTTGGTGAAAACTAAGCTTTACCTCCCTACCATGGTGTCATTTTTAGTAGAATAATAAAACATTTGACACGAATGCCAATAGATAACACTATACCGTTTATGCAATTCTTCCCCATTTCCGCACTAACAACTTCACCACAGTTGTTACCGCATCCTTCACGGTTCGACGATATTCCCACGAATCGCATAAAAATAATGTCAATTACCTATTTGTATTCATCATTGAGACGCTTCATTTAACTGACTCTTCTTCCTGTCTTCGATGAGCCATTTCATATCATAGAAAATCGAGGTATAGCAACACGGGGCAGCGCAAGAACAGTTCATCATGCTAGGATCTGCCTCTAAGTACGTCCTTTTCATGAACATGTATGATAGAGTGCACCTTATCGTAATGGTTGCTTATCATACGGCGACCTATGGTATTTAGATTCCATTCCAGGCAGGTTCAGGTCCAGCGAGTGTAACAGGGTGCGTATGGAATCTATTGAGAATACTAAATAGCCCGTGGAGGAGCCAGGTGGCGAAAACATTAAAATTCAAAACCGCCATTTTCTCCCTTCGCAACCACATCTGTCATGTGATAGTCTTTCTGCTATAAACGGCTCCACCCATAAATTAAAATCTGGAAAGAGAACTTGCAGCATTAGTATCTCAAGGCCGGTATTACGAAGGTCATACGTTCTACATAAGTGTGGTTGAAAAAATGTAATCTTACAGACAATCTTGACACAACAAAAGTACTGCGACTTTCTTTTACAACTAAACTTACAAACAAGTGGATACAAATGGATTATGTAAACGTACGTACATGTATATGAATAAATCAACATGTTTAATTTGACGTGGCAGTTCTATGGTCTAAACAGTATTTGATATATTTACCTATTTGTACACAGTAAGGTTTATCTCCTTCTAAAATGTAATGGAATTTATCTATTGGATGGAGTATATAAAATTCTGATAAGCAAGCGGAAAGAAAGTTTAACAGTTGTGTGCATTTTTCATCATATCGTAAACAGTCCATGATAAAGGGACGTTCATCTTCAATCTCATTTGGACAGAACGGAGAAAACCTCACGTGGTCACGGAGTATATGATACTAATCAATTATTCTCCTTCCGCAGTTATGGCGAATTCAACCTTCTATAGAGTCTATCCTGTCTCTACTGCGGTGCTAGTCGGCAACAATGTCACCATGTTCTGTGCATTCAACGGCCTGGCAGACGATGATGTCGTCAACTGGCACAAGTACAACCCTTCCGCGTCGAACGACAAACTGTCTCACGTCTCTTCGGGTACTGTTGTGGGTCCGGAGTTCCGTCGTCGGTTCTCTATTGTCGGGGACAATCGGAGCGGAGAGTTCAACTTACGCCTGACCAACGCTCAGCCACGCGACGCTGGGAGCTACAGATGTGGAGTATTTTCTGTCAGAGATGCCAGGGATGCAAAACTAACCGTCATTGGTAGGTTATCTAATGCCAGGGATGCAAAACTAACCGTCATTGGTAGGTTGTCCAATGCCAGGGATGCAAAACTAACCGTCATTGGTATGTTTTCCAATGCCAGGGATGCAAAACTAACCGTCATTGGTAGGTTGTCCAATGCCAGGGATGCAAAACTAACCGCCATTGGTAGGTTGTTCAATACCAGGGATGCAAAACTAACCGCCATTGGTAAGTTGTCCAATGCCAGGGATGCAAAACTAACCGTAATTGGTAGGTTGTCCAATGCCAGGGATGCAAAACTGACCGTCATTGGTAGGTAGTTTAATGCCAGGGATGCAAAACTAACCGTCATTGGTAGGCTGTTCAATTTCGTTACAGGTGCCACCAATGATAAAAGTAGGGATTTCAACTGGTACACACGACTTACAAAGTCAGACGGCATCCGCCATCTTTTTTCAACTACTGACAATGATACCACGTGACCAAAGCACGTCGGCAGAACGTACTGCGCCTGCGCAAAAACCTCGACTTTTCACGTTTTTCGTTGGATGTTTGGTCAACGTTGCTTCAAAATTTTGCCTGTTGCAGACTATCTCTTTTCCTATTCCACATCTGAAAACTACAGACAGGCTGTCAACCTTATATGCTCTAATACAACCTTTTATGAGACGTTCTGCCAAAGTGCTATGCACAATACATTACGGGTTTCGCGCAGGTGCAGTACGTTCTGCCGACGTGCTCGTGACCCGGAGGTTGAAAGGTCAACACAGGTCACGTGAATGGACGAGGGTGTTGTAAATGGGGGGGGGGGTAGTCGGTGGCGGCCTTGGTGCCAGATGGTGTCCTAAACAAAACTAAATATACAGAGACAGTCCATACTGTTACAATAAGGAACTTCAATGACTCCACATTGATTCTCTTATGATTTATTACTATATAGCGTTCAGATCAAACGAGCTTATCGATCATGTTGTAAGCCACAAATGCCAAGGTCTTTTCTTACGAAGGCTTCAGCAAGTACATTTTATGTATGACATCTACCGCCGACTCCCATAATGCGATAAGGCGGAAAAAAAAAACAAGATTTCTACATTTTCAAATTTGAGATGATAAACCTTGTTAAACAAGAATCGACGCGACAAAACATTATATCACAACCAACAGGTCTTTTTTGCCTGTATCCAACAGTATTACCTGTCCTTGTAGATGTGTATACCTCTTAATGAACTAGAATAATTGTAGAAAAAAGCTTGTGGTACCATCATGGGCAGCTACTACACTGGGTATTCATATGCGATAGAACACATTAGATTGGCAACACTTACCATCAAACGCGAGCAATCGTGCCTCAAGTTTGCTGGATCCTGTCGAAAAAAGAGGTATAAATTGTTGAGGGGGATATGAGGCAGACATCCGACAGTAACCTCAAAATGTTATCTACTTTAATAATGCACACTCTATATCTTCGCCGGCAAGCTGTTGCCAAAGGCCCATATGTCAAAAACGCGCATAACTATCGTTTGGGGACATAACAAGGCGCTTTTTGTCTTATAGGATTTTCCCAATCGCGTTTATTGCCTTTGTAAAGAACTCAAAACTTGCACCGTTGATTCAGCAAATGTGTCTCTTGAGCAAGACGATTATGTTATCGATTTTACCTTTGGCGCCAATTGTTCAGAGTTGTTCAGTCTTGATAGATCCCTAGAAAACTACCTACCAAGACGACGAACAATACCCGCGAGGGTTTGTAATCTTTTTATTACCGGCGAATTTATATGGCAGTGGGCTAATGTGCGCAAAATCGATACAAATTGCACGGTGTTGTAATATGGCTGGAAAGGGAGCGAAGGCAATCGACAAGAGCTTTCCGGAAGGGAGCTTTGTGGTCCCGGTGCAATTAATTACGTTTTGACCCGTCGCAGCTTGCAGTCTGTTATCCTTTGTACTAGGAGCAAGCACACAAAAAAAGCACACACTATGCCAAGTTCAATCGAAATCTAATTGGGGTTATCAACTGACTATACGTATAAAAAAACGTCAGCAGCTGAGGTAGCAATCAATGCACTGGCAAATTTACAAATATGGTACTGGAATTACTGGAATTAACGTTGGTTTTCATCAAGTTGCTTTTACGTACAGATGCATGATATGATGGACGCTGAAAGTTTTTAAAAAAGGTTCAAAGGAAAATGCGTGCTTTGGTCTTCCTTTCATGTTTTGAAACATGAGAGTAACGTGGTATTTTTGTATGCAAAAAAAATGAACGCACTCTAGGACTACACTACTGCACGAAAAGTTGGATTTACCAATGATAGCAAATGCCAGTAAAGTCGGATAATGTTTACCTTGTAACAGTACTGGTCTTGACAATGCTGGTATATGAAACAACTGGACCTGACTTTTATTTACTATCATTGTAAAGTCCGGTACTGTTTAAAATGTAAAAATTATCCGACTTTACTGGCATTTACTACAGTTGGTAAACCCAACTTTTCGTGCATTGCACATAGTGGGACCAACTTGAAGTATAGCATAGAACACAGTCATGTATTTGTTAATTTGGAGAGGATTGTTGTTGTGAAGAATCTAGTTTTGTCCCATATTAACGAAGGCTTATCTTTGCAGTACCTCTTCCAAGGCCACCTATCGTACTAGGCGATCTGAACCCTCGGACGGCAGGAAAGAGCCTGATACTCACGTGCCGATCGGTAGGGGGCAGTCCACTCCCGCAGCTGGCCTGGTACAACGGGACACAGAGGATGGACATTCCGGATTCCGCACGGACAGAAGAGCCGTCAGAAAACAGAGTCTCTCTCGACCTAGTCATTTCTTTCCTGACCAAGTGGGACAATGGAGCTAACTTCACATGTATAGCTGACCAGGAGTTCCCCAGCGTGGTACAACCTAAGGTTACGTCAGTAACAATTCGCGTCCAGTGTAAGTGCATGGGTGTATAATATTGATAGCTTTTTTCTTTTTATTTTTTATTGAGCAACATAAAAACGTACAGGACACAGTGGTGGGCAACTCTAGCTGATTACTAATCGCAGCCCAACCACTGACAAAGAAAAGTACATACAATGGCAAATCACAATAGCAAAACAGCAACAAGTAACATAACAGCAAATAGTATTGTCAGGTTTTTAACTCGTGTGATTGTAACTTATTATCTACCGTAATATCAGTTTTATTACACTTGAAATATTATTGGTTCTTGCTAGTTTTCGTCATAAATTATTATTGATGTGAAACAATGAAAGGGACTTTTTTATATTAACAAATATTTCCTTCGTTATCTATTTTCGAATTGTTACATTTTTAATTGAATGATTAAAAAACCCTAATCTAAGAAACATATCTCCAACTTAAAATAAGAACGTTTGTACATGTGTAGACATGCAATAGCCCCAGAAAAAACAATACGCAAGAATCTCTCCAGAGCTTTTAAAGAAGAAAGGGGTAGACCTATGACATAGCCGATGTTATACTTCACTAAATGAGATTTTTTTTAAACTTGGCCAGAATTTATAATTTTCATACGATTAGAACAAGGAAATTCTTCCATGTTAAGTTATGCTTGCAGAATATAGAATGTAGGTAACGTAGCCACAGAACCCAGCGATTTCTATCTACCTCCTCCAGATCCACCAGTGGTGAAGATGCCTAAGATGTCTGTGGTTGTGACAGAGGGACAGTCCGCTAACCTCAGCTGTGAGGTGGACAGCAGTCCCGTAGCATCCTTAACTTGGTGGAAACTAAAGAAGAACTTGAGAGAAGGACCACTTGGAAGGTGTGAGCTTTCTAACTTGTGAAAGTTTTAGCTTAAAAATACTATAATTACTATCAGTAGTCGACGGAAATGAAACCTGTCTTTAGCAAACTTTGTATTAGTAAATCACACACAAATTTAGTCCAGCTAAACAATAATAAAGTCCATTGTCTCTAGAGACATTGCAACAGCGAACCCTTGCGACATTTTCAAATACTGTAGCATGACGTCAAGACGTCGACATCAACGAAAATGGGTTATCTTTATGATCATTGTTCATCATCATCATCATCATCTGGCGGCTGCAGAGCAGACGACTGTGAGTTCCCTCCAGTTAGTCCTGTCCTGGGCAATGTCAGCAATACGCTTCGAAGAAAGGTCCGAGTTGTTATCCCCCAACAACCGTTGGATGTACTGTAGGTAGGTGGTGGGTTGGCGACCACGTCTCCTTCTACCATGAGGTGGCACATAAAGTGCGTAGAGCCTGGCTGGTTCTTCCTCGGGCATACGCATAATATGACCCAGAAATTTCAGCTGCCTCCTATGCACCTGTTCCATCAGAGGTTTGGTGTTCGTCAACTCGTAAATGCTACTGTTGGATACGCGATCAAGCCTTTTAATATTCAGCATGATGCGGTAGCATGATCATTGTTATGATAAACAAGTATACCATTCACCCTTTTCCCATTTCCAGGATGCATAGGGCCAGGGGTCGGAATTTATGTGTTCCTTTGGTGTTTTCACATTCGTTGATGACAGCATGGAGGTTAACTTCATTGATGACGGAATCTAAAATAATGAAGGTTGCTCTCCAATATTCATATACTATAACATAATTATTTCGAAAAATATCTCCTTTTCTATAGACAGACGGTATAACGTTACCGCTCTAGAGAGTAACATTATAAACCACATATTCCCTGTTTATTAGAAAAACACAAGAATTTCACACTCTATTTGTTGGATTCGACCTGTAGTAAGTCACCTAATTACGAACACAAAATATTAATGCTCCAACATCACAAAAAACAGAAAAACAAGCTGTATAACGTTATCAGTATATCGAATATCGACCACCTTGGCGCTATGCATCCTGTGAATTGGGAAAAGGTGAATTGCATATCTGTTTTTACTGTTTTCCACAGTGGCACATTGCTCACATTGACCAACGTCACCCGTAACGACAGAGGAACCTACCAGTGTAGGGCGATTAACGGGGTCAAACCAGACGGTTTAGGGACTATGGCGCTGGACGTCAAATGTAAGAAGGGTGTAGACCACTTCTATTGCCTAGGCCACAATTAAAAAAAGGGGGCCCGCTCGGCGCGTTTTCGGGCTGTTTTTTGGCACTACCGTACGGGACCTGGACGGAGACTGGCGGGATTTCCGACGGCTGACGGCCTATTTTTGGCCCCGCGCGGTCGCCGAATCGATTTTGACTCAAACTTAAAATCACCACGGGCCCCGGCGAGAAAAATAAGCCGGGACGAAGCCGTAACCTAATCGTGACCATGACAGCCGGCGTCCGCCCGGCTTCATGATGCCGGCCGGCGTCTAGATGGGGAACATGCCGCGCGGGCCCCGTTAGAAATGTGACTCCAGCATTACGCTATTACTGTTAGATTCCGTCCCGTGGATTTCGAGCTAGCTACATTGCACGAAATGGTTGATTTACCAATGGTAGTAAATGCCAGTAAAGTCGGGTAATGTTTATTACATTTACTATGATCATTGTTAAGTCTGGAATAACCGGACTTGACTTTTATTTACTAACATTGTAAAGTCCGGTACTGTTTATACAAAGTAAACATCACCTGACTTTACTGGCATTTACTGCCATTAGTAAATTTGACTTTTCGTGCATTGTTAGCTTTTGCCATGACCCCTAGCGGAGTTAATGCATAGTGGTAGCGCATGCTACTTTATTCCTACCTCTTCGTCCCATTGCTAGTGCTCGCATTAGAATAATCTTAGCTTTTGTTTATTTTACCAGTTGGCCAATGCTTTTTGGACAAGAAAATCTTGAATGTATGCACATTTTCGTTAGTCTTTCTCCCTTAAGTTGCCGCCTTGTGCTCCACAATGCATAAAGAAAGAATGCCTGGTTTCTGTAGTCCACACTTATATCCACCTATGTAGGCCAGTTTATATACAACTCGCTTCAAAAAGACAATGCTATACATTCCTGACGCAACATCATGTTATTATCATTATAGTTAGAGTAGTATAACTAGAGTGTCTTTATTGTTACCTATAAAAGTAAATCGGCTTCTTAGAACTGTTACCTTTTAGAACTGCCAGTACTATTGGATAAATGTTAGCAATACCAGCTTTTATGAATATGTTTCCATACATTGTATCCGTTACAATTGTCGTGCAATAAAGTTCTTCTTCTTCTTCTTAAACTCGTATCCAGATCCCCCATACATTAGACCAAGCTTTCCCAAAGAGCAAAGCGTCATCTATGGACAGGGAGTTTTCTCTATGGACTGTCAGGCGGAAGGAAACCCAAAACCTCAGGTCAAATGGAGACGAAAGGACGTCAACATGTTCTTCAACAATCCCATGACACTCTCGGACGTGGGGTACTTAGAGGAAGGGTTTTATGAGTGTATCGCCAGGAGCGAGGGCTTCAGGGAAGTCAGGAGAGGAACCTTCATCAATGTCATAGGTACTGTCAACCTTTTACGTTTCAATATAATGTTTAAATGAAATTAAAGTTAATCTGAGTTGGTAAATTACATAAACTGAGTCGGTACATTTATTACAACTCGAAGAAAACGACTCTGTTCTCCAACTCGAAGAAAACGACTCACCGGAATTTTCGACCGAATCACTCGGTCTTCATCAGCTGTTTTACTCAATAGCTGTAGACACGTGATGTTTTCGCACGTGTGACGTCAGCACTGGGTCAAAGTTCTTCGGAAGTCGGTATCGCCCCCCGTCCCGTGGAGAGAAGGTATGTTTGCCTTGAGGTAGAGGGCTTCCTTCACTCCGGATCCTCTAACGGGGGGCGGTACCGACTTCCGACGAACTTTGACCCAGTGATGACGTCAAATGTGTTGAAAATCACGTGTCTACAGCACTTGGGTCAGATAGCTGATGAAGACCGAGATATTCGGTTGAAAATTACGATGAGTTTATTTCTTTTTGAGTTGGAGAACAGTTTGATTATCATATTATCATCTGGCGCCGTTTCATGCAGTAAGTTTAAAAGCCCGCATAGCTTTATAAGACGTGAATATTTTCAATACCGAAACGCTGTTAAAACAATAGTGAAGGTTAATATTAGTGGCTGTGGTGCTAAATCTGCCAAATTTGCTTTCATAGCTACATGTTACATACAGAAGTTGACCATTAGAATTCTTAGTTATCATTCTGAGATACGGTTGGAGTATACCGACAAATATTTTTTTGTATTACTAATATTATCATCACGTTTCGTGAATGTGACCGTCTGTTTCGTTCCAAGGTAGACCGTTTTGATTTGATACAGAGGTTTATAATTAGAATTATAAGTTATTATTCTGAAAAAAAAACCGTCGTAGTATATCGACATCTTGTTTTTTGTATTACTGATATTAAAATCACTTTTCATGAATGTGACCGTCTGTTTCCTTCCAATGTAGACCGTTTTGCTTTAATATCTTCATGATACATACAGAGGTTTATAATTAGAATTCTTAGTTATCATTCTGAAAAACGGTCTGAGTATACCGACAGTTTTTTGTATTGCTGATATTATAATCACTTTTCGTGAATGTGACCGTCTGTTTCCATCCAAGGTAGACCGGAAGTCCTGAGTGACTCGTCCGCCGTGTCGGTCACGGGAGGCGACACCGTGCGGCTGAGCTGCACCATCCTGGCCGACCCTCCCCCCGACAAGATCACCTGGCTGAGGACGGGGACGAACAGCGGCCAGGACCAGCGCTATGAGGGCGGCAGGAACGGAGACGTCGAAGTCAAGACGATCGTCGAGAAAATGATAAGAAGCGAGCTGACCATAAAATCGGCTAAGAACGCTCACGTGGGTGACTACACTTGTAAGGCCATCAATAAGTTTGGCTCGGACCAGAAAGAGTTTAGGGTTTCAGTTACAGGTATGCTATTTTTTAGCCTTTTTTTCAACTACCATAAACTGCGATATTATTTGAAATTAGTTTTAATTATCTGGCTGAAAATGGCGTTGGAAAGGCGCATTGTAAATTAAGAAAATTCGTAAAAATGCGACATACACTGCACGAAAAGTCGGATTTACCAATGGTAGTAAATGCCAGTTAATGACTACTTACACTGCATACAGTGCCCGACTATAGTAAATGAAATTAGCGGACTTTATTTTTATTTACTACAATTCTAAACTTCGGCACTGTTTACAAATTAAACATTACCCGACTTTACTGGCATTTACTACCATCCAACGTTTCGTGCAGTGTTTCGAAAACAAACTTTACATTTGGCGAGGCACAAGGGAAGATGCCAAGATCATTATACGTCGTAGAAAGTGATGCATGCTGTTGGACAAATATCAATAAAGCTAGCAGCAACTTTTGTGTCCTATTGCAAGGTATATAGTAAAACGTTTATTGCAAATACATGCCCCTAATGTAGGAAACAAGAAAGTACAATGAAATAAGATACTACGTCCGACGTGACATTACATTCTACAACATACATGGCACTAGTTTTGTTGGGTTTTGACTTCTTCTTTTGAGGCAGTGGAAGACGAATTTACCCACTTCTTCTATGATATGTGGGTACTTTGGTTTTATTGTTTTTTCGTGGTTAGAAAGAGTGGGGATGTACGGGTGCATTTTGCACACAATGGTGTGTAATTGGTTTCTGATATCATCATAAAATGAACAATTAAAGATGAAATGGTTTTTGTCTTCCACTGCATTTGAACAGTGGTATTTACAAATCCTCTCTGACACAGGTAGTTTTGGTATATCGCCCTTTTTTTCGATTTCCAAGGAGTGGGCACTGATTCTAATCTTCCTAGTAGCGGAGCGCTGCTCGACGTCACAATGTTCAATATATTTTTCTATACAATATTCTGTTTTACAATTTCTGTATGCACGCTTCCCTTACTTACTTAAAGTCTCATCCATAACACTTCACGGCACGAAAAACGGTATTTACGGAAGCTTAATCTATGCTTAACGTCAACGTATATTCCTACTTTACGCATCTTTACACCTCTTATACGAGTACGTAAAGATTGCATTTACGTGGCCTTTCCGTGGGTGCGGATGAATCCTTATTTTCCGGTTTTCACGTTGCCTTTCAGCAGCTTAAAGATGTAGTAAATGATGATTAAGATACGAGTAAACTGTACTTAAAGTTGACGTTTTTTTACTTCTTTAAGCATCTATACGACTCAAATACGTGTTTGTAAATATGACTTATAGGTGCGGATGAGTCCTTATTTTCCGGTTTTCACGTTGCCTTTCAGCAGCTTAAAGATGTCGTAAATGATGATTAAAATACGAGTAAACTGTACTTAAAGTTGACGTTTTCTCCTTCTTTAAGCATCTTTACGACTCAAATACGTGTTTGTAAAGATGACTTATAGGTGCGGATGAGTCCTTATTTTCCGGTTTTCACGTTGCCTTTCAGCAGCTTAAAGATGTCGTAAATGATTATTAAAATACGAGTAAACTGTACTTAAAGTTGACGTTTTCTCCTTCTTTAAGCATCTATACGACTCAAATACGTGTTTGTAAAGATGACTTATAGGTGCGGATGAGTCCTTATTTTCCGGTTTTCACGTTGCCTTTCAGTAGCTTAGAGATGTCGTAAATGATGATTAAAATACGAGTAAACTGTACTTAAAGTTGACGTTTTCTACTTCTTTAAGCATCTATACGACGCAAATACGTGTTTGTAAATATGACTTATACGTGCGGATGAGTCCTTATTTTCCGGTTTTCACGTTGCCTTTCAGCAGCTTAAAGATGTAGTAAGTACTTTTTAAAAGACTCTTAAAACGAAATTAAAGTTCACGTTTATCTCTTCTTGAGGCCTTTTACGACCCATATACGTGTGCATTAAGTAACTTATAAGGTATGAATAAATACCATTTTATTCCTGAAAGTTGTCATAAACAACTCTTAAAATGAGTTGAAAGCTCACGTTTATTTCTTCTTTAAGCCGTTATACGACTCATATACGTGTGTGTAAATGTGTGTATATGGTGCTTATTTTCCGGATTTTCAGTAGTCTTTCAGCAGCTTAACCGCGTCGTAAATCGTTCGTAACGTTCGCGTAATTTTGTTGCGTTTATTTGCCGTATATTGTCATATACTGACCTGATGTCGGTGTTGTACCTACTGGGTATTTATGGCCTTTTCACCTGGTGCCCAGTCCTATCGTGGTTTGCATTTGGGAGGGCTGTCTTCAGGCCTGTAGACGATCCCTGACGCCCAGTTCAACTTAGGCTCCCTGGTAGGAGTTTTACGGTAGGGGTTTGATTAGCCCACCACGATCCAAAACCTACCGCGGAGCTTGGTCGACTCGGGCGGCGAAGAATTCCTGTAGCCCCGAAGAAAGCCGGTCCAAACCACGATAGACTGGAAATCATGCTAGTGACCTTGTCGTCTAACCAGTCTTTCTATTCCAAATTTGCCCTTGATGATGTAGCCGACCGAGCTCGAGCGATTAGTCACTGTGTCTGTGCAAAGTCCCTTCATGATTCTGTGCTGTATCCAACATTCCAAGTACAGAATTCCGAATCAAACGTCGTTCAATACGCAAGGGTTGATAGAAGTTGTCTATAAATTATCATGTGGCCACCGCAGGCATGGAGAAGAAATCCGGTCAGTTTCGAGAACACAGACACCGATACGACTCGCGAAGGAAAGATCACTCTTGTTCAACGTAGTCCGTTTTTAACCAGTCAAGACGATATATATACAAAATTATTGTACGGTCGTGATGTTCTCCTTCTGTGCCGTGCTTGGTTCCAGGTATGTCCACCCCAATCCATTTTATCAACTTGTACAGCATTCTGGCCGTGTGTCCTGGGTTTGTCTCCTTTCCGTCGGGATTCCGGTGGTAAAATCAACTAAACCTCGGCCATAGCCTGTGGGTTGAAACGGGTCCAATCTTCCGTCATGTACTTGTCTTCTAACAGACGGCGCAAAATGCTTGCTTCTTGAATATCCAGTAGATTTCAAAAACCCCACTGTTGTCTGTCATTGGATAATGCCCTGTCACATGACACCCATCTGGCAGATAGCGCCTGCCCCAGATGGTGATTATCTTGCATCTCCTAGTAGGTTGTTTGTTCACAGCTTGGCAGTGAATAAATTTACATTTGCAAAACACCATGCCTTGTCAACGCATTTTACCGAAACACACCACAGATACTGTCTGTGTCACTTTTTGTTAAAGAAGTTTAACCTACCGTTTTCTTATCATTAGTTACATTTATTTCTTGTTACATTCGCCACTGCTGCTGACCAGGGATCATGGTTACACCAGCAGCCGCGGAACTTGTCTATATGTTGTTTCCCCCCGTTCACTTCAAATACGCGTAGAGAAAGATTAAACATGCCGTATGATTGTTAAAAAAAGCCGAAGAAATGCAACAACGCAAAAAGTTTCTTTACTTGCTTGCGCCAAGAGATGTGTGATAAACATGTAGCATGTATCGGAGAGCGGCATTTACCCGTACAAGTAAAAGTGTTTTTTTACAAAACAGAAAAACACCACATTTCATATATCTTTTGGGGACGAATAAGATAAGAAAACGGTACCTTTCATGTAGCTGTTAGGAACATATAAGATGAAAAAACGGTACTTTTCATAAAGCTTTTGGGAACATATCAGTCTAAGGGGGGAGGTCTCCCCCCCATCACTTAAAATACCCGCATAGAAAGATTAAACATCTCGTATGTTTGTCGAAAAGCCGAAGAAATGCAACAACGCAAAATGTTTCTTTACTTGCTTGCGCCAAGAGATGTGTGATAAACATGTAGCATGTATCGGAGAGCGGCATTTACCCGTACAAGTAAAAGTGTTTTTTTACAAAACAGAAAAACACCACATTTCATATATCTTTTGGGGACGAATAAGATAAGAAAACGGTACTTTTCATGTAGCTGTTAGGAACATATAAGATGAAAAAACGGTACTTTTCATAAAGCTTTTGGGAACATATCATTCTAAGGGGGGAGGTCTCCCCCCCATCACTTAAAATACCCGCATAGAAAGATTAAACATCTCGTATGTTTGTCGAAAAGCCGAAGAAATGCAACAACGCAAAATGTTTCTTTACTTGCTTGCGCCAAGAGATGTGTGATAAACATGTAGCATGTATCGGAGAGCGGCATTTACCCATACAAGTAAAAGTGTTTTTTTTACAAAACAGAAAAACACCACATTTCATATATCTTTTGGGGACGAATAAGATAAGAAAACGGTACCTTTCATGTAGCTGTTAGGAACATATAAGATGAAAAAACGGTACTTTTCATAAAGCTTTTGGGAACATATCAGTCTAAGGGGGGAGGTCTCCCCCCCATCACTTAAAATACCCGCATAGAAAGATTAAACATCTCGTATGTTTGTCGAAAAGCCGAAGAAATGCAACAACGCAAAATGTTCCTTTACTTGCTTGCGCCAAGAGATGTGTGATAAACATGTAGCATGTATCGGAGAGCGGCATTTACCCGTACAAGTAAAAGTGCTTTTTACAAAACAGAAAAACACCACATTTCATATATCTTTTGGGGACGAATAAGATAAGAAAACGGTACTTTTCATGTAGCTGTAAGGAACATATAAGATGAAAAAACGATACTTTTCATAAAGCTTTTGGGAACATATCAGTCTAAGGGGGGAGGTCTCCCCCCCATCACTTAAAATACCCGCATAGAAAGATTAAACATCTCGTATGTTTGGTGAAAAGCCGAAGAAATGCAACAACGCAAAATGTTTCTTTTCTTGCTTGCGCCAAGAGATGTGTGATAAACATGTAGCATGTATCGGAGAGCGGCATTTACCCATACAAGTAAAAGTGTTTTTTTTACAAAACAGAAAAACACAACATTTCATATATCTTTTGGGGACGAATAAGATAAGAAAACGGTACTTTTCATGTAGCTGTTAGTAACATATAAGATGAAAAAACGGTACTTTTCATAAAGCTTTTGGGAACATATCAGTCTAAGGGGGGAGGTCTCCCCCCCATTACTTAAAATACCCGCATAGAAAGATTAAACATCTCGTATGATTGGTGAAAAGCCGAAGAAATGCAACAACGCAAAATGTTTCGTTACTTGCTTGCGCCAAGAGATGTTTGATAAACATGTAGCATGTATCGGAGAGCGGCATTTACCCGTACAAGTAAAAGTGTTTTTTTTACAAAACAGAAAAACACCACATTTCATATATCTTTTGGGGACGAATAAGATAAGAAAACGGTACTTTTCATGTAGCTGTTAGTAACATATAAGATGAAAAAACGGTACTTTTCATAAAGCTTTTGGGAACATATCAGTCTAAGGGGGGAGGTCTCCCCCCCATTACTTAAAATACCCGCATAGAAAGATTAAACATCTCGTATGTTTGGTGAAAAGCCGAAGAAATGCAACAACGCAAAATGTTTCGTTACTTGCTTGCGCCAAGAGATGTGTGATAAACATGTAGCATGTATCGGAGAGCGGCATTTACCCGTACAAGTAAAAGTGTTTTTTTTACAAAACAGAAAAACACCACATTTCATATATCTTTTGGGGACGAATAAGATAAGAAAACGGTACTTTTCATGTAGCTGTTAGGAACATATAAGATGAAAAAACGGTACTTTTCATAAAGCTTTTGGGAACATATCAGTCTAAGGGGGGAGGTCTCCCCCCCATCACTTAAAATACCCGCATAGAAAGATTAAACATCTCGTATGTTTGTCGAAAAGCCGAAGAAATGCAACAACGCAAAATGTTTCTTTACTTGCTTGCGCCAAGAGATGTGTGATAAACATGTAGCATGTATCGGAGAGCGGCATTTACCCGTACAAGTAAAAGTGCTTTTTACAAAACAGAAAAACACCACATTTCATATATCTTTTGGGGACGAATAAGATAAGAAAACGGTACTTTTCATGTAGCTGTAAGGAACATATAAGATGAAAAAACGATACTTTTCATAAAGCTTTTGGGAACATATCAGTCTAAGGGGGGAGGTCTCCCCCCCATCACTTAAAATACCCGCATAGAAAGATTAAACATCTCGTATGTTTGGTGAAAAGCCGAAGAAATGCAACAACGCAAAATGTTTCTTTTCTTGCTTGCGCCAAGAGATGTGTGATAAACATGTAGCATGTATCGGAGAGCGGCATTTACCCATACAAGTAAAAGTGTTTTTTTTACAAAACAGAAAAACACAACATTTCATATATCTTTTGGGGACGAATAAGATAAGAAAACGGTACTTTTCATGTAGCTGTTAGTAACATATAAGATGAAAAAACGGTACTTTTCATAAAGCTTTTGGGAACATATCAGTCTAAGGGGGGAGGTCTCCCCCCCATTACTTAAAATACCCGCATAGAAAGATTAAACATCTCGTATGATTGGTGAAAAGCCGAAGAAATGCAACAACGCAAAATGTTTCGTTACTTGCTTGCGCCAAGAGATGTGTGATAAACATGTAGCATGTATCGGAGAGCGGCATTTACCCGTACAAGTAAAAGTGTTTTTTTTACAAAACAGAAAAACACCACATTTCATATATCTTTTGGGGACGAATAAGATAAGAAAACGGTACTTTTCATGTAGCTGTTAGTAACATATAAGATGAAAAAACGGTACTTTTCATAAAGCTTTTGGGAACATATCAGTCTAAGGGGGGAGGTCTCCCCCCCATTACTTAAAATACCCGCATAGAAAGATTAAACATCTCGTATGTTTGGTGAAAAGCCGAAGAAATGCAACAACGCAAAATGTTTCGTTACTTGCTTGCGCCAAGAGATGTGTGATAAACATGTAGCATGTATCGGAGAGCGGCATTTACCCGTACAAGTAAAAGTGTTTTTTTTACAAAACAGAAAAACACCACATTTCATATATCTTTTGGGGACGAATAAGATAAGAAAACGGTACCTTTCATGTAGCTGTTAGGAACATATAAGATGAAAAAACGGTACTTTTCATAAAGCTTTTGGGAACATATCAGTCTAAGGGGGGAGGTCTCCCCCCCATCACTTAAAATACCCGCATAGAAAGATTAAACATCTCGTATGTTTGTCGAAAAGCCGAAGAAATGCAACAACGCAAAATGTTTCTTTACTTGCTTGCGCCAAGAGATGTGTGATAAACATGTAGCATGTATCGGAGAGCGGCATTTACCCGTACAAGTAAAAGTGCTTTTTACAAAACAGAAAAACACCACATTTCATATATCTTTTGGGGACGAATAAGATAAGAAAACGGTACTTTTCATGTAGCTGTAAGGAACATATAAGATGAAAAAACGATACTTTTCATAAAGCTTTTGGGAACATATCAGTCTAAGGGGCGAGGTCTCCCCCCATCACTTAAAATACCCGCATAGAAAGATTAAACATCTCGTATCAGATGGTGTGCAGACGTATGTTTGTTGAAATTTAAAAGCCGTTAGAATGCATCAACGCTACATTTCCTATCAGGCGTTGAATGCAAACAGCAATCAGGATTTGCGGCACCTCCATGGTGCGTTTTCTTTGCCTGAATACATATTTATATAAGTTTTCTATATTTGTTAGTTATAGCTGAAATTTACGTCAGGCTTAAAGCAGAAATACGAAACATTTCCTGTTGTTTTCTGTTACATATAAGTTTAACATGTTTGTCTATACAGTACATTTTAGTATCTGTAAACCGTACGTAAAGAAAATGACACGATACGTAACATTTACAACTGCGAAAATCCATCGTAAAGATTATATTTGCTTTTCAGTAGCCTTTAATTGATTTTAAAGGCTGCTGAAATATCTCCAGGCCTTTAAGGTCTCCATACGTATCTCGTAAATATTGCCTAAATATCTGTTTTCGTGCTGTGCTTGGCCCTTCGCAAATCATTAGTATCGTGCAGGTCAGCGTCACATCGCAGATGACTCTGGGTCTCCCCCTACTTCTTTTACCCTTAGCAGTAGGCTCCCAAAGAACCAGATGAATTGCAGGAATTTCAGAGTGCCTAATGCAGTGTCTATTGCTTCCCTGATCAGCCCAATAGCATCTAGAGTAACTGCCGTGCCTTTATCTTTTTTTCCAATCTGCAGGCTCTGCAGTTGCAGTAGTCGGAGTGATCGCTGGGTCGGCAGCCGTGGGGATGTTACTCGCTATTGCCGCCATCGTCGCACTCAGCATCCGAAAAGGCTGGATCGGGCGAGATAAGAAGAAAAGTATGACGCTGCGTACTTCTGTTCATACTTTTAGGACCACAAAATAATGGAGATTGCGATAGGTTAATCCTTTGGTAGACCTTGTTTTGTAGCTAATCTATGGGTGGTTTAGAGGCGGTGGAAAATTTGTAATGGGAGGATTTAAAAACGCTCAAACGTTTTTAGTTCGGAGAGCAGTCGAATCCTGATGGATTGCCAGGCCTTTCTCGGTGTTGAAGTGGGAATTTGGAATTTCCCATTGGTACTTGGTGGCACAGAGTTCCATCTTCTGTAAATGTTCTTCATATGTTACTGAAAGATAGGAAATGCTATACCTAAAGCCCCTGTCACACATAGCTGAATATGGCCTCCCGAACACTGCCGAACTCCCCCCAACCATAGTTAGGAGTAGGCCGGGAGCAAGGTCGGCTACTGTTCGGCTGCGCCGGCCAGCCAAATGTTTCAAAATGTTTAAAACGTTTGGTTGTTGGGCGTGGGCGTCGGGGCGTGGTTGACAGTGACATTTGACTCAAATTTTACTCGAAATCGAAAGGTAGGCGTCGCCTAAATCTGTTCAGACTGCTCCCGAACGTCTGCCAACCTTGGTCGGCCGGTGTTTGGGGAAGGTTCTGAATGTGTGACAGTGGCTGAAGTGGAATAAAGTACGAGTACAATGTCTTTGCTCTCAGGTACCTTTGGGAGATATACGAGTGAATGATATTCGTCTTTGGACTGTCGTAAGAAAATAATATCTTTCCGCATGTTTATCGATTTTTATTTCTTATCAACGATCTTATGATCGCAACTAGGACTTACTGATGCATACGCAGGATAGGTAACAACTTCAATGATATATTTGTTATATTTGTCTTTTTTTTACAGAGAAATCATCTAAACCATCCGAATCGCTGGCCTACTGCATCAGTGGCAGGTCTACCATGGACTATCCAGTCATGTAAGTCATCATATTCTCCTGTCACCCGAACACTAGCCGAACTCCCCCCAACCATGGTTAGGAGTATGTCGGGAGCAAGGTCGGCTAGTGTTCGGCGAGGTCACCTACTGTTCGACTGCGCCAGCTGAATGTTTCACTTTTTTTTTCAAACATTTGGGTGTGGACGGGAGGTTCGGCCATGGTTGGCTGGTGTTTGTGAGTAGGTTTGGGCGTGGTTGGCAGACAAATTTTACTCAAATTTTACTCAAATTTGATTCGATTGGTATAGAAAGGTAAGCGTGGCCTAAATCCGGTCAGTCTGCTGCCGAACTTCAGCCAACCTTGGTTGGCTTGTGTTGTGTTGTAAGGGGAAGGTTCTGAATGTGTGACAGGGGCTATAGATAAGAGCGTGCTATCAGGAAACACACCTTGCAGCCTATTCACCCTTAGTCGTTTCAATGTGACAACTACTGGAAAAGCAATGGCAAGAAAAAATACTACTGTCGATTCAATATGTGGATCTTTGTTTCTTATCAGTCAATGACATCTGACGTTCACGCATATAAAGACTCAAGGCAAATACCAATTTGTTTCTCTAGCACCATATCGACAACTGAGCAGAGTACATTGGATTTCAGACAATTGGTTTGAAAGGGATACCATTTGTTGTTTCTTAAATGTACTGCAGAACATGCCAAATATCGAATCGCAAAGTTCTTTATTCACAACCCCTTTTTTAACAAAAGCCTTCGTTTGAATGACCGTCTGTCATCTTCATCAGGGCTAATATTACTGGATAGTGTACTGAAGCTAGATGTTACTTGGTTCACAGTGCACTGAAGCTAGATGTTACTGTAACAATGCAGTCCCAAGCGTTAAACATCGTGACATACATACTATTAGGTATTGTTACATCATAGTGTTACATGCGTATTAATTGTGTTATTATTTACGGATATGTATACGGATGGTAAAGGATCCCAGCTAGTAGGATATTCCTCAAACGATCCCAAATATCACTTTTAACTTTGTAAGCGCAACATACACTGCAAAAAGATCTTTAAGCATATCATAAAGCATGCATAAAGGTTCAATTTTTCAGTGAAAAAACAGAACCTTTAAATAATAGGCATGTAACACTATGATATAACAATACCTAATAGTATGCTTCAATTTATGCTTAAAGATCTTTTTTGCAGTGTATATTGTGCTTACAAAGTGATATTTTGGACGTTAGATAGAATAGAATTTGATTCGGTGATAGATTTACTTTATTGTTTTATTGTTATTATTTATATTTTTGTGGGCTTCCATAGAAACCAGTCTAAGACTGATGGGACTACCCACGTGTTTACAAGATTAATAAATGAATAAGTAAATAAATAAATAAAAATTGTTCTAATTACAGACACAGCACGAAGACGGATACTTTAAATCAAAAGAATGTAATAGAGTTGCAACACTTCGACAAAACACCCAGACCTCGGCCTCCTCCGAAAGTAGACAAGTCTCCGTACACATCCGGCCTATCGTATTCCAGTAAGTACCACGTATCGGCGGATAGAAATAGACAACTGCAAGATTACCTTTAAATTGGCACTTCGCTCAAGGTGTATTACCCAAAAGTTGCTTGGCTTTTTTTAGACTAGCTAGGGAATTTAGACTAATGTTCTTGGAACTGCTGGGAGTCTGGAATGTTGCCATGCTGTGGAAGTTGGACCATGATTTAGTATTATTGTTTACTGCATTGAAATGTGAATAATGCATACAACAACGCTTCACGTTTTACTTTGTCCACAAGATTTAATATTTTTCTTCAATTTTATTTTTTTATATCTTAAACGACTATATTCATGGATTGCAATTTGTTGTTTTTGTAGCCAACAGCAATGTGTTAAAAATACCCATTTTACTTTAAAATAAAGTAATAATGCAATAAAAAACGTGGAGTGGTTTGAATTACTAGTAGATGTTGCATACAATGTATGTTCATATTATCCGCTATGCTGGTAGTTCTTTACTGTTGATTACTTATGAATTTATGTCCTTAGGCAATAGGCTTAAAGTTTTATCCAACGTGTCGTGTTATTCTCCATTTTTACCACTCTTGGGAAAAACATATTCCATAAGCATTAACGGCCTCTACTACTGAATCTCTTTAAAGCTGCATAATGTAATATTAAGACGATACAAAAAGTACATTTTCTGGTCATATCTTTACGAAGTATGTTGAGTCAACCCTACTTCACTGCAAATAAGTGTCATTCAGGTAGTGGAGGTGCCACAGTATGACGCGTTATGATGTGTTTTAAAATTGGAAACACAGCTGTCGACAGCCATGTTTGTTTACATTCTGGTAATTTGTGGTGGTGCCACAAACTGAGTGCGCCTCGTGTGGGCCGTTTTAGCGCTAACCATAAATATCAGAAATATGAGATAATTGCACAAATATGTTGAAAAGAGGAAGTATATTACAACCACACGAAGAATTTTTCCAATTTTTGGTGCAAAAATTGTTACATAATGCCCCTTTAAGCTAAAGACGTGAGACAGCCAGGCCAGAGTATAGTAGCATCGTCACATCTTGTCCGTTCATTACAGCACCACATTACTTCGAAATCAACGTTTATTACTACTGGAAGGCGATCATGGTGCTATGAGCGCCGGCTTTATTAGAAAACAATTGCCACTCGCATGGTTGAATATTTCAATCGATTTTCTGGTTAGGCAGCAACATTACCGGGGCAATGCGATGACTGTCATGGAAGAATAGCTCTCATTCATCAATTATGGCAATTATTCTAAAGGTTCTTCTCGTCTCGTGGCGCCACTAATTCTACTGACTGTTTGACAGGCGAAAACGCATCAATGGTGCAATTTTTCGGATGGTGAAAAAATTTCTCTACATGGAAATCATGTTCCAAAAGTAGATTTATGTATGTAGCTACATGTGAATGACCTTTGCACTACACGAAATCTGGATTAACCAATGGCAGTAAATGCCAGTAAAGTCGGGTAATGTTTACTTTTTAAACAGTACCGGGCTTTGACAATGGTAGTAAATAAAAGTGGTAGTAAATAAAAGTGTGGTAATTTCATTTACTACCATTGTTAAGTCCGAAATTACCTGACTTGACTTTTACCTACTACTATTGTCAATTCCGGTACTGTTCACAACGTAAACATTACCCAAGTTTACTGGCATTTACTACCATTGGTTAACCCAACCTCTTGATCCAAATTTTCGTGCTACAAAGGAAACATGTACAATTCCCCAGATACCTTGCAGCGCCGCATGGCGATTGCTACTCAAATTGCCAACGCCCCCTGGAAAATTATATAATGGCGTCAGAAAAGGATGGCAGCTACTACATGTGATGTAGTCCTTAAAATCCTTATTGTCTACGCCATACACAAGCTTATTGTCAATGTTAGAAAGAGAGACCTTTGCATAATTTTTTGTGCCAAAATGTTACATAATGCCCCTTTAACATGACCAGGGAGAGATACAAGGCAGTACAAGGAGAGGGTTGGGCTCCGCCTTCCAATACCCTTGGCGGAGTATAGATAACAATTCTCTATCCCCATGCACGGCCTCAAAAAATGGCTATGGGACTATCTTTGCCTACCATATTTACGTTGTGTACGATTTTGTCTTTTCTAGGTAGCAATGATGCGGGTTACGACCACGTGCACTCATCGGCAGAAAGGGACAAGCTTCGTGATGAGGACATTTACATTCTGCGCAATTCTTACTACAATAAGAGACAACACAGGCAAGAAGCAAACGTCCAGAAATGTTGACGTCATGGAAAAGTACGTCACGCAATTCTGGTGGATGGACACGAGGTCGTCACGACAATGTGGATGCTATTGAGTCAGACAAGAGTTACCCTTGGATTCTGCTAATAAAGTTATAACCCCGTGAAACATCCACTGCACAGACAGTTGGATTTACCAATGGTAGTAAATGCCAGTAAAGTCGGGTAATGTTTACTTTGTAAACAGTTCCGGACTTGACAATGGTAGTAGATAAAAGTCAAGTCCGGTAATTTCGGATTTGATAATGGTAGTAAAAGACATTTATTCACTACCATTGTCAAGTCCAGTACTGTTTAAAAAGTAAACATTACCCGACTTTACTGGCATTTATTACAATTGCTAAAATCCAACTTTTCGTGCAGTGACCTGCTTTGTGTTAAAGGCCGTCGGTGAAGGCACGTATCTTCAGCCCACATACAAGCTTGTAGCAAAACAACTGCATTTCTGTGAACACTCGGTAGATGACGTCTATAGAAGTGCCATGCTACTACTACCAAGGAAAAAAACATTTTGATAAGACGAGTAAGGAGAGCTAAAATCTATAGTATGCAATCCATTAGTGGCAGGGTAATGTGTGTGTGTGATAGACACATGAGATGAACTACAAAAAGAGACGTCCTCGGGGCATGAACGAAGCGCGTCGCCTTCCCACATTTAGAACGATCATCATGATCGAGGACTTGTACTCTTAATGGCATTTAAGACTCGATGATGGACGAGCTAAAATATCTGAGTGTGAGTTTCCCCCTTTTGATGAAGATAAATGGAAAGTCGAGGTCGCCATTTTTACGAATAGCGCGTTGAAAGAGGGAGGCCATTTATCAACACACACGTTGTAAGAGGCAAGGCTGTTATGTTTCATCAAAACGTGCATGGTTGAGCAGAGTATTGACGTTTATGTTTTTGTAAAATTCCCATGGCTGTGACCCCTATTGCTGGAAGCCTTCGATCCTATCATTCTCAGAGACTACATTGAAAAGAATATGTAAATTGTGATCAGTGTAACACAATGACAGACATCTATATGGTATATTACCTGATTTGTTATCGAAGGGCACACATTTCAAAATACATATCACTCCCGTGGGTTGTGTAATTGGTGTTACGTGTGCTTTTAGGTAGAAATATATATGTTGCAGTTATCAATACGTTACACTGGCCGTGATTCAAATAGCTTTGTCTAGTATCTTTTTTTTCACAGATCAATGTTAGCGTTATCCTTCTATGTATATATAATATGAATACATTTTTTTTGCATTTACAAAATTGTAAGTCGTCTTCCTGTGCTCATACACTGCACGAAACGTTTGATTTACCAATGGTAGTAAATGCCAGTAAAGCCGGGTAATGTTTATTTTGTAAACAGTACCGGAGTTGACAATGGTAGTAAATAAAACTCAAATCCGGTAATTTCGGATTTGATAATGGTAGTAAATGAAATTACTGGACTTTTATATACTGCCATTGTTTAGTCCGGTACTGTTTACAAAGTAAACATTACCCGACTTTACTGGCATTTACCACCATTGGTAAATCCATCTTTCCATGCAGTGCATAGACTATGCTTCACTCAGCAACTTTGCAGCCTTGGGGAATAGTTTTAAGCAGGAAGAGTAGAAGGGAGGGTCTTTGGAGGCACGCCGCAGGTGGTGCTGTCGGAGGTTTGTTTTGCATAATTGGGTACTTAGGGATTATAGAAGGATTATCTGTTAATAAGGATTAGCGAAGGATTAGCATTAATCACGTGGGGGCTTCAGTCCACGCCGCAAGGTGGCGCTTTCCGGAGGTACTTACCGGCTTATCGAAGGCTTATCTGTTAATAAGGATTAGTAATAATTACATATATCATTTGCAGGATTATCAGAAAATGATTAGTGTTAGTTACATCATTAGCTATGCATTAAATAAGTAGCGGACTGGGCATGTGTAATTGCGTATTCAATGCTATGTCTCTTAAAAAGGCGCAAAGTATTTTAAAAGTGTAAAAAACGGCTACACATATAATAGACTGGCGTACCACGTGGTGCGCTTTCCAATGTCACGTCAAATAAAAACATGAGGTCATTTTGCGCGCTTGACGGAAATTATCGTTAGTTGGTCCATTAATCAAGCTACCAACCAGGGGGCGTTTGGGTAGTATAATCAGACAGAGTGTCAGACATAATTAATCACGGATCTAATATTCTGTCTGATTTGCATTGTCTGTAAATGGGTGGCTCAGACACGTGACTTTCAGAAAGTAGGATATAAAAACGCGACAGTGTTTCAAACATAGACCTAGCCGACGACTTGACGCGACGACAGAGAGAATGGAGCTGGACTTTGATCTCAACTACCTCAAACCAGGCCTAGGAAAGGGGTGGGCTGCGACAATCTTCATTCCGATAGAAACGCCGGGCGTACTGCAGCTCATTCATCATCTCCGAGACAACCTGCAGAATCATACTAGTAATTTTGCCATGCGTGGGCTGGATTTCGACTATGATTTGGTGGATTACAACCTGTGGGGTGTTAAATACCACCTATTCACCACCTACTGCTGGATAGATTACAAGCTTGCCATCAAGGTGTTGAAACGCGACTTTCCAGAAGTCAAGTTTTTGGTGATGGCGCCTGGACATTCTGCGTAAAAAGTAAACGGGCTCTTTTTCAGGGCCGGCTCTTTTCAGAGCCACCCCAAATCGAAAAAAAGAACTGTATCGTTTTCACCTTCCTGATGTATCAACAATAATGAAAAAATAATAATTGTGAATGTATGTGTGTGTGTGTGTGTTTGTGGGTGGGTGGGTGTGTGTGTGTGTTAATAAGTGAGTTGGTAAAGGTTGACATTCTATACCTTGGTTTGTATTACAGATCTTTTCTCTGTATGTGGGTTGTCATTACTTAATCTGGCAGAGTGTCAGACTTAATCTAATATTTTGTTTATCATATAAATTAAACTGTAAATTAGAAGGTGTGAAGGTAAATCCTATCACGGTGTAGGTATTATAGTTGATTAGGTGTTATCACGTGACTTTCACAGAGTAGTATAAAAAAACGCGACAGTATAACATAGACTTGCCGACGACTTGACGCGACGACAGATAGATAGAATGGATATCTCAATGGATCCTATGTTCGAGTTTATCAAGCCTGGAAAGCGTTGGTATGGGACGGTTTTCATACCGCTAGAGACCCCGAACTTCAACCGGATCCTTTACCGACTTCGAGACCATCTTTGGAAGATGGTTAGTTTCTGCATCTGGGGGGCGTACTACACGCCATTCATCACCAACACACAGTCAGACTACAACCATGTCATTGATGTGTTGAAACACGACTTTCCTGAGGTCAAGTTTTTGGTGATAGCGCCTGCAGAGTCGACATAGAAATATCACCAAACAGGCTCTTACAAGAGCCGGCTCTTTTCAGAGCCACCCCAAAACCAACGAAAGTACTGTATCGTTTTCACTATCCTGATGTATGGTCAATAAAAAGCGCGCGATGTGTGTGTGTGTGTGTGTGTGTGTGTGTGTGTGTGTGTGTGTGTGAGTCACTATGAGTCACTCTGAGTCACTCTAAGTGTGTGTGTGTGTGTGTGTGTGTGTGTGTGTGTGTGAGTCACTATGAGTCACTCTGAGTCACTCTAAGTGTGTGTGTGTGTGTGTGTGTGTGTGTGTGTGTGTGTGTGTGTGTCTGTAGGCGACTTGTGATAGTCGCTATGCGTGGCTATGCAGGAAGCCATTTTTTGCATGGTGAAAGGCATGTCAAAACAATGCAGGAAGCCATGTTTTTGCATGGTGAAAGGCATGTCAAAACAATGCAGGAAGCCATGTTTTTGTATAGTGAAAGGCATGTCAAAACAATGCAGGAAGCCATGTTTTTGTATAGTGAATGGGCATGTCAAAACATGTTTAAAAATGTGTCGTGTGTCAGGTTAGCAGGAATGAGTGACTCACGTGATATTCGTGAGAATTAAAAGCACATCATTGTAGTATAGAACGTTATTCTCTAAAAGATCACCAACAATGCCTCACGTTTGTGACATTTGTGGCAAGGAATTCAGCCGGAAAGCGAACCTCGCTCGTCACCGTGAAGGGGTACATGGAGTCGTTACGGGAGAAGTACTCAGGGACTCCGAGACAGATCATGAAAGGCCCCCTGATATCTTTGACGATATAACGGACGAAGATGGCAATGTTACGGAACCGATCGAGTCAGAAGAGGTTGCGGGAGAAGTACTCAGTGACTCCGAGCAGACAGATCCTGAAAGACCCCCTGATATCTTTGACGATATGTCGTCAAATGAAACAACGGATGAATATGATGATGATACGGAACCGATCGATTCAACTGACAGTGCCGCCGATGAGTCAATGATGTCAGAAGAAGAAGATAGTTCAGAGGAAGGTGGTTCTCCAGATGACTACTCAAGGATGGAAACAGACAGTGGTAGCGATTCTGAAAACGAAGGTTCTTCAGACATGAACACATCTGATGAAAGTGAACATGACTACGATAGTGGTGATGAGGACGAGTGGACGCTCTATCGAGACTGGACCATTCCACTAACTTACCATCCAAGCGATGTTCCTCAACGCGTGGTCAAAGAGGCAAAACGTGGTGGCAAAACATTCTATCTAATACAGTTTGCTGCGCTGCCTTATAATAGCACTGAGATTGTGTACAGCAAGAACTGGGTCTCAGAACAGATATTGATGAAAAAATTTGGTTACCACGTCTTGAAGTGATACACCAGCAACGACGTCCTACCACGACTACTTAAACGTATTTTTCCTAATGTACTAGGGGGCACCTTGTCACACGTAATCTATGGAACGAGACGTGCGTTGTCTTGTGAGCTCCTTCGTCAGTTTGTGCATTCTTGACCTATGTTATAAGTGGTGAATAAAGTATTAAGAAAAAAAAAGTGTCACTACAACGTTGTGTCTTTTGTGGTGTTGTGTTGCGCTTACATATATGATTTAATGTAATATTAAGAAAGAAAAAAACAACAAAAAACATGCTGTTACTGATTTTGTGAGCATGTACGCTGTGAATGCGGTATGAATGATATCGATATACCACTTTCGGTAAAAACGTATTGGCCCTGAAAAGGGCCGGTGAGGTAAAGGCATGGTGTTTAGTTTGGTAATACAAGCTGCTCCATATATTTCCAAATATCCCGAGACGTTGTCGCCTGTCGTTGGTTGCCAACTCTCTTCTCTTGCTTCTGCTGCTGGGGTCGTGAACGTGATGGTATTTCAACTGGTGCTACTCCAGGCAAAAGCGTGCCCATGAACACCCATGCATTACGTTGAGCTGCCTGTGAGGGCTTGTCAGGTTTTGACCCATCTGTTGACTGCATTCTCCGTATATTCACTTTGAAACGGACACCTCGCGCTAATGTCTCGTGTTACTAGCTAAGCCCTTACATTTATGTCCTAAACGAAGAAAAAAAAGTCACGTGTCTGAGACAGACAGCCAATCCGTGACACAAATGATCAACATAATAATGATAACATCTTGCCGGCTATACCTATACCGTGATAGGATTAGAGGTCATGCAGAGGTTATTTCTCGCATACCGCGCTTTCCGGCTGAATTCCTTGCCACAAATGTCACAAACGTGAGGCATTGTTGGTGATCTTTTAGAGAATAACGTTCTATACTACAATGATGTGCTTTTAATTCTCACGAATATCACGTGAGTCACTCATTCCTGCTAACCTGACACACGACACATTTTTAAACATGTTTTGACATGCCCATTCACTATACAAAAACATGGCTTCCTGCATTGTTTTGACATGCCTTTCACTATACAAAAACATGGCTTCCTGCATTGTTTTGACATGCCTTTCACCATGCAAAAACATGGCTTCCTGCATTGTTTTGACATGCCTTTCACCATGCAAAAAATGGCTTCCTGCATAGCCACGCATAGCGACTATCACAAGTCGCCTACAGACACACACACACACACACACACACACACACACACACACACACACTTAGAGTGACTCAGAGTGACTCATAGTGACTCACACACACACACACACACACACACACACACTTAGAGTGACTCAGAGTGACTCATAGTGACTCACACACACACACACACACACACACACACACACACACACACACATCGCGCGCTTTTTATTGACCATACATCAGGATAGTGAAAACGATACAGTACTTTCGTTGGTTTTGGGGTGGCTCTGAAAAGAGCCGGCTCTTGTAAGAGCCTGTTTGGTGATATTTCTATGTCGACTCTGCAGGCGCTATCACCAAAAACTTGACCTCAGGAAAGTCGTGTTTCAACACATCAATGACATGGTTGTAGTCTGACTGTGTGTTGGTGATGAATGGCGTGTAGTACGCCCCCCAGATGCAGAAACTAACCATCTTCCAAAGATGGTCTCGAAGTCGGTAAAGGATCCGGTTGAAGTTCGGGGTCTCTAGCGGTATGAAAACCGTCCCATACCAACGCTTTCCAGGCTTGATAAACTCGAACATAGGATCCATTGAGATATCCATTCTATCTATCTGTCGTCGCGTCAAGTCGTCGGCAAGTCTATGTTATACTGTCGCGTTTTTTTATACTACTCTGTGAAAGTCACGTGATAACACCTAATCAACTATAATACCTACACCGTGATAGGATTTACCTTCACACCTTCTAATTTACAGTTTAATTTATATGATAAACAAAATATTAGATTAAGTCTGACACTCTGCCAGATTAAGTAATGACAACCCACATACAGAGAAAAGATCTGTAATACAAACCAAGGTATAGAATGTCAACCTTTACCAACTCACTTATTAACACACACACACCCACCCACCCACAAACACACACACAGACACATACATTCACAATTATTATTTTTTCATTATTGTTGATACATCAGGAAGGTGAAAACGATACAGTTCTTTTTTTCGATTTGGGGTGGCTCTGAAAAGAGCCGGCCCTGAAAAAGAGCCCGTTTACTTTTTACGCAGAATGTCCAGGCGCCATCACCAAAAACTTGACTTCTGGAAAGTCGCGTTTCAACACCTTGATGGCAAGCTTGTAATCTATCCAGCAGTAGGTGGTGAATAGGTGGTATTTAACACCCCACAGGTTGTAATCCACCAAATCATAGTCGAAATCCAGCCCACGCATGGCAAAATTACTAGTATGATTCTGCAGGTTGTCTCGGAGATGATGAATGAGCTGCAGTACGCCCGGCGTTTCTATCGGAATGAAGATTGTCGCAGCCCACCCCTTTCCTAGGCCTGGTTTGAGGTAGTTGAGATCAAAGTCCAGCTCCATTCTCTCTGTCGTCGCGTCAAGTCGTCGGCTAGGTCTATGTTTGAAACACTGTCGCGTTTTTATATCCTACTTTCTGAAAGTCACGTGTCTGAGCCACCCATTTACAGACAATGCAAATCAGACAGAATATTAGATCCGTGATTAATTATGTCTGACACTCTGTCTGATTATACTACCCAAACGCCCCCTGGTTGGTAGCTTGATTAATGGACCAACTAACGATAATTTCCGTCAAGCGCGCAAAATGACCTCATGTTTTTATTTGACGTGACATTGGAAAGCGCACCACGTGGTACGCCAGTCTATTATATGTGTAGCCGTTTTTTACACTTTTAAAATACTTTGCGCCTTTTTAAGAGACATAGCATTGAATACGCAATTACACATGCCCAGTCCGCTACTTATTTAATGCATAGCTAATGATGTAACTAACACTAATCATTTTCTGATAATCCTGCAAATGATATATGTAATTATTACTAATCCTTATTAACAGATAAGCCTTCGATAAGCCGGTAAGTACCTCCGGAAAGCGCCACCTTGCGGCGTGGACTGAAGCCCCCACGTGATTAATGCTAATCCTTCGCTAATCCTTATTAACAGATAATCCTTCTATAAGCCGTAAGTACCTAATTATGCAAAACAAACCTCCGACAGCACCACCTGCGGCGTGCCTCCAAAGACCCTCCCTTCTACTAGGAAGTCTTTATCCAATTTCAGTTTCATCAGTGTACCATAAAACCCAGAATGTCACAACACCCTCTCAGTAGTCCTTGTTTCGCTCGAGCGATCAGTGTGTAGAACAATTAATGAAAGTCAAAAACAGCGGAGATGATATCACATTTAATTACAGAAAGGCGTGGTGCTGTCACCCAGGCATTAAACAGCCAATCTTCTGATAGCATGGAGAAAATTCACAATTGGGGTAGTCTCAAAAGTTTCTACTTTTCTTCCAGACGACATTTTTTTGCCATTATCTATAATAAACACTGTATAATAAAATTCGTCAGTCAGTCAGTCAATCTATGATTTAACTGCGCAAAACAGGACGGTACAGTTCCTTTACCAATCGAAATCGAGCTCAAATTCAATTCAACTAGAAAGGTAACATTTGCATGGTCTAGCCCAACAAACTACTGTTTATTCTTACTAAAACACATTCATATATATATGGTGAGCAGCCCCCCAATTTGCTACATAATGTAACCCAATACTGTAGGGTGTCTGCTACAGCACCAGTTACCATGCTGACAGCAGTCTGGTTCAGGTCATTGACCTTATGTGTTTGGAGAAGAAACTGAGCAAAAATAATATGTTATTTTTCTTCTGCGAAGGTAAACATAAATAAAAAATATATTAAGTCCAGGTTTAAGTTCATTGTTTAATGGACATAATGAAGCTATGTATATTTTTAAGGACCTCCTTATGAGTTATAGCCAACCTAAACCAGCCCGTTGTCTTCGGCACACAGACTCTTTATCATTCTGCCGGAGTATTCCGTTTCTTGTATACAAAATAGTTTTGCAGCAGTCCCGAATCTGCTGTATATCTCTACTGGGGAGATGAAAATCACGGAAGTGCCTCCGCTTCTTGACTTCATCACATCCAATACTGTTGAAGATTAGATAAACAGGAAACTGTCACCCAACAAGGACCCAGTGGAGAGACGATAACTTAATGACCTGACGTTTGCAAAATCATAATCTTGTTAAACAACTAAATACAGCTAGAATTCATATTTGATATAGACCCACGTCTTGGTATTGTGCATTTAATACAGGAATATCAATTTTTAAAGCAGCAAAAAATAACGAAGATAAACTAGTAGGCAAACTGGTATCTTACAACAGTTTTACATAGAGTATGACTATTTATACATTTATACTTTATACATTTATATCTATACATATCTATACATAACTAGATACAACTAAAGTTCTTATTTGATAATGACCCACGTCTTGGTATTGTACATTTAATACAGAAATATCAACTGCTTTTTTAAAAGAGCAAAATAAACGATAAAATAGTAGACGAACCGGTATCGTACAACATTTATACATAGCGTAAGATTGATCCAAAGATATCTTGGGTTAGTAGGTGTTGCGCTTACATACATTATTGATGAAGCTTATGCAGCCTTTTGTGAAATGTCCAGAGTAAAAGTGATTAGAAACGGAGCTGTTTTTACATACATATGAAGATTAAGCGATTTTCGGGGAGTTTGTCTTTCAATTGTGTTTCGCTAATGAGGATCTGTGTGGTTTGGTGAGAAGGTGTAACAAGATTTGCACACTCTGCCGCGGTTCCAGAGGGAGGACACACGGCTAGTGAATCAATGCTCATCACGTCAGCCATCCGATCGAGATTCATAGGAGAAAAGCGAGGGAATTAGAAGTTGCAGAAATATACATTGACTTAAATAAAGACCTTATGACACGTAAAAAGCAGATAAAAGACATATGAATATCAAATATACATGCCATACATAGTAGCTTGGAATTGTTTGTAATCACGATGACTGAGAAACTAGGTTTGTACGACCTTCCAAAAGTGCATTTTTGGAGACTCTCCGGCAAGCTTCCAAATCACCCGCCTCGGTGCTGTGCTTTTTTCGGAGCTAAAATCATGGGGTGACGTCAGCTCCGGATAAAATACAGAAATACAAAAATAAACCATAGAGATGAAAAGTCTGCCGGGACTGGCTTGTGCTGACATTTGCTGGCATTGAAATTTCGAATGTAACAAGAGAACCGTGTATATTTATTGTAAACGTGTCTGTTGGCCAGGTAATACTAGTTACACTTTAAGTCCCTGTCACGCATTCAGTACCTTCCCCCCGAAACGTGCACCAACCGACCAAGGTTGGATAAAGTTTGGAATCAGTCTTGCCAATCAAATCAAATTTGAGTTAAATTTAAGTCAAATTTCACTGCCAACCACGCCCAGAACTACTCCCGAACACCAGCCAAACACCAGCCAACCATGACCGAACCTCCCGTTCACACCCAACTGTTTTAAACATTTTGAAACTTTCGGCTCATCACGTCAGCCACCTGAACGAGATTCATAGGAATTTTTACTCGCTTGAGAATAGGAAGGGAATTGGAAGTTGCAAAAAAGATTCATTGAGCACACCACGAGACTTCAACAAAATTACTCTTCGATCTTTTTCAAGTTTTCTTTACGTGTGGAAAGTTAAGATCTAAGTGAACTTCCCTCAGGGTATTGACTCAATCATTGAGTTTTCTCTGACTTTCTTCGTCCTTCCTTTGCATTAGTTTGATTACCAAAGCCCAAGTCACGCGTAGCGTCTTTGACGTGACTTGCATTCAAAATGCATTGAAAAATAGAATAGCTCACGACCTGAGACTTAGTATTACCGTACACCATATCCTCTACCCAGGATGTTTTAATTGACACTACAGGCCACCTTTTTGCAATTGAAAGTCGCATTTGAAAGTCTATAAGTCACTTTAATGCAGAAGAAATCCCTAACACAATTTATCATAAGCACAGATTATATAGGAGTGTCGGAGATTACAACGGTAAGCATCACTCTGCTGCACAAGATACCGACTAATTTGCATTAAATATACATATTTTGATGGTGTCCGTTGAGACTGATATAATCTTACATTGTTTATATAATTATCTCGCGGTAATGGAATGAATTATAGCACATCATTGTCACATAATGAATACTGAAATTGGGGTTAGGTACCACGCCCTCGGTAGTAAATAAATGGTAATTAAAATTTCTGCATAAATGAATGTATCTAGATAGATATCAGAAACTATGACTAATTTATTCATTTATTTTATTTTAGGTTTAAAAATCAAATTTAAAAAAAAGTTAAAAAATTAAATATAATAATATACACAAAAGGACAAAAACAAACACATACTATTAGATAATTTAGCTGCACAGTAAACGTTACGGAAAAATGAGATTCTGTAGATGATGTCCGATTTCAACAAGCGTATGATGATGCACTTATTGAAGGAAAGTAATCATTTTAAGAAATAATAATATATCCTCCTTGATTCAAGTAATCTCCAAGCATTTTTTGTGGCTGCAAGACAGTATCATATTGGCAAGACACTATCAAATTAGCAGGGCAGTATCCATTTGCCACCTGAAAAAAAGATAGTATTACAAACACCAAAGCCCGATGAAAATGCCTAAAACACGTTACAAAATAATAAGCCGAAGACTGAACCCCTACTTGGAGAGTTACAGTAACTTGGGCAATACTATAAGCAAAGACATCACTACACGAAAGTTGGATTTAACCAATGGTAGTAAATGCCAGTAAAGCCGGGTAATGTTTACTAATATAATATGTAAACAGTACCAAACTTGACAATGATAGTCAATAAAAGTCAAGTCCGGTAGTTTCATTTACTACCATTGTTAAGTCCGAAATTACCGGACTTGACTTTTATCTACCACCATTGTGAAGTCCTGTACTTTTTACAAGGAAAACCTTACCCAACTTTACTGGCATTTACTACCATTGGTAAATCCAACTTTTCGTGCAGTGTGCATGCAACGTCTAAGGGATCAGCGATGGTGCGAACACCGCTTGTAGTGTTAAACCATTAAGCCCCTCCTTCAACATTTATCAACACATCAAAGCTCCGCACACTAACACAGGGGCAAAGCTTGCTTACAATGCGTGAAATGAAAATGTTTGAAGACAGTATATGAGGTGGCGATATGGTCGTAATGTCCAAGTTATCTATACATTTTTATGGCTTATTCCACAGACGTCAAAAAAAGAAAATGATGTTTCGGTTTTGGGTCACTTGCGATGGGTCAAAGCAACGGGAATACACCGCTTGGCACGTTCGTGTGTCAAAAATAACTGTAGCAATGTACGTTAACATTTTATTACCTCCGAGAAAAATGGAGGTATTGTTTTTGGTCCGTCTGTGTTTGTGTGTGTGCGTGTTTGTGTGTGTGTCCGTGTGTGTGTCTGTGTTTCCGCATGGTCCTTAGGTCAGGTTGTAATGGATATGGTAGGATTCAGTTTTTCCCAGAGGGAGAAAATCATAAATTACGTCTACATCTGGCAGTGCTCGTTGTTTTCACAGGTGTTTTTCCATACATGACCCCCTTAGCAGCTGGTGTTGTTTCCCTTGTACACGATAAAGAAAGACTAAGTATGCAGACACCATGGTGAATGAGAAGAGGACACAGTCACCATCACACATGTTCCGGGTCTCATACAAGTGGAGCCAGAGGACGCCTTCCAACGTCTACGGCCACATCACGTTGAATGCACTCGGTCTCGTTCGAAAAATATGTCATGGACGTCTGAGATCTCCGAATTCTTGTTAAGCAAGTTTCTGACATCAATAAAAATGCAAAGTCGTCTGAAGCAAGTTGTAGAAAGTTTACCAAGTTGTTCTAAACTTTAATTCTCTATGCTGAAGATTATGACATATGATTGACAACGAGACGCAAACTATCTGACGCCTATATTCTCCTTACAAATAACCCGTCATCGAATTCCTGTAGCAGACGGAGCAAGAACGTCTCATGGGCAAGTTTATTCCAGCGCTATTGTACACCCAGTATCAATCCATGTTTTAAACTCCCTCCCTAAAGGTGCACAGCTATACATATCTTACAAAATTCGATTGATCGGGTCTTATCATGAATGTCCTGTCAGGGTGGTTTTGACCAAGATGAATGCATTCTACCTGGGGAAAAGGTATGTTGTGAATGTTTTTGTGTTACTTTACATTCCAATTTACAGAGAAAACGAAAGGTTGAATCACCCGAATGAGCAATCTTATTTCCAAGTCTTCTTTTCATGTAAGTACAGGGAGATTAAACATACTTTATTCAGTAGAAATATGGAAAAAGTTTGGCGATGTTGCTTGGTTTAGAGTTGAATGTGTCTTGGAACTGTGTCAACACCCCCATAAATAAGTTCATCAGGTTGGTAGAACATAGGATATTGGGATTTTCTTGTACACATCCAGTAGCCGAAGTAGGTGGCGCTTTTGCGGCGAGAACACAATCCCAATCGTGGCTAAGTTCGTATCCCCCCTCGACCCGGTTCAGCGGCGAGAAGCAGAATTCCAGTCAGAAGCTCTGAGGAAGGTGTCTGATAGACATCGAAACGTAAGCTAGGTAAGAGATATTTCTGGTTGTATTTTCGAATGTACCCATAGCCCCAGGCATTACAAAACTCCACAACAAAACATCCACAAAGTTTGAAGTGTTGTCCTATGAAAATTCGAGAATTCGAACTCAAATTCAAATTCAACTAGAAAGGTAACATTTGCAAAGCAAATGCATACTGTTTACCTTCACATGGTCTAGCGCTAGCCCAACAAACTACTGCTCTGTTTATTGTTACTCCAAAACATTCATATATATATAATATATGGTGAGCAGCCCCTCCAACTCTGCCCTGCTACATAATGTAACCCAACACCAAAGGGTGTTTGCTACATCACCAGTTACCATGGTGGCAGACGCCTGGTCCAGGTCATTGACTTTATTTGTTTGGGGTAGAGGAAGAAGAGGAAGAAACAGAGCAAAAACAATATGTTTGCCTTCTGCAAACTTAAAAATAATGAAAAACGGGGCCACCTCAGAAATTCGGCCACTCGTCTTAGAAACAGACGGTTTTATCAACAAATGAGCCCATAATTAGAACATCAATCAGATTACATTATAAATAGATTGGTTTGCTTCAAAGAAATTGGCCTATTAATTAACTGCTGAAGAGATGAAATTCTTTTACGACATTACTTCATTTATCCTACTTATTTCCTAGTACAATCAGGGAAACAAATCTACCCATCATCTATTCACTTTAACAAACAAGGATCAAATGATCCTCAGTTTGGTCATATTGCAATTACCTTTCCATTTGTATTTATTAATCCTCACAATATAGTCTACATCTTTGATCATAGAAGAATTGTCGAATATGGCCTCCCGAACACTAGCCGAACTCCCTCCAACCATGGTTAGGAGTAGGTTGGAATCAAGGTCAGCTGGTGTTCGGCCAGGTTGGCTAATGTTCAGCTGCGCCAGCCGAATGATTAAAAATGTTTAAAACATTTGGGTGTCGACGGGAGGTTCGGCCATGGTTGGCAGGTGTTCGTGAGTAGGTCGAGGAGTACTTGGCAGTCAAATTTGACTCAAATTTAACTTAAATTTTATTCGAATTGTATCGTCAGTTAGGCGTGGCCTAAATCTGATCAGACTGCTCCCGAACTTCAGCCAACCTTGGTTGGCTGGTGTTCGGAGGGAAGGTTCTGAATGTGTAACAAGGGCTTGAAGCGCTTTTGTGCAATCAAGAATACTATAATCCATTCTTTTAGCTTCTGATACGAGCAGGTTCATCAAGTTTATCACTAATGATGGGAGAGTTTTTAAGGGACCTTGACCCTTTACGTATACATTAATCAGAAAGAGATAACCATGGAGACAGAACCCTAACGAGCGGCGACAAGGGTTGTGATGAAAATCCCCACGGATTACTCCCACATGCTCATTCAAATGCAAACACAACATGTTTCATTAATTCAGTGATGACCGCAAGATGCCTTCAAAGATTTGTGGAGGCAATGTGCTAGTAATGCCTTGACAGCTGTCGCCCACGTTCTGCATAAGACTTCCTTTTTGATGGCATGCGTTTTTTTTCAGTACGACTTTTCTGTAAAGTCCCTATCACACATTCAGAACCTTTCCCCGACCACTAACCAACCAAGGTTGGCTAAAGTTCGGAAGCAGTCTGACCAGATGTAGGCAACGCCTACCTTTCGATACGAATTGAATCAAATTTGAGTTTAATTTGAGTCAAACTTGACTGCCGAACGCGCAAGAACACTGCTGACCTACTCCCGAACACCAGCGAACAACCACCAGCCAACCATAGCCGATGCGAACGTCCCGCCCACACCCGAATGTTTTAAACATTTTGAAACATTTGGCTGGTGCAGCCGAACAGTAGCGGACCTGGCCGAACATCAGCCAACCACAGCTCCCGACCTACTCCTAACCATGGTTGAGGGGAGTTCGGCAGTGTTCGGGAGGCCATATTCGGCTATGTGTGACAGGGGCTTTACCATGCCGCTAACGTACTAGCAACGAGAAAGTCCTTATAAGGTTATCCTTATAGTTGTCGTAAAGTGCAGTTTTTTTCCCACTGGGTACATCCCTGTGCGCACTAGGACGTTTCCTTCATGTCTGCCTATTCCATTTTTGGCCCTAGCAAAACGCCCTTGTGTGTATTAAAACAGGTCGTAATGTCAGCGGTTGTGCTAAAGCAAAAACAAGGGAAGGTGCAGGGGGGAAATTCCGCATCCTTAATTGCCACAATTTACGGTTATGACTCTTGTAACGACGACAGGCTGGTATTGACGTCCCTAGGCACACTATATCTTACCCAGTACCCGCACAAATTGTCCAAAGACGAATGAGTCAAATCATTTAGCTATAAAACTGCACTTCCTTATGCTTTATATTGTTCGCAGACGTCAATATGTAGGCAGGGAGATGAATATGTAACCCCTTTTAGATCGTTGGCCTCTTGTAGTTGCCAATCGATATATGGTACAAGACGTCGGTCTCCATCCACTTTTACTAAGACCTGAAGATTCTTGGAGTCTTGAGGCAATCTTGAAAATGGCCTTGTGCTTAAGGTAACCGGTGTTACCAGTAATCTGTGATGTACGGCCACCGCATTTCAACTGGCCCACTTTGTAGATTTCATTAGCGATGCTAGATTGGCGGGGGCGTAGTGCCTAGATGTCGGTAGTTGAGGACAAAATGTATTACCTTAGACGTTGCAGCATCGATAAAGCGAAGTAAGAAATATGCAGGGCGTTTTTGGAATAATGGAAGAGGCGCCAACCGGAAATGTAAAAAACGCCTTGTCTTAGCTAGGGATAGAAGCTGCAACAAAGTCCTGTCAGAGTGTAAAAATTATCTGCGATAGCATCCATTTTCAGGGTGCGTAGTCCAGTGGTTACCGACCATGCTTCTGGATCAAGTGGTTGGGGGGTTCGAATCCCAGCTGTTGTCGCTCACCCGACATGCACGCTACTGTAAAGGGTCTCAGTCCTTAGGAGGGAACATGAAGTTGTGGTCCACTGTCCATTGTGCTTGTCGAAAAGACCTAGGGGAATTTCCCCGGTACAACAAACCTGTAAATACTATACATAACGTCTGTCTTATCTGTTACGACCAGTGGGAGATTAGCTCTTCACACTGCATGCACGAAATGTTGGGTTTACCAATGGTAGTAAATGCCAGTAAAGCCGGGTAATGTTCACTTTGTAAACAGAGCCGGACTTGACAATGGTAGTAGATAAAATCCAAGTCCGGTAATTTCATGTACTATCATTGCTAAGTCCGAAATTACCTGACTTGACTTTTATCTACTACCATTGTCAAGCCCCGGTACTGTTGACAATGTAAACATTACCCGGTTTTACTGACATTTACTATCATTGGTAAATCCAACTTTTCGTGCAGTGGAATTCCTTTCCATTCCCTAAGCTTGCAGCGTGGCCAGCTAATATTCTAACCATTTCTTAGATCTACACATTAGGTGGAAACTATTATCGTCAGGGGATGGCGGCGCAATATGACAGCAAAATCCCACAGGTCTGTTTTCTTCCATTTGTCCAATGTTGTTCGCTACTTTGCCGCGCGCACCAAAAGTTCAACGTAATACCCTTTCGCCGAAGCGATATGGCACCTTGCCCACGGTTCACCATCTTCAGCATCAAGTGTAATACAGGACTGCCCTCAGGGAAAACCCATCTGACTTTTCACATTTACAGTTTGAATATCAAAGACTCCGGCACGGTTGGGGAGCAGCGTCCTTGCCACTGTAGTCCAACTGTTTTTCTCGTGTTATTGCATGCCGTGATTGGAGCGTGATCCCTAGACATTACACCAATAATTCCAAACTTTGTTAACTGTTAACTTAATATACCGGTATGTACCGCAACAGGGTGGAAAACCCACGTAAAAAATCAGTCAATCTAACATGGAAGGACAGCTACGGGAGGACGGAATCTCCTGTGTCAGTGACTGAATGTCAGGACGACTCTACGTAACATGTGGTCATCAATACTTCATCTGCTTGCGAGGGTTTTTCTGAGAAGGGGTAAGCCCCTGTTGATGGGGTGGCATGCCTGATCAGTGGATGTCAGCCAAACTACATATGTTGCGGTTTGGGTATCCAGGGTAACGCTAACGTTATGCCTAAAGGCAAGATCCCTGTAATTTTTCTCCCTGATCCCACCTCGCGCCATTCCGCCGGAGAATCCCTTAGAACTGTCCAAATAGATCAGCAGAGTCGGGCCAAAAGCGCGAGAAATATTACAGCAAAACTTCCTTGGGAAAGTTTCCAAGGCGTGCATAACAGGAATCAATATTCTCCTCTTCCGGATGACAAGAAAATTGGGGGATACCGATTTAAAGTGCCGGCTTATGGACGACCTATATTGGCCTCAGCAAAAGTCAACAATATCAGTAACATCGATCTAGCTGATCGGGATCCATACGAAAATTCTACACGAGTACCTGCTTCTAAAATAGGGTATTATTCCAGCCCTTTGTAAAGCTAGGATAAAAAGAACTGGTCAGAAGTTTCAAATTGATTGATGACTAGAAGACTGTATAATCTTACTGATATGAAGGAAAACCCTTGTGATTACGAAAGCATACAAACCTTTGTTCTCTTTCGTGAATGGAATACTTATAAATTCCATTGAGAATACGAGCCGACTGCATATCGTCTCTATGATGATTAATTTCAAATGGTAATTTCTTTGTCACAGTGGGGGATAAGAGACACTTAACATCAGTGTTATTCTTACTCCATGGAGAGTAACATAATTAATGCGAGAACTGAGACGACATAATAGGTTACTTAACATTCTTTTCAATATCTACAGACGCTTCTGATGAAGATAATTAAGTTATTATAGACAGTGTGGCCATTAAAGCACGCATCTGCTTTGGCTGATGTGGTGACAATTAAGGCATCTGATGTAGTGTGAGGTGTTGATATGAAGTTATGAATATGTTCCTTTACCCTGGTGAACATACTGATATCTCAGTGGTAGTTTGTTGGGTGTTATATTCCGATATGATATAGCCATCTGTCGTCATTATTTTACAGTAAGGCCATGTTGATTTGATTATATGGGTGGTATCCACGCGCACATGATTTTCGTCCGTTTAAAAAAAACGGTTTCGACCATACTGTAAATCGTACAAAGCAGTTGCAAAATGAGCAAATATATGCCGTAAATTGCAAACAAAATATTGGAAAACGATAGTAATGTCGTAGAATGCCAAAATCAATTGCAAAGGCAAAGAAGAAAATGTGAAGAAATGAAAATGAAGAGTCTATTATTCGCCATACCATACTCTGTGTGTTTAGTCAGTTTTTCAACCTTCATGACCACGTAGATTTCATAATGAAGGCAACATTTTTTACCAAACTTTTTTATTCGCACGCTTGAATCAATTTTGGGGTTCCCAGAGGATGTCATCCATATAATCAAATCAACATGGCCTAAAGCCCTATCCAGGGAAGTTTAAAGCCCCCTAACTACAACAGAAGACCATACAAACAGCTGGCAACGCTGCAGTTGCAAAGTGACAGTGTAATAAAACACTGTCAAGAGCGCGTTTTAACTAATTTCTTCGATAAAACCACTAATCTTACAACCTGTCCCTCGATGTTAATTCCTGTTGCTACAGGCGATTTATTCACGGTAACGACCAAGGACTCTCAGGCAACAGCACGTCCGCTCGGATCTGCTTCAAAATTTATGCAGCACTCGGAATGACTGGAACTGCACTACTGTGATTGTGGTTGTAGGGAAGTGTGTATAATTCTTCTCCATAGCAACGTGTGAGGTAACCTTGAAATGTTAAACTGGTGTTTTGAATGCACGGCATTGTGAATAATGTTATACAGGGAAGCATATGCTTGATTAACAAGCTTAGAACTACCCAGAGAAATGTATCCAAAAACGTGATCCATTCCAAAACATGTTTTGGAATAACACGTTTTGGAATACAACAGAAAGTCTTTGTATGTGTGTTAACCTGGAAATGTTAAACTGGTGTTTTGAATGCACGGCAATGTGAGTAATGTTATAAAAAGAAGCATATGCTAGATTGACAAGCTTCTACCCGAGAGAAATGTAGATATCGTGCATCTGCATTTCTGAGAGAAAAGACACCCAAAGCAACTCAAGCGAGAAGGTCTCTGTATGTGTTACCCCCTTATTTGAATTCATCTCCATATATTCTCTAAATATAGCATTCCGTGGGCAGAGTTCTACCCTAAGTATGACTACTGTTGCATTCCAAAACGTGTTCCATTCCAAAACATGATTTGGAATACTACGGAATGGAATGCATCTTTATTCCAAAACGTGTTCCATTCCAAAACATGTTTTGGAATAACACGAAGAGGAAAGCGTGTTATGTTGTGATCCATCCCCAAACATGATTTGGAATACCGCGGAATGGAATGCATCTGTATTCCAAACGTGTTTCATTTCAAAACATGTTTTGGAATAACACGTTTTGGAATGCAACAGAAGGTCTCTGTATGTGTTACGACCTTATTTGAATTCATCTCGTCCATATTTTCTCTAAATGTAGCATTCCGTGGACAGAGATCTACCCTAAGCATGACTACTGTTGCATTCCAAAACGTGATACATTTCCAAACAATAACACGTTTTGGAATGCAACAGAAGGCCTCTTTATGTGTTACCACCTTATTTGAATTCATCTCCATATTTTCTCTAAATATAGCGTTCCTTGTACAGTGATCTACGCTGAGCATCACTACAGTAAAAGAATCCCAAATCAATACGCGTAACGGAACAAGTATCGGGTCGAATCGTTTACATTTGTTGATGTCTCTTTTATCAAAACCATTTAAATTGGCGCGTATGTAACAAGGTCTTTGGAGAGGAAAGAAAGCAAAGCTGATGAAACTAAAGCAGCGTCCGCGTTCCTTTTGATTTCTCTACAGATATTACCTGTAAATTTCCCCCCCCCCCCAAAAAAAAAGATGTATGTTTTCTCCGATCATCTTTAAGTGAGACCTTTGGGAAAATTAAAAACAAGCAGTAACGGTGGTTAGCTGAAGTATGGATCCGTGCGTGGTGGGGCGAGTACACAAGATCCTGCCATCCTTTCTTGTTCTCTCAAGGCTGCCAATTCGTCACAGTCACCACGTATTAATAACCATGTTCTCAATGGAACAAACCCACGCCACGCGAAACCATGTCACATTCCAGATGAGCCTTAGTTTGTCTTTAATTTCAAAATGATTAAACCGGAATATTTATTGACTCAATATGTGGCTCTGAAAAGATATGGATGCATGCGTATTAATTAGTTTTATTATAGGACAACACGCTATTGACCTAATTCATCGATCTTTCTTGCTCGTGGGGCCAAAGTTGAATAGCGGCTGCAGAGTCCGTTTCGTCAATGCCAGAATATAATGAGCGCAGCTGTATGCATGGCTTGATTTTCAGACGGTAGGGTAGTTACGTTACATTGCTGTCATCAGTCATTCCCGCCGTGTGATTCTGGGTGCTGAATAGGGGTCGTGACACTGGCTTATGCTGAGCTCCGTACAGCCAGTATTTACGGAACGACTTCGCACACACCCTCCCTAGAATTTTCTGTGCTTTTACACCACTCCGGGGACATCTCAAACAGAACTTAAAAACTCCCACTGTGAATATAACATGTGCAACGTCCTTCACTTAATTACACATGCACTAGTACGTCACGTGATGCTGCTGAGTCAAATATGGGGGTGTTGACCTACGACATGCATGGCTGCCCTGCTTGTGGATGATCGCAGAGAAGTGAAAATCGTACTATGTCACGGAAACTCACGATTACCAATATTGCGGTCGCTGTCGGAGAGTGGATACGATGTGTTTGTAGTCCTAACCCCTGCCACGAGATCTATAGCAGTCTCGTGGGGTGACGATGACTTACAATTCGGCGGTGGGATTTGCGTTGGATCCCCGCCAGGTACGACAAATAAGCCCGCTGATACTCACGAAATATTCTATTCAGGGTCCGTGATATAGTGGTTAGAGGTCAGCGATAGGTTGCCCACCTCCACGTCGTGACGCCAGAAGGTATCACTTATCTCTATTTGTTGGAAGAACCAGGAATACGCCAGCAGCGAGAGCACAGAGTACTGCGTACTACAGCTCTCTGTCTGAACCGTGCGTACAGCGAAGACACCACAACAGGAAGGCGGAGCTAACAGCTGCACCGAGATTCGAGAGGTGAAGCAAGCGAACAAGTGCGCCCAACCCACCGCCACGAACACGTGTGTTTCTAATTCCGTGATTTAATTTGACCGGCAGGCTTCATTTAGATGAGACAGAAATCTTGATAACGCTGAGTGTGTGATCGATTCATTCTCCCCTGGTCGGCAACAAATCAGGACGGATGGACCTAGCTTGTTCCTGTCTTTCGCGAATCTTGATGTATTGCGCAGTATAATGCCCCCCAAGGCCTCGCCCTGTCCACCGACTCGAAGCGTTACTTGCTATCTACCACTGTGAGAACAAGAAGGGGTGGAAATGGCTCCATTCTGGGCTGCAGCTGGCGTCACCGTTCTGGAACTGGCTATGGTGTTGAAAGGTGAGTAGTTATTAGCCTACCGCGATCTACTCCGCTTCCCACATGGATCCGCCCCGTTGTTCCCATTTATTCACGGCTAGTGGTGCCAAACTTAAGCAAAGTGCATTGAGAAGTAGTAAAGATTTTCTAGGGGGTGTTAGATGTCAATTGACTTATCACTGAAGAGCAGACATGCACAGCTGGTGTTCGTATTCAACTTGCATCCGCATCTGATAATTGTATGTTTGACTTACGTGGACAGCATGCAACCATCAACACAAAGTCTGTTCATTAAACTTGAAACTGTTCTACGTGATTGTGGGTATGCTTTTAAACAATTATATATCGTCCTGGTTAACACGAATTGCCTACAATGTAGGCATTAATGCAAAAACTCTATGTTCTCTTCCGTTGGAAAATCTGCTGTTTCCCAATGCATTGAAATTATCTTAAATCCTTGACCTCTGTAGGTTAACAACCCAGCAAATCGTCAAGAAAAAAATGGTTTCTCCTTATTGATACCTTTATAGCAGCCAGCACGTTATTCATGGCTGTATAATTTTGCCAAGCGAAGATCGACCGAACTTTTAAGGCTTTATGGCAGCCTGGAAATTGAGGGTAAGGATGTTCGATTTCCGAGCGTACCTCCTTCGATAAAAGTCTTTTTATTCCTTTCTCTCCACACATGGCTTAATTCTATCGACATTCGGCCTTTAATCCGGGCACCAATATGTCTGGGACTGCAGCGTACGTGTCTCATGCGAGGATAGAGAAAAAAGACCTTTAAGAATCTCTTCCCGGTGTTAGGAGGGATTTTATGGAGCTGGTAATGGAGTTTGCTATCCCGTGCCTTACCGAGAGACTAGCACATTATTCGGTGCATGGTGAGACAGCCCCAGCAGGATGGATAATATCATCAGATCAGAGAGCTTGATTCATGGGGAGACGTCTGGAGAGGAAAGTTATGAAATCATTCTTTCTGACAGCTCCTCATACGTGACCGCAGCTAGAGCCATCTCTGTAATCCATCCCCTGAGACACAATAGCGCTGAGGATCCTCACCTAATGCACACGACCGCGTGCTGGCCATAGATTAAGAACAATATTCAATAATTAATCATAAGGGCATTCTATTGGTAATACTGTTACGGCAAGGTTTCCGCTTGATCCTACCCTTGGTCCAAGTAATGAGAATCCGTGTTTTTGTCTGCAAACTAAGATGTTCATTATATAAAGTGCTATTAAATCAATCACGGATTCAAGATCGATACGATGATTATCCCGCAGATAAACTTTTCGAGACCCCCTGGTGGTCTTCATTTGTCATTTCCAACCTCAGACTTATATTGCAATTAAATTCGCACCTTTGCGATGACAAAACATCCATCAAGAGGATTAAATATACACTTACAGCATGTTGACTTTTGTAATTTATTCTATTAATATTGAGCACAGCGGTTATGAGACAACCATCTAGATTAAATATCTTTCAGTCGAAGATTAGTAAAAATGTAAAACGTTGCAAAAATATAAATTGCATGCATGCAAACCTCGATTCTTCTTCAGTGCTTTTGCTTTCCTTGATTTTCTAGAAGTTCCAAACAGTCAAGTGTAGGGTAAGAAATATTGAAATTATAATTATATATCTACCATGATAATGAAAGAAATAGCAAAATACCACAACAAACAAGTATGTTGCAAAATATAAAGTGCATGCAAACCTCAATTCTTCTTCAGTATTTTTGCTCTCCTTGATTTTATAGAGAAGTTCTAAACAGTCAAGTGTAAGGTAAGAAATCTTGACATCATAATTATATATCTACTATAATGATAAACGAAATAGCAAAAAACAACAAGCCTTGTGTATCAGCTCACTGCACGGAAGAGTTTTTAGAAACCTCGGTTCTTCTTCAGTACTTTTATTTCCTTGATTTTGTAGAGAACTTCTGAACAGTCAAGCGTAGGGTAAGAAATCTTAACATCATAATTATATATCTACCACAATGATGGAAGAAATAGCAAAACAACATGCAGTGCGTATCAGCTCACTGCACAGAAGAGTTCTTAGAGTAAACTAGCATCCTAGTGACATACGTGCAATTATTTTTCCATCCAGCTTTAAAATAAGTGAGCAACGAGGGTCTACACAGTTCCATTAGATATATCATATGCGAGGCGTGAAATGGGGCATTGGAATCACTTAATAGCTCAGGGGAAAAATCCCCAACCCGGTTCTCTTTCCTTAATTGCTCGTAACTTTTTATATCCGGAAGCTTTCTTGTTCGTGTGCTGTGTCCAAATTTGTGCTGCGAGTTTTAATCTGCCGGCCGAAACTTTATCCATTCATTCATTCATTCATTCATCCATCCATCCATTCATTCATTCGTTATTATTCCTCCCTTGGGAGTGCATTGAAATGCACGTATTTACAAAGAGAAAACTTCACTGTTACGAAGAGGATGCCATGTCACTGCATGTCACTACACATCATTCATTCATTCATTCATTCATTCATTCATTCATTCATTCATTTCGAAACATTTTATCCCTGTTGGGCTAGTCGAATGCTCCGAAAAGGTACATACATTTCAAAAGACATAATTACATGTCACATAATCAACAATAAACACAGGGATCTACATTAACAATTTAAAAATTAGAGGTCGGTGGTCTAGCTTACACCGTTTGGATGGTAGCTTTCTTTAAGCTGGACAGATCACACAATGTCTTAATGTGAGACGGTAGTTCATTCCAAAGCACAATTGCACAGTACAGAAATTCCCCTTCAACATATTGTCTGAAAAAAAAAGTTTAAAGAGGCTTCATTGTCATCTACACTTATTGCATTTGGTAGCACCAATATTTCTAATATTCGTATTTCAGGGCTGAAAGTTTTAATCAGCTGGCCAAATGTTTATTCTGAAATCTCCCTTTTACCTATTGTCAGGATATAACGTTTTAACATGTTTCATTATCATCTGCACACTACTGCATATACATTACATTTAGTAGCACCGATATTTCTGATATTCGTATTTCAGGTCTTAATTTCTTGTGCATGTCATGATATAGTCCATCATATTTGATGTATTTGTGAGAAAGAACAGCTGGATCTACATTTTAATTTGATATCACATTAGACGGACGTTAAGCACAATTTACCCAGATGAAATCGCTAGAATTCTTAACATTAATAACCTGTTACATACTTTCATAATGACGCCAAAGCTTGCCTGATAGATTAAATCCTAATATATGCGTACATGTGCCACATTTCATCGCTTCCTCTATCATAAATTCACCACAGATGGGTGTGATCTTACTCCAGGCACATTGCTTTAGTTGGAAGACTGTCAAGTTTCATCAAGTAGAAAAGCTGGTGAGAACACCCTGCGAAATATATCTATGGAGTGTTTCGTGTTTCTTGTCAGTTACGATGCCACTAGACAGGTAAATGATTAATGTGGCAGAATCTGAGCGGCACGTAGGTTTAGAATGGTTAATACGTGACATTAAACATATTCTTATCCCGCTAGGTGATCCATAAATACTTGCACACACTCTAAGCAGTTGGACACAGTCTGTCGGCCGCCACACTGTCGCCTTTGTGGTGCGTGTATTTTCTTCATATGAAATATCCCAAGGCGCAGCATCGTTAATAGGCGGTATTTCCTGAATTCCGGTATTCCGTAGCGTGCCTGGGGCCAGGTCCTGACATGGTTTTCAAACTTGCGCTCTGAGGGGGAAAATCCTGCATGAAACCTTTCCTGAGCACATTGCACGGGGATTGCACACCCCGTCCTTACATCTGTACATCTCCATTACCACCTCGTGGTGAAATACGAGGAAGCCAAAGGGAGTATTCCGCCTGTACAGTTCACATAAAGGTTGCATTTGCATGATTTAAGCGAAGGAAATGGGGGGAGAAACATCAGCTTTTGCGTATGGCAGGCTGCTGCTTCTCTACCTTCAGGCAATATTACATGCGTCAAAAATATCTAAAGTGCATCGCGCATGGGTCATTTTCTTTTCACCCCTTTAAGAACAGACGCCAATAGACTGCGAACCGTTGACACTAGACGGCTGGCGAAATTGATATTTGAAAACTTCGGTCTCCTTTAGATTATTTTCTTAAAAGGTTCCATTTCTGTCGTGGGTGTCGCGTTGATGCGTTTGCTTCTGCCGTAACATTGTGATGCACCAACAGGCATGGGAAAGTCACTGAGACATTATGTCATACTTTTTTTTTAGTTAAAGGCACCCAAAGCGATTTCAGGGCAGCAAAACTAGGATTTTCAAAGTAAATTTTCTGGTCATTTTTTTATGTAGTTGAATCAACCCTATCCCATAGCATACTGGTATCTGTGAGGCAAAAATGCGATGTCGCTGACGGAAAACGGTTGCATGTTTTGCATAATAGGTTGGTTCTAGCTACTAGTACTTATTGGTGGTATCAAAAAAGTAAAGGTACTCTTCACGTAGCTTGTTCTAGGTTTATTTCGAACGCTACAAGTATGAAATGATGCTGAAAATGTGCTCTGAAATTGCAGTAAATGTCAATATCAGACGGATTTCCTAATGCAGAATATTTTTGTTTTTGTTTTGTCGGTCTGAAATTGCATTTGATGCCTTTAGATATACACAAAGAACATGAATATTTGTGCTAAAGTATTGGTCAGGTTATCAGAAGCAAAGCAAGGTGAAGATTCGTGGATATCAAAAGCAGCAAAAATATCAACCTCAATCTCCATCAAATCATCCAAAAAGGTGCTATCTTGCAAATCCAGATGTTGAGAAAACTCGACTTGCATAGCACTTCACTTGAATTTTTGTCAAAAAGAACTATAACAATATTCCGTTTCCTCGTATGCCCACATATCAGCGTGACTATAAATGTATTTTTACTTTTTTTATCGCTTGCACAGCCATATCGAAGAGATAAATTTGTCTCGACAGCAGCGATATCCGTATACAGTTTTACAATAACGACACACTCTATAGATTTCAGATCTGGGCTGGCTTCGAGACCCTGGAATAAAGTCACATTTTGTAAAAAAAAAAAATTCCGATATGAGGAAATCATTCTTCTTACTTATTTATATGGCTATCATTGTCGTATTTCGATCTCAAGTTTTTCTTTCATGTTGGGATCAACGAAAATCAATCCGTAATTCTTTTGCGCACCGTTCGCTGACTTGGCTTCTTTGTCTGCATAATTTAGACGTATGGCATCTAACATTTACCACTGACCATATAATAGCATGTTACAGAATGATATATTGCCATGCTATTTCGTGTAAGATTTTTGGTGATATGAAATTTTTGTATATTCCCTTAACTGTCAGCTTCAATTCGTTCTAAACCCGCCATAAGCCTCTTGTTATATAAGTTGACGGCCGCCTACTGTCCAACCCACGCTATACTGACGCCACCCCAAAAGGGAATTCATGGAAGCGGCGGAAAATGCTTTTCAACCCCTAAAAATCGATAGAGTTGGTAATTAACTAGACTCTATATACCAGTTGGTAGTCCGTCCAAATGAAAAAATACCAAGCAAAAATATAATTTTTATCGATTTTGGTAGTTATGACAACTTTGAATGTCTAAAACTGATTGTCAGGCACAGTAAATGGTCTTTATGGGCTGGAAGTGATCTGAGCTGAGTCTAAAGCACATGTCAAATGGGTCGTCAGCTAGTACGGAATATCCTCGAAAAAAATGGAATGAAAAGAAATATCTATAAACCAATATAGCAACAGGAATTGAGGCTATTTGCTAGAAAATATATTATTAAAGACTTGGGAGTAAATTAGAATGGTGCTCCATAGGGATGCAAGAATTAAAGTGATGAACATTTGCTTTGATTAAACTCCCGCGTTCACCAATATTGAACGACTGGGTGTAGGTTGCAATCTGCCTAAAATATTAATTGATATGAGTTTTAGCGCCATCAAAAGGAACTGTCTTAATTTTTGGCATAATCATAGGTCATAATCTCTCTGGTAGACCGACTGGATGTCGTCTTTTATGGAGGTTGTTGATTATAAAGGATATTAACGGGACGGGACGGGGGGCGGTATGGACTTCCGACGAACTTTGACCCAGTGCTGACGTCACACATGCAGAAATCACGTGTCATTGCTGATGAATACCGAGAGATTTTTTTAAGCCTAAAATTCTGGTGAGTTTATTTTATTTTATTTTTTTGTTAGTTGGAGAACAGTTTAATTTCCACTATGTAATTTACCAACTCAGATGAACTTTCATGCTAATTCTCGTCAGCTGTTTAGAACCAACATATACCACACCCATACCCTCCTACCTTCATTAATAATTCTAACCGAGTCGTCCTTTGACAGCCCTAACTACTTAGATAATGAACCACCATCAATCAATACAATGCAGGCCCAACTGTCAACGTCGATACATTCTGTTGCAAATTGCAATTGTCAGTGTCTAGACCTTTTCACGATAATTTATATCGAGATTTGACGTCCTGTTATCTACATTTTACATCCAATTTTAAACTTGACTGTTTGCTGGTTGAAGAAAGAATTTATTCTGTCCTTGCGCCTTTTACCTTGGTTATTTTATTCCGTTGAGAATCTTTTGGTGCTTCGCTTTAAAGGGGCAATATGTAACATTTTCACACCAAAAATTGAAACATTTTATTGCAAAAATATTTGTGTGATTGTAATTTACTTCCATTTTTTAAAACATATTTTGTATGATTATCTCACATTTCTGACATTTTTGTGGTTGGCACTAAAACAGCCCACACAAGGTCACTGAGTTTGTGGCACCACCACAAAATACCAGAAAATAAACATGGCCGACAACTTTTAATTAAACACACACGTAAGACGTCATATTTTTGGCACCTCCACTTCCTGAATGACACTTATTTGCAATTTAGTAGGGTTGATTCAACTTTTTTTTTAAAATAACCAGAAAATTGACTTTTTGTATCGTCCAAATGTTACATAATGCAACTTTAACAGACCCAAGTCTAAGGTAACTTAAACGACTCAACAGTACTTGTTTATTGTCGTGTAATCAAATATATTTCATTTAGAACACAATTTAAAGAATCATCGTGACTGAATAATTCAAACTCACCCCAAGTTCAAATACACTCCATAGCTAGTTTATCTTCGGGATAATTGTCAGTCAATACTATTAACATCCTAAGGGCAAGTATATGAACCGAAACAAATATTAATATATTCATTGTCCCAAGGTCGAACCACTACTTAAATACTTATGAATGCTGCATCGGTGCATCACTTCACTTACACATTGATTTTTTCATAAACATTTTTGTGTACGAAAATCCATATTTACTTCACCTAGTTTTTCTATTTAGGAGGATCGAAATGGAAGCAGTTAAATCAGACGTTATAATAAATCTTTTTAACGATTTCACTTTTTTCATTGTACATATTCATAGCTGATGTCATTTCACATAATAAACTCCATGTTTATCGTTCAATTTCAACATGCTCGTCTGTTATGGGCTCATCTTTGCTAAATATGCTTTCTAATATGCGAAAATATCTTTATAGGACATTTTACGATACATACAATTGTATGGTCATAATGGCCATACATATGTATGGTTACCATATCTGCACCCAAAATTATAATAATCATTTTTGATGAGAGTTTTATTAGCCTTCTAACCGACTTTAAGGGCAGCCATTTTACATCCTTGAATAAACTACGAATGGCCGAAAGAATAGAGAGGAAAATATCAGATATCCCAGAACAAGCAGGATTGAATGACTATGAATCCGAAAGTTCTGGGTTCGAATCCCTGGCAGGCCCCATTGTTGTGTCCTTGGGAAAGGCACTTAACACCTACATGTATTTCCTTACTTGACTCAGGTGTAAATAAGTACCTAGCTTCGGTAGGGATGTCCTCTTGGATAGGACGTAAAGCCGGAGGTCCCGTGTTTAAGGACAGCCACACCTTGAGCACGTTAAAAATCCCACCAGACTTATCTAAAAGAGTAGGGGTCCTTCCCGGTGTGAGTGGTTCAAACATTACAGTCTGGTCTCAGGGTTGACATCTTGAAGAGGTCATAGCCACCTGTTATGCCAATCCTTCCACAAATGTGGTAAATCTTCATAAGTAATAGAGGAAAATATTTTTGAAGCCATACACCAATATGTGTTGAATCAATTGCAATGTCTGACCGGACCGTCCATGTAGACATTTCCACACGCAGCCATTCAGTGTGTAACGACTAACATTAAGATATTGATAGTTCTGTTAGAATTTTCCCGAACGACATGTCTAAACCTGTGTCAAATCTATCAGATAGTCCTTTAACAATTCTAGCCGCCGAAAGAATGTATCTGGTCAGGACATTACTGACGTACATGTTTTCAAAGATAATGTGGCTCCACGGGAATCCATTGTCCTTCTAAATAGGCATGACCACCGCGCGCTCCAAGATCTAAATCCACAGACAGCCTTTTGTGCAATCGTTTCCTCGTGTCTCGATCCCTATCTGCATGAATGGGACACGAGCTGATCAACATTAACCTGCCTTTCCCTCATCAAATAAAGTCAACAGAAGACAGATGTCCCAATTATTAGTACAAATAGCCTCCGCCATTACAGTCCTTCAACTCGCTACAGGCGTCCTCGCTAGCGTAAAGTACGGTCCCGGAGTTCATTAGGTCGATGCAACGCCATTAGTTGAAACCAGGAAGGTTTCTATTAGCGGCGTCGCTCTAACTCTTCTGGCGAGCACACATTGTTCCCCCCTTTGATTACACGCGAAGTGATGAGTCTCTGGTATTAACGTAAAAGCTCTAAGTAGGGCGATTTCGTTTATTGCCACATATTTCAGTACAAATGCATTCCATTAGTCCAGCGCTTGGATATTGCCCCACTTAGTCTTAAAGTAAAATAAACATAAATCTTTCTGGCACAGCTTCTAAAAGGCACGCGCGCATTTGATATCTGCGTCTGAAAAATGAACATGTCCGTTGCGGCGCCTTATCTTATGCACAGTGTGAAAAAGTTAGCGGTCTAAGACTCCAGAACTGAAGTGCATTAAGTTGTCCAAGATGATGTATGGACGCGCTAACAATAAGCCAATGCTATCTGGGAATCGGTATGTTGGCCGTATCAGGTAGCGTCTGCAGGCAGACTGTAGAGTATTTGGGTATCGGGCATTATTATAGTTATCGTCTCTACAGGATCAGATATTCCGGATTACAGAAATTAGAAGGTAGAACGTTCCGGATTTATTATATATTCATTAGATTTCTACAGTGGGAAGACATTAAGGTAACGTCTGCACGCAGACTGCGGGTATTTTGGTATTAGGAATTATTATTATTATGTAATGGTGATCTTCGCTTTAGGGGTCAGATATTCCGGATGATAGAAATTAGAAGGTAAAACGTTCCGGATTTATGATATGTTCATTAGAATTCTGTAGTGGAAAGACATTAAGGTAACGTCTGTACACAGACTGCAAGTATTTGGGTATTGGGAATTATTATTATATAATGGTGATCTTCGCTTCAGGGGTCAGATATTCCGGATTACAGAAATTAGAAGGTAGAACGTTCCGGATTTATGATATGTTCATTAGATTTCTACAGGGGGAGGATATTAAGGTAACGTCTGTACTACGCAGACTGCGGGTATTTGGGTATCAGGCATCATCATAGTGATCTTCACTTCAGAGGTCAGATATTCCGGATGACGGAAATTAGAATTTAGAACGTTTCGGATTTATGATATGTTCATTAGAATTCTGCAGTGGGAAGACATTAAGGTAACGTCTGCATGCAGACTGCAAGTATTTGGGTATCGGACATTATTATAGTGACCTTTGCTTTAGAGGTCAGATATTCCGGGTGACGGAAATTAGAAAGCTGAACGTTCCGGATTTATGATATGTTCATTAGAATTCTGCAGTGAGGAAGACATTAAGGTAACTTCAACATCAGACTGCGGGTATTTTAGCATCGAGCATTATTATAGTGACCTTTGCTTCAGAGGTCAGATATTCCGGGTGACAGAAATTAGAAGGTAGAACGTTCCGGATTTACGATATGTTCATTAGAATTCTGCAGTGGGGAAGACATTAAGGGCGCTCCATTACCTTAGCAAACGGCGTCGGTTGTTTGATGACACGCTTGCGGAGATGCACAGACAATGTGGTGATAACATTTAATGGAGACAATTTACAGCCCATCTTCGTCCAGCAGCAATTATCCACTTTTAAGCTATTCACGGACACAACTACAAGTGGATCTACACTCCTCGCATGCTCAACACCCTGTACTTTTACCATCCCTACAAGACTGACGTCCACATAAAACTTTACAACGGACTTAAAACATAGAGATGCCCCCATGGCGGAAGACTTACTCATGCTTCCCTTCCTTTTATCTACCGCGCGCAGTGATATTTCAGAGGGCTAAAAGGATCATGGGGGTGCATTGACAAGACGCCTGTCGCCAGCTGGAATAAATCCTACCCCGTATAGTTCTTAGGCTTAGTGCGAAGGTTATGTGGCCCCAGACTAAGTTGATTAGAATCAAGGGAGCTTGTCTTGGCTCAACGCTCTGCAGCTCACCTTGACAGTAAAGGTTACTTAGAGAAATTTTCCTCTCAAGTTATACAAAGTAGTAAGATAATCTTTCTTTGCAAGGGGCCTATCGTCTAATGTAGGGACGACCATACACTCTCTTGTTATCGATCTAGTCACCATGGAGCCCGCAAGTGTTGGCTTGTCTACATAAGTCATGGCAAGGTATCTGGTGGATCTTGAGTCCTGACTCGTACATATGCGAAAAAATGGTTTGCTTCTGACAGGTATACTGTTTGTTTTGTTTGCCATTGTTTAAGTGCAAAGTTAAAGCTCTTGTAACACATAGCTGAGTATGGCCTCCCGAACACTGTTGAACTCCCCCTACTATGAATAGGAGTAGGTCGGGAGCAAGGTCAGCTGGTGTTCGGACAGGTCGGCTCCTGTTCGGCTGCGCCAGCCGAATGTTCAAAATGTTTAAACATCCAGGTGTGAACGGTAGGTTCGGTCATGGTTGGCAGTCGGGTCGTGGTTGGCAGTCAGATTTGACTCAAATATAACTCAAATTCGATTCGATTTGTATAGAAAGGTAGGCATGGCCTAAATCTGGTCAGACTGTTGCCTAACTTCAGCCAACCTTGGTTAGTTGGTGTTCGGGGGAAGGTTCTGAATGTGTGCTTCAGGGGATTTTTAAGAACATGCAAACGTCGATCGATAGAGCAACTTTTCTTTTTGGCCAGGTCTTAAAACTTTCCAACAATCGATATATGGGTAACAATGCATGTCGTGCCTGTACCAGCCCAAAAACACATGTGTGAACTTTCCAGAGCGGAAGTCAGGTCTTTAAAAAGGTTTTCCCCATAAATTTCAAGATCGTGCTTTCGAGCGGCCTTTTTACGAGGCCGCCGTTACATCCTTAAAGGTTCATTTTTCTAACTTACTGCTGGGGAAGTGGTGCCTGAAATGGGACGAGAAATTCCTTTCCGGCTGTAGTAAGTGCTGTGTTATATGTGGCAGTATATTGGAATGCCACAGCCATCAACAAACTAGAGCACCTTACATGTACATACGTACTGCTCCTGCAATCCGGACACTGTAAGGCCACAGGAAGTAATTTTTATGGATGACATCAGCGCGTGTATTTGCTTTTGCCTGATTTCTAAAAAAACAAGAATTATGTTGCCCTCAACATGCCAAAAATAGACAAATATGTCGTAAAAGTCTATCGGTTCAGAGACCATCAGGGATCCAGCAAACCTGAGGTACAATTGCTCGCATTTGATGGCAAGTGTTGACAGTCTAAGGTGTTCCATCGCATATGAATACCCAGTATAGTAGCTGCCCATGTTGGTACGACAAGCTCCTTTCTACAAATGCTCTAGTTAATTGAGATGCATACACATTTACAAGGACAGGTAATACTGTTGAATACAGGAATAAAAGACCTGTTGGTTGTGATATCATGTTATGTCGCCTCAACTCTTGTTTAACAACTTAAGGTTGATGATCCCAAAATGTAAGAATCTTGATTTTTGGTCCGTCTTTTTTGTTTTTCTCTATCGCATTAAATTTGGAGTCTATGGAGGATGTCTTCCATAAAATTTACTTGCCACAAATTTGAAAATGTAGGAATCTTGATTTTTGGTCTGCCGTGTTTTTTCCGCCCTATCGCATTAAAATTGGAGTCTGCGGAGGACGTCATCCATAAAATTTACTTGCTATGGCCTAATACCTCTCCGTGTACTCAGAAGATTTAGCCGAACGTAGAAGACCTGGAGGTGATTAATGAATGTTTAAGATACAATCTGACTTGTACTGACACTCTGGAGCCAGAACATGAGTTAATTAAACCCAACGCCGGTAATGTTGTGCAGGTTCAGGGCCGTAGGCTTGTTATATTGAGACGTTAATATAAAGGCGTACTCGGAAAATGAGATGAAGCGCTTGAGGGCTAGGAGCTTGTGTAATGTCTTCATGCATGTTGCACCTCGGTGTAATGACTACAAATGTGATATAGATCACCCACCGACCATATCCTCACCTCTGGTACAGGTGTTCACCCCTCACCGCTGAACTTCAACGTTATCGCAGCTAACATCCACCCCTATCGACATTCCAGGACATTGATCGATTTCCTGGAAGCAGCCCGGGGATTTTCCCCACATTATCGGAGGTGTTGGAGGCTATGTTCACAGGCTGTTGACTCGACAAAATGTTCGGGGCGGTTGGAGCAGATCCTATTATTGGTGACACGAGACGTGGCTGCTGCCACGATACTTTCACATTCACACCACTTAGTAGTATGTTCGCAAGCTACAAGTACTTCATTGATTTACCAGGCTACGACTGACGTGACCAGTCTCTAAAGAAATCAAACTGATTAAGTTTGGATTTTGCTTACGTTTAAAAAAAAATCTGTATAGATTCTGACGTTTCCATTAACTGAGCTTACCCGTACTTCAACTTCTCTTCTATCAGTAGTTGTCTCTAAAGAAATCACGCTGATTAAGTTCGGTTTTTACTTACGTTTAACCCTCAAACCACCACAGGTTATTTGCGACGAATCTTACCGCATGGGGTCAAAATTGACCCCATAATGTTTTGCACGAATACGGCTTTTAGTGTGACTCTTTTTGCGATTTTTATGTATGTATAGTTTCATTAGTCTATGAGGGATAGTTTGACATGATTAGGTGTGAATAATTTCTGCTCATTATCATAATTTAATGTAATTTCACTAGAGGTCCACAGGAAGCCATGTTGATGACATTTGACCCCAATTCCATAGGCAACTTAGTCAAGATTCACAACTATTGAGTTTCCTGATTCAATATTGCGTTCATTCAAAGCATGAGGTCATGACAGCATAAAGCTCAAGCAAACATATCATCTGGAAGAAATTTCGGGGACAACAAAAGACGCAGATGTGTTACAAAATACAGAACATTTTTCTATGGTCTATTTCGACCCCATTGGACAACGCATAAACTTTCTAGGAGAACTCAATAAACAATGAGCCAATCTCAGTAAAACCGTATAAGAAGTTACAAGACATATATACAAACAAACTCATAGGAGGAATTTCGTTTTCGACAAGAAATGTCAAAATGGCGCATATCTATATTCGCCTGGGGTCAGTTTTGACCCCATACGGTGGTTTGAGGGTTTAAAAAAGTCTGTATAGATTCTGACGTTTCCATTAACTAAAAGCTTTCCCGTACTTCAACTTCCTGTGGAAATAATATTCTCTGTTCTATCAGTAGTTGCAGCTGACTCTTACAACAAAGCCGAGCTTTCACGTACCGCCGTCTTTTTAGAAACTGTAATCATTTCTTGTAATCACAAAGAGCTTGCTTTGATTGCCTTGGGCACTCCAGCACCCTGAGCTTTTAACACACACTTCAACCACAGGTTCCTTATCTAGTTATTGCCGAGCCACGGAACCGTGTGCAATTTGACCCGAGCTAAGTGCAATGATGGCAGCACATTTGCCCAGCAGTCAACGGTAACAAATTAAAGTTTCCTCAGGATAGGGTCGGTAAAACCGGAAATAGGAAAGGGGAGTGATATATCATATGGCCACGCGCGCATCTCATGGCTCATAGAATAGGAAGCCAGCTTATAATGGAGCAAATACGGGGGCGTATTTATAATGCACCATCTGTGATGTATGTACATTGTATGTGCACTGTCATCACGTGAGGTGACTTGATTCATTAAAGGGGCATTTTGTAACATTTTTGCAGCAAAAACTTGAAATATTTTAATAGAAAAAAGTCTTCGTGGGGTTGGAATTTACGTCCACATTTTGCAACATATTTGTGCAATTATCTCACATTTCTGAGATATGTGGTTGGTGCTAAGACAGCCCACACGAGGCGCACTCAGTTTGTGGTGCCACCACAAAATACCAGAATGTAAACAAACATGGCTGACAGCTGTGTTTACAACTTTTATACACACTCGTAAGGCGTCATATTTTGGCACCTCCACTTCCTGAATGGTAATTATTTGGAATGGAGTAGGGTTGATTTAACTTACTTTGTAAAGAAATGACCAGAAAATTTACTTCTTGTATTGTCCTAATGTTACATAATGCAGCTTCAATGGACATGAAACCATCGTGGTAAGATCGCCACCACAGCTGCATGTACGTGGCACTGTGACGTCATTGTCTGCCCCGCCATTTTGATTCACGAGCATGACGGCTGAAATTCCCAAGCGATATTATTAGGTTGCTTGGCGTAACCCCTTTATGTGCAGGCGTCTATATGACCCATTATTTATTGCTCGAATATTCCGCAGTCTGAGGAAATTTCCATTTCAGAGAGGGGTGATGAAGTATATTCGAAGTGTAGATAATCTATGTACATAAATTCACTTCCTCAATTTTGAAATCCCCAAGGTAGTCGACTTTCGTGCAAGTGCAGAGTTTGATTGCATATTGAATGCACAGAAGGTAAGAGGAAGGCATTCTGCATTCGGGGTCACCTTGTAGTATTCAACGGGAAAAGGTAGACAGGCAGGTTTCTCCAGAGAGCATATGGTAACTAGAGTTCCACGACCTCATACCTTCGCCAAATGAGGTTAATATTATATGACTGACGAATTATAGATTTCCCCCTAATTATGCCAATAAGATCCCCATTTGCATGAATTACGTCAGTTGATCATATTCTCCTCCCAATGGCAGTGTTATCGTAACAAAGAAGGCCATTCTAGCATTTTCTCATAAATTATGCAAATGAAGTCCTGATTTGAATAAGTTATGTTGAATGATGTTCACCTCCAGTCAACTTCGAAATGCGCAAGTATGAAATTGCCAGCATCAACCACTATGGAATTACAGTATTTTCTCATTAATTATGCAAATTAGGTCTTCATTTACATGATTAATATATGGCGATGTTCCTGTCATTCTTAATTACACATGTCACAAGGTAGAATAGTCCTTAATGGAAGATAGGTAAATTATAGAATTCCCTCATTAACTATGCAAATTAGATCCTAATTTGCATAATTGTCATCTAATTATGTCAAGCATCACGTAAGCTACCTACATACCCAATATCAAGACGATCCGTCAACTGGTTCTTGAGTTATCCTACTTTAAACATTTTCATACAAATGCTCCTGCAGTTCCAGGGCAAGCCGCTAGGGGGCCCAAACTTACGTCACTCCTTGCCGAGCACAAGAGCTACCTACCATCCAAAAATCATGACCCTAGCATGTCCAGATCACGAGATATCAAAACCGGAAGTTCCGCTGCAGTACCATAACAAGCCGCCAGGAGGCCCAAAATCTAATCAGTTCGAGCTCTCATCAAGACCTATCCACCTACCAAATATCAAGATAATCCATCTAAGCCTTCTCGAGTTATGCTGTTGACAGACACACAGACAGACAGACAGACAGACACACGGCCACGAAAACATAACCTTCTTGGCGAAGGTAATAAATGAAGCTGCCACTCACTGGCGTGGTATAAGTCTGCACCGCGAACTGATGTCTCACCACTCATTCGTTATATCTGTCAGCCTGTCGCTTCGAAAGAAGGAAGGTTTATTCTAGGACGAGCCATTTTACAATCGCGACGTTCCATACATGATACAAAGTCGTCTTTCACGAGAGACATGCGATGTTTTGTGGTTATTACTTCGCCATTATCACTAGTGTTTGTCTCGTCGAATGAGATGGAAGCCTGCTATCAGAGTCTCCCAGACGCCATTTGAGTTAATGAAGACCGGTTGTTGGCAATGCAAAGAAAGATGAGTCGCCTTTCTTCTGTAGGAGAACAAAAAGGACACAAGAAATACATTTAATTAACTTGACGATTCTAAATTCAATTATGGTTTCCACGAGTCCCGATCAATTCGTTCTGCGTGGGCCATTGTTGACTACGCGCATGCCTCAAGGCTTCACGAAAGGCAAATTAAACTTTACAGTTCATCCTCGGATCGCCTGATTGTATTTGTGCATGCTCGGGTGATGAGATATTCAATGTTTACCGGTTAATCGGCTTAGAACTTAACAAATGACATGGAATGTGTTATCGCTTGCAGGAAAGCGACAATGAATAAAGGAAAGATAGACGAACGGAAAGAAACTAAGAAAGATTAAGATTCGTAACGCTCCGTGAATAAGTGTACATGACATTGAAATAACATTTCACAACATGTTCTCATTTATATTTAGATCTTGAACAATGGAAGACACATCACTTCAGGTTGCAAGTTTCTATAGACTCAGGTACAAATCAGTACAAAGGTGTGCGACTGTTGATCATACACATTCAATTTGAAAAGAATAACAATAAACAGCGCAGTAACAACATGACAAAATTCAATCGACATTTATCTTGATTTCTAGAACTGTTGCTGATTTCTCTAGCTTTAGCAACACATAAGACACTTGTCACGTACTTATTCTAACATGGGCCAGGGACAGTTTGTTTAGAACTGTATCATAATGCATCAATAGAACGCGCTGAGCTAAACAAAACTGTCAAAAATTTCCACTATTCTTAGAGTAATGCGCTACATTGGTACTCCACATACATGCAAGCTTGGCAAGGTAGTTCGTGGCAATGGTCTTCACATCGGCAGCTGTTGAGTTCAGGTCTCAAAACGTTGGTTTATGTACGTCTTTACTGCAAGACACAGCTTACAGTAGCAGCATTCATTGGCTGAAATGCAGTATGATTTTACAATTAAAAAAATGTAAAAGCAATAAAGATACATAAATAAGATAAAAATTACAAACCTTGCAATACTCGTCTAAGTGCTTATTTGCACTCGTCTAAACGCTAACACTTTATCGTTGAGTAGGTCAACCGGGTCAGGCAATGTACTCTTCCGAAATCCAGCGGTCCTACATTTGAATTGCGTTATCTGGTGTTTAGATCTAAGATTCTTGCCATGGAGACTCACACGGTTGGGCGGCAACCATTTCCAGAAAGTCGTGGAGCTCAACAAGGAGAGAGCAAACTTAGTACAGAATTCGCGCCGTCTGTTGAATAGAGATGAAAGTGACAATTGATTCAGAGCCATACTGTGGCTAACAAAGTTCGGAAAGGGGTTTCACATCAAACATATTAGCATCACTGGATGGAACTTCCTACAAACCTGTCGGATACCGACCTGGGATGCATGTAGATTATAATTATAAAATTATTATTAACAGTTATGCCATTTACAGTACTCAAAAAATGAAACCATCCCTTTCCAAAGTAGCCTCTCTGGAGCTTAGCATGAAAGTTCATCTGAGTTCACTTGGTAAATTACATAATTAAACTGTTTTCCATCTCAAAACGAAATTAAGTCACCGGAATTTTCGACCGAATCCCTCGGCCGTCTTTAGCTATCTGACCCAAGTGCTGTAGACAGGTGATTTTTTCCGTACGTGTGACGTCAGCACTGGGTCAAAGTTCGTCGGAAGTCGGTACCGCCCCCCATCCCCTGTTGAGAGTAGGTTGGTGTGCCCTGATGTAGATGGCTTCCTTCACTCCTCTCACAAAATAGTCGCGTTCAGTACCTAGAATGTTAACCCCTTCCAGAGACACGGTGTGGCCCGGAGATTCAATGTGAATGTGTTTTGAGACATTCTGGAGCTTGCTCGCCAAGCTGTGAGAGTCTTTCACGTTTGAGTTCTTATCGTTATAAGAACTCAAACATGACAGATATGCTCTCACAGCTCTCAGACTCTCACAGCTCTCAGACTCTCCGTCTTTCGCTAATAAAGTATCTTGTTTTACATTTATTCAGGACTGAAGATTTTCCAAGACGACAAATACATACTGTGAAAGGGATTTATGTAGATTTCATTTTTTGCCAGTTTGCAGTGATAAAGGTTTATCGTTCAAGCACTGTGCAACACTTACATAAGGCAGCTAGCGCTAACAGTTCTTCCACCGTATCAGGGTAAACCAGGCCTTCTTGTACGTTCCTTCAATGCTCATGAATGATGGCTCTTTATCATGCACAACAGGGACAGGACAGGTAAAAGTGGTACTTGAAGTATCTTACTATGCTGCAGGTTACTACTCAGACAAAATATAAGCAACCAACCTTCCTTAGTAAGTACCAGGCGATACCGTATATCAGCATCTTATCTGTTTTTACCTTCTTCAAGAAGGCGTAACACTGCCAATCCATCTAGCTTCTGATGTACTTTCGCCGTCCGTACTTAAAGGGGAAAATACCGTTGCGCGAAAGCGATAAAAGACGCCGTTGTTCATTCTTCATGTCCTTGGCAACAGCTCTTGACAGCCTTACAATCCTACAGTGGCTATGATTCACAGTTTCCAGCTAACTACCGCCACCCAGTTTGAAGACAAAGGATTTATCTAGGTTCCTTTAAATGGCAAAGCGGGGCAAAGTTTGATCTCTTCCTAACGCGTAACAAATTACCTGCCAAGAAAGTTTTCCCAGAAGGTGAGATGCGTTTGTATTACCTTTAATCTTTAGCGATGAAATATGCATTGTTTCTGCAAGGGGAAGTAGAAACAAGGTGCATTTAATCTGCAAGACATCTCGGCTGGAGTTTAGGTCACGGTAGGCTCCAGACAAACGCGCCACGCTCCCCCCTGAGCACAGAGAAACTAATGAACACGTCTCGTGAGGGGTCATCAAGTCACTGCGCGCGATATTTTACCGTCACAACAGATGGACGTGTCCGCTATGTCCTCAAGGTTACCTGGAAAAGTGATTTATAGCTCTGTTTCTATCGATAGTTGCAGTAGTGTAGCTCGATTGTTACCATCAGATGACATTAGTCTATGTTTACACCCACTGCACGAAAAGTTGGATTTACCAAAGGTAGTAAATGCCAGTAAAATCGGGTTATACTTTGTAAACAGTACCGGACTTGACAATGGTAGTAAATAAAAGTCAAGCCCGGTAATTTCGGACTTAACAATGATATAGTAAATGAAATACAAAGTAAACATTACCCGACTTTACTGGCATTTACTACCACTGGCACTGGTTAATCCGACTTTTCGTGCAGTGTCCCATCACATTTGGAGACCCGACCCCTTCTGTGCAAGCTAATTATGTTTACCTTCGCAGAAGGAAAACATATTGTTTTTACTGTTTCTTCTTCTTCTTCTTCTTCCTCTTCTTCTTCTGCGAACAAATAAAGTCAATGACCTGGACCAGACGTCTGTCACTATGGTAACTTGTGCTGAGGCAGACACCCTGTGGTGTTGGATAACATTATGTAGCAGGCCATAGTTGGAGGGGCTGGTCAGCATATATTATATATTAATGTGTTTGAGTAAGAGTAAACAGAGCAGTAGTTTGCTGGACTAGACCATGTGAAGGAAAAAACATTATGCATTTCTTTCCAAATGTTACCTTTCTAGTTCGTATTAAACTTTCTACTTTAAACGCTATTGCAAACTCTTGCCCGAAGGTCAATTGCAGGGGAACGCACAGTTATAATAACGTACAAGGTAAAAAAAATGTGTAGTCTATACATCTAACAAATGTTTCTACGTATATTACTGAAGGGTTTGACTTCTTAGGAAGCAGTGGCTAATAAACAATCCCACCTTTTTAATGCTAAGTGGATTTTGTGATCTTAGAAAAAATATTGCTTTTTAAGGTTTTTAGACATATAACCCTATCCCAAACCCCAACCCTACCCTAACGCCTTATTCTGGTATCCTAATATTGTTACAATATTTATATATAACTTTCAGACGAATTACTGTTCTGGCATATTATTAACATAGTCATCTTACCTTGACAGTTTATCTGTGTTGGTAGAAGTTATTATGAAGCGAGTTTAAACTGTAATTTCCAACACTGAAAATTGGACTTTGACTGTACAAGGAATGAGAGATCCACCGCTTCAGTGACGTCACATTATGCAGATGACACACGTGACTCGGTGAGTAGTGGATTATGGGTTGCAGAAAGTCTGTGCATGAGGTATTAAAGAGGCCATCTGCACCAGGGCATTACATCCATCCCTCAACAAAGACGGGGGACGCCACAGACTTTCTGCCACCTATATCAACTGTGTATCTCTAATCCTTGACAAAGACTGGAATTGAACAGTCGAAAATTTCTTGTGTTGGAAATTACAGTTACAAATTAAACTTTCTTCACAACATAATCATCTATCTGTATGTGCAGGCACGGAATTATAGTATTATTTCCAAAATCCCATTTGATTTCTATTCGTAACGTAAGATATGTTAATTTTTCCCCAACTCTTAATGATAAATTCTATGCCACAGCACTCTACGAAAAACACATTAGTGCATTACTGTGCTTAATTGTATTATCAGGTAATATCAAGTGCATCTGAGCAGTTGAAAGTGAAAGAACACATATTGGAAAGTAGTTAAGATCAAATAACTATGCAGGAAAGTCCCAGCGCTACAAAGTCTTTACTCCCAGTGCATCTAAGCAAATTTGGCAGAACCATCTACAAGTTGCCCAAGTTGCCCAATCGATATAGACTACTGCTGGAAGATGAACTTTTCAGTCAGATCACGCATGCGCTAGTACTTAGTCAATCCCCCGCGACCAATCTTACCGGACGCCCAATTAACATTCTATCGTCATGTCAATGGGTCATCTTATTACCCATTAAATCACCTGCGCGCCCGGTCAATAGCGATTGTTTCAAGCGTTTTACCTTCCGTGAAAGACTTTTTGTTCGTGTAGGTTGTTTGGAAATACGTCTGGAATAGATTACTGAGAGTAAATTATTCTTTACTTCTTTGATGAGAATTCTGGGCTAACAAAAAGACCAAGAGATAAGAATGGACAAGACGTCCCTTCTTCGGTAAAGCCCCTGTCACATATACCCGGATATGGCCTCCCGAACACTGCCGAATTCCCCCCAACCATGGTTAGGAGTAGGTCGGGAGCAAGGTCGGCTGTGGTTGGCTGGTGTTCGGCGAGGTCGGCTACTGTTCGGCTGCGCCAGCTTAATGTTTCAAAATGTTTAAAACATCCAAGTGTGTACGGGAGGTTCAGCCATGGTAGGCTGGTGGCTGGTTGGTATTTGGGAGTAGGACCGTGGTTGGTAGTCAAATTTGACTCAAATTTAACTCAGATTTGATTCGATTTGTATAGAAAGGTCAGACTGCTCCCGAACGTCAGCCAACTTTAATTGGCTGGTGTTCACGTCAGGGGAAGGTTCTGAATGTGTTACAAGGGCTTTAGTGTCGTGTCATACATTTCCATACCAGCTTCCTTCCTTCCTACTTGTCCTGCCCATTTTTCTGCACGTATTGCCTAGTGAATAAATATGAGCCTCACGATCTCTCTTTATTTCCTGGAGACAGCCCGTCCATTCCCATGCGTCCTGTGCGCATACTGTAGTATTACGCTGCTTTAGGCTAAATGGAAGGTCAAGTAGAGCAGATTTTTCAATAATCTCTTCAGAAATCCCTCTGGAACCAAGAAGTTTGCCGTTAACAAGTTTTCCACCAGACACATCGTGTTCAAAAGTCCATAATCACCCACTCATCATTGATGGAGAAGCAGCATTATTATGAATATATTTACGACACTTTCTTGTATATATGTAGAGATAACCCATAAAAAACGCAATCACTGTAAAAAAAAATCACTGCTTGGCAACTTTCCGGATGAGGATTTTATGTTTAGTTTTGCCAGAATTATGTCTATATCCGAGTTTTCCGACACCATTTCGTAGAGTATCTAATCTGCAGGTACATTTATGGGTGACCTCTAGCGCTCCCGGCTTAGTACTGAATTCCAATCTCGAAGCCTGATAAGTGACATCTCTTATTGCCCATGGATTTTACATGCGGAAGATCTATTGAGGTCCTCCGGAATTGTAAGGACGCTGAATAATTCAGCCTAAAAATCCAGCTCTAAAATACGGGCAGCAAATAATTAGAACGATCCCGTTTTCAGAAGCAATTTCACCAACTAGAAAAGAGAAACATAACTTAATGCTTTTATGGTATATACTGTGTCCAAATATTGACATAACATGCTGCTTACTGTAATTGCAATTGCAGGGGACGGAATTATAGCTACTGCAATCGCAAACACCATACGTTATATGGTTCATTTAGTCACCGCCTTGGGTGCTCTTACTCCATTGGCTATTTTGGTGTAACGGAAGAGTTCCTTTAATCAACGAACTTGTGATAGTACCAAGACGCCCATTCAAACACATAAAGTTAGGCGCGAAGGGCTATTTTACTACCACGGAGCTGTAGCGAAGAAGACATAAAAATCTCATCCTACACGTGCTTCCTCGCTGATCAAAGCACGACAGCATGCATTATTTTCTGCATTAGAAATCCTTTCTGTTTTATGGCGACACTATTTACCACTCTAGAGTGTCTACGTATGCCAATACAAAGTGTGTCACCGTATATTCTTTCACCTCTTGTATGTGTAATTTGCAGATTAGTGCGTACAACCCTCTTGTGGAATCCATATACGAACACGCTTGGATATTGCTTTGTTTTCAGAAAGTTCTGTGGCAATCTTTCATTGGTAAAAGGACGTTTATCCGTTGTGACACTGCGCGAAACGTTGGATTTACCAAACGGTAGTAAATGCCAGTAGAGCCGGATGATGCTTACTTTGTAAACAGTACCGGACTTGATAAAACTCAATTTCGGACTTAACGATGATATAATAAATGAAATTACCGGACTTGACTTTTATTTTTTACCATTGTCAAGTCCGGTACTGTTTACAAAGTAAACATTACCCGATTTTACTGGCATTTACTACCATTTATATATCCAACTTTTTGTGCAGCGTGATCATCAACTAGCTCTAGAGGATGTTTAATAATAACAGATAACCTTTATTGTACATTCATATGCCCTGTCGGGCTAAGTACAGGTGAACAGATGAAAATGTATATACATGTTTGCAATACAAACAGGACTACTGATACAAATTTAACTACATTAGCACTTAAACAACACTAATACAGAGGTTCGGCTTCTTCTCGTTTCTTTGATGACCCAATGCTTGTCCTAGCCATGGTTACAAACCTTGCATGGTGTGTCTACACCACGAGCCTATGCATTCTTGATGAAGCAATACGTGAGTTTTCTATCAACCTCTTTCCGAAGGGCGCAACTTAGGATGCATGGGTATGAATAGGTCAGCTTGATTTGTGGTGTATAGAAGATCACAACAACCGATATTAAGCACACTAAGTCATGGGTATAATACCTACTGTATTGCACAGTGTGTATATAGATTTTTTACGTTGCAGTTTATAGGGGCATATAACACTTTGAGCCACTCTTGGGTTTATAGGCAATTTTAGCAACACTCCTTGTACTAAAACGCCACCCCGTAATTCTTTTGGCCACAGGGTTGGGCGGCGAGTAAAGCCCCTGTCACCCATTCAGAACCTTCCCCGAACACTAGCCGACCAAGGTTGGCTGAAGTTCGGGAGCAGTCCGACCACCTTTCAATATGAATAGAATCAAATTTGAATTAAATTTGAGTCACGCCTACCTTTCTACACGGATCGAATGGAATTTGAGTCAAATTTGACTGCCAATTAGGCCCCGACCTACTCCCGAGCACCAGCCAACCTTGGCCAAACCTCCCGTCCACTCCCGAATGCTTAAAACACTTTACCAGTTACATTTGGCTGGCGCAGCCGAACAGTAGCCAACCTGGCCGAACACCAGCCAACCACAGCCGATCTTGCTCCCGACCTACTCCTAACCATGGTTGGGGAGAGTTCGGCTAGTGTTCGGGAGGCCATATTCGGCTATGTGTGACAGGTGCTTTAAGCCTCGCCATGCCAAACTCAGTAAAAAGAACTCAATACTATATTTCTTTGAGCGATGGCTGTAGAGTATGTTACTTGACGTTGTTATGACTTGGAAAGATTGGCTGCAACGCATGCCCCATTAAGCCTACTCCATGCCCAGAGTAGGCCACGTGGTTATGTAATACAATTATTCAATGGACAATACATTGCTTCTTCATATCCGCGGAGATGACATCGGCTCGAGTATTGGTTTGTTTTCTGGCGTGATTGATTCAATGGTGTTATCAACATTGACTTCCTCGTGGTCGGTTGCTTTTAGTTAAATCTTATCGGCAAAACTTCGTGACCAGTTAGTAATTCTAACAAGATGCTCCGTCTTCTTCAACTGTGGCTGCTGACCTGTATCTCAGGAACACGTCAACCTGAGTTAAAATATGTGTTGACCTTGTTTGCTTTACAAGTTGTTGGAGACTCAACATAGATTTATTTGTAGTCAAACCACGGCGTGGTTTGTTATCAGCAAATGTGCAGCCCGCAGTCAATGTGGTTATGATATCAACACAGGCCACATGTTATTAGAGGTTAAAACAAAATGTTTTGTTCCCTTTTATAATTTTATATAAAACTTTTACACCAAAAATTGAAATATTTTGATTGACAAAAATCTTCATGTGATTGCTGTTTACTTCCACTTTTCAACTTATTTGTGCAATTATCTCACATTTCTGACATTTATGGTTGGCGCTAAAACCGTCCACTCGAGTCGCACCACTAACTACCAGAATGTAAACAAACATGGCTGACAGCTGTGTTTGCAACTTTGCAACACACTCATAAGACGTTTTAATTTGCCACCTCCACTTCCTGAATGGCACTTATTTGTAATGGAGTAGGGTTGATTCAACTTAGTTTGTAAAGAAATGACAAATTTACTTTTTGTATCTTGCTAATGTTACATAAAGCAGTTGTAAATATTATTTCCACCAATGCATAAGCCAGAAAAAATGTGCAAAATTATCATTTGAAACTTGTTGCTACCGCCAGTTGCATACTAGTAGTTTGGCAGGTGGAGTGATTGAAAGAGCAAGGCGAACCAATAAAAGTCGCTCTAAAAGGCTGCTAAGAGCAAAACAATTCCCCGTATAACTGTGCACTGTCTCTTTCCAGGCATTTGAATCTACATCAAGGGAAATCACATTATGTGCGTAGTAGGGTTTAACACTAAATCTTCCAAATTAAAATTCCTCCCCCAGTATTCGTAAGGTAGATTCCCTAAAGCCCCAGTCACGCATTCACGAATTTGGCCTCCCGAACGCCAGCCGAACGTCCGCCGTCCATGGTTAGGCATATGTCGGGAGCAAGGTCGGCTGGTGTTCGGCGAGGTCGGTTACTGTTCGGCTGCGCTAGTTGAATGTTTCAAAGTGTTTAAAACATTCGGGTCTGGACGGAAGGTTCGGGCATGGTTGGCTTGTGGTTGGGAGTAGGTCAACAGTGTTCGGGGTCAGATTGGACTCAAAAGTAACTCAAATTCGATTCAATTCGTTTAGAAAGGTAGGAGTGGCCTTAATCTGGTCAGATTGCTCCCGAACTTCAGCCAACCTTGGTTGGCTAGTGTTCGGGGAAAGGTTCTGAATGTGTTACAGGGGCACCTACATTGAGAACAATTTCTAATCAAATGTTACTCTATGATATATATACTTTTCATAATAATAATCTCCTTTCACCACAGTGATAGCGAACGTCCCGTCTTATCGGAACTTCCCTCAGTCTACTGCCGTGCGAGTCGGGAGAAGTGTGACCTTGACCTGTGCATTTGACGGCCTCTCTCCAAATGACGTAGTCAACTGGCACTGGTACAACCCAGAGACGGAGGCCAAACTCCACCACATCTCTTCTGGCAGCAACGTAGCCCCGGAGTTTTCTCGCTTCTCGGTGGTGGGGAACAGCCAGAGCGGGGAGTTCAACCTCCTGGTCCGAAACGCTCGCCCTGAAGATGAAGGAAACTACCGGTGTAGCGTCTTCTCGGTTAGGGAAACCAAAGATGCCAAGTTAACAGTCATTGGTATGTACAAGGTTAGCTAGCTCAGCAGTAGAGTAATACTATGTCGATGGTAATGTCAAACAGGAGTCCGTAGGGACAAACCTCGGTGAAATAATCATGTTGTTTGTGGTGTGGGATAATGTGTTTGGTACCTTCGTTCACTACCCACATGCCAAATGCCGACTGCTACGAGTAAAAAAAACAACGTGCATCATCTCGAGCATACTGGCAGACCACATGCCAAACTATATGCCAATACAGCAAACGGATCGTGAGTTACAGCTGCGAACGTACAGACATAACTTATTACAATACTCCGCCGGAGGTTACTGACCTCCTTCACGGAGTAAGTGATAACTCAAACCAAAACTGCTTTATAGCAAAATACACACATCAGATTTTACCTATAACTCACATTCAGTGACATATCGCATCAGGTATTTGGAAGTTGACTATCTGTATTCAAGCAAAGTGTTGCTTTACAAATGGACGGGAGAATACTTGAATGTGCGATGCATCTGGAAACGTGATAACGTATCAACCCCACACAACATTCTCGTTCTTTGAAAGTTGTAACTTATTGCTTAATAAAGGAGAGATGGCCAAGATAGAAGCTTCTCCTGAGGCAATCGCCATCATTCACACCTACGACCTACTTATCCCCTGAAATCGCCCAGAGAAGACCTGATTTTTCTTTGATAGGGTATTCACGGCAGTATATTCAGTGCGCGTTCCGCAGCTGATAGCATCAATCCCGCATTGCCGCGAGCTATCATCTGTCAGAGCACGGACGAGTGAAGCTCTGTAAAGCTTAAGTGAGATTCTCCACGCCTTTAACAAGTCCTGGTCTCTTCACGCCGTCCACTAATTCTCTTAATACTGCAATTCTATTCCCAGCCCAACTACTAATTGCCGCAGCGGGAAAATACAAAGGACCAACCTTGTCTATTATGTGTAAAAACCTCTGTAGAGAAAGAGGGAAGTGCAATAAAACTGCAAATCTGTGCTCAGTTAAGTCACTAATTGCCGCAGCGGGAAAATTCAAACGACCAGGGCTATCTTCACTACGTAAAAGCTGTCTATTTTTAAATATTGCATTGCAGAAGCTTTGAGGACGTGCCAGTAAACTATATAGTTGATTTATGTAGGTGTGTTATCGCTGGAAGCTTGTCCAGACTGTACATGATGTACAAAATGACTAATAAACTGGTGGACGTACCAACTACTAAGTATCTGATACCAGCTCAGAAAAGAACAAGAAGGAGCCATGCCTTCAAATACCGGAGTTATCAACCAACGATCGAGGTGTTCAAAAACTCGTATTTTCCTAGAACTACCGTAGAGTGGAACTCGCTGCCACCAAGAACAGTTTGGGCATCATCATCAGATAGCTGTAAACAACTCCTTCAGTTAGATGTGCAAATGTTTGGTGAAGCAGGTCGTTCAGTGTAATACAGCGCCGAATGCCTGTGAAGCTGGTGTGTTACGCCGAAGGGCAGTTATTCCGGCTATACAGATATAGATGTAAATTATGAACTGAAGTGACGCGATGACTTAAAAGTTGGACCAGATACGGGATTCATGCGTTGATGAAACTGCAGGCGCATGGGAGTCGCTGTGATAAATATCCTGTCTAAAACACCATCGCTCAAGTTGCTGCAGCTACAAAAACTTCGGACCTTCGCTGACACCTCCTAAAATAGCTTCTAAAAGCGCGTCTGCCAGTCTTGATGAGATCACGTACTACAGCTGACTTCTTCATCATTGGATATCCCAGGCACCATTAAGTTGCATTCAAAAAAGTATTTCCCAAGTCAGATGCGTGAGCTCTTTTATAGTTAGGTCTCGAAACGGGGAAGAATTACATTCGCAGAAATACAACTGGCCAAATTCAAAGAATTCTAAACGTTAATGAAATAGCGCTGGTCTTTACCTTGGAATTGGTTTTCGCAACTTTCATAATCATCATTCGTCTCCCAAGGCTTTCATAATAGTTGTCATATAACTTCTTGTCGAGGACTGACTATTAATAATATTCTCATAGGAATATGTAACACAAACACCAAAGGAAAACCATGGTCGCACTACAGTATCTAAGATACTATTTAGAGGATAGAGAATGGTCGTATGCATTGCCGTCTAAAACATACATGGTAACATAACTATACAAAAAGCTATTATATAATGATTAAAGTACAAAATGTTCCCGTTATATCTGAAATGATATGGGGGGGGCGACCGTCTCCATTGCCGTTCTTCAAACACAGATCCATGAGCAAGCAGCAATGGGAGAAGATTTCTAGACTACGTTCATCGCCTCTCCTATCCAGTTCCATGGACTTTAAAACTACTTTCTGGCCCGTTATCGAGAGAAATACTGATTTACGTCGTACAGCTCCATGTTGATATCGTTAAGCTGTATCAATAAAACCCTTACTTTAGCTCCAATAAGCAGAAAGTTCCCCATTTTGGCCGTTATCGACCGGAGGAAATCTTGTTATTATCGGTTGTATGGACTGTACGACTTCGAGACACGAACACCCATTACACTAAAAACTGTCTACATGGCTAGACAAGTTGAAGTTTGATACGTAAGGAAAGATGACAATATTGGTATGCATGTCTGGTTAAACAGAAATGGGCGGTAATGAATACTTGATTTATAAATTGAGTTGTCTTTCAGCAAACACTTTAGTTTGAAAGAAAAAAACGCTTGCCTCTTTATCGGAAACTGATACAGACCACATGTCGGTAGAACGGTCGAAGAATCGGGTTTTAAGAGAGACACAGGCCATAAGAAGTCTGATTCATGCCCATTGACCGAATGTTAATGCTGACAAATGTAATTTCGCGGGGGAGACATCTGTCTACGGGTCTCAGTACCATCAAAAGAATGCACAACACGTAGGAATTCAAGCCCGGCTCAGTATGAATGATACACTTTAAAGCCAAACATATTGGACACTACTAGCGTGGCAATGGTTGTATTGATCATGTTCATGGATCGTTCGTCTAAATTTCGAAACAAAAAGTGTGACGTATTGGGCAAGTAAGTTTTTGTACGCCAAAAAAAAACAGTTACTCAAGCAACTAAATATGATTTTGGAAACGGTCCTACGTTTCGAGTAGCATCCACTACTACTTTTTAAAGGGGCATTATGTATAATTTTTGCACCAAAAATTGAAATATTTTAATTGAAAAAATATTCATATGATTGCTATTTACTTACACTTTTCATCATATTTGTGCAATTATCTCACATTTCTGACATTTATGGTTGGCGCTAAAACCGTCCACATGAGGTCCACTCAGTTTATGACACCACTACAAACTACCAGAATGTAAACAAACATGGCTGACAGCTGTTTGTCCAACTAAAACACGCTCATAGGGCGTCATATTTTAGCCCCTCCACTTCCTAAATGGCACTTATTTGCAATGGAGTAGGGTTAATACAACTTACTTTGTAAAGAAATGACCATAACATTTACTCCTAATGTTACATAGAGCAGCTTTAAATCTAAACCTGATATTGTCACTGCCATTGAGCAAGAAAACAGACATTGAAAATACAAACCATATAATGTTCTCATACGGTTATATCTACAGTTTTCCTCATAATGTAGTATGTACAACGTACAAGCCGTAGAATCAATACTGTCCGACCTAAATGCCATTCTACATTACACGTTGCCTGTACTGCCAAAAGTATACGATGATACTACATTATTTCCGTTAAAATAAGGCACTGTCGTACTTCAACACGCAAAGCCCGGAGAATATCGTGCCTTGTGTTATCTAGCTATGTTCACATTCTTCCGAAAATAGTTTCGTCAGGGAATTTTCTTTTACACAACACAACATCACTGGTTGTGAAAAAGAAAATCCCAATCTCCTATATTCACATCCTTTTCATGTATAATATTTATCTTAACCCGTAATATTTAATAGAAATTACCGAATGCGTCTTGGGGGTTTCTTTGTAAGTAGAATCAATCATGTGCAAGTCTTCTGTCTTCCCATGTTTGTACCGTCCCGTTTACATTTGAACCTGGGTCCAATGTCAAAGAATAGATTTCTTTATCGCTACAAAATGATAATGAAAGGTCGATTTAAATGCATCAGAATAATTCATGTTGGGAGACGCCGACATGGCAACTTGATAGCTATCTACATAATAGTGATAATTAAATGCAGAGCCAATCTGTCTGTATTACAGACGCTTAATATTACACCAAAGACCGCTACCGTCATCAGCTTTGGGGACTTTTGCGTGAGTAAAATGCTATTACCGAAATCATCGGCTTGGTAATCCATTGCTGCCCGGTGAATATAAGGTCAAGTACGTGCCCTGATCTAAAATACGGTATGGAATCAATTGAAAAGCCTTCTTTCTTTCATACACAATGTTCTTTCGTGTATGATAACAACATGATATATTTTTGCGTGGTGTCGAATGACCGAGTGGCTAGGCCAGCGGACACGAGATCGAGAGGTGACGGGTTCGATTCTTTGCTTTTTTGGCTAGATGTTGTGTCCTTGGGAAAGTCACTTTACACGACTTTCCTCACTCCACCCTGGTGTAATATGGGTTCAGTTGGGGAGGTAAAAGGAGGTGGAAGGAGAGGGATGGGCTCTGCCTTCCAATACCGTGCTCTAGACACAGTGGATTAACAACCCACTGCCTTTACGGCCTGAAAAAGGCTACGGCACTACCTTTACCTTATTTTGAATATTTTTCTATGATAGTTCCTCCACCGAAGGCACCGACCATCGTTGGTGATATGACAGCCCGTACGGTAGGCCAGGGACTGGCCCTGACCTGCGTGTCGGAGGGTGGGCGTCCCCTGCCGCAACTTCAATGGTTCAATGGCACGCGGCTCCACGCCATCCCAGCCGCCTCTCAAAACACAGAGAACCAAAAGGTCCTTCCATCCACCTTCCATCTATTCCACCGCCATACTTGACTATACTTGTACTACGTTGTAGATAATCTATTTCGATTTGTTTATGAAGACTCATTGATAAATTTTGCATGGTTTGTTATAATCGATTCTTATGATCTTTTACCTTGTATCATTATATATCTTCTCTTACCCATATATTGTATGCTTTTATTAGCAGGTAATGTATTGTTATAAGATACGTGTTGTATGTTTGTACGTTTGTCTGTATTCTTGTGGGTCAGTCGTCACCAGCGAGAGCTGCCTTGCTGACCCAGCCAGTGTAATGAGTTGTTTCATTTCTAATAAATACAAATACACAATCATACAAAGGTTTCCCTGGACCTGGTGATCCCGTTCCTGACGAGATGGGACAATGGCGCTCACCTAACGTGCTCGGCAGACCAGGGCTTCCCTAGTGTAATCACACCACAGAACACTTCTACCCGCATCAAAGTCTTATGTGAGTAAAATCCCAGTTGATGTCTTGTCCTTGAAACTTTTCATGTTGTAGAATTGGACCTGACAAAATGATATACGACCTGCTCAAGCTTTTATAGTCTAGCCTAATCCAACTGTATGAACTTGCTATCGCACATCAGGAACAGCACAAGCTAGCATGCAGCTTGATACATGTACAATGTCGTGAATGGCAGTAGGGGCGCGCGCTTAGATGAGTATCATTGCCAGTTGCTCGTTGAGGAAAGTATCAAGTTTTGATAAGATTGTTCACTGATACCGGCAATGTATTTTAGGTTGGAAATCTAAACTTATCTTAGAGTGAGGATCTTGGATGATAGGAATATGCATGTTGTAGGTAGCTGCCATTGAAGGCCCGCACAGGGGGTTGGTTTCTAAAATGAAATGAGGAAGGTTGATTGCACATATTGCATAAAAACTAATGATTTGTCCCTGTGAGTTTGTTTTGAAAAGTGCACAAAGAACACACCACTGCACGAAAAGATGGATTTACCAATGGAAGTTAATGCCAGTAAAGTCAGGTAATGTTTACTTTGTAAACAGTACCGGACTTGACAATGGCAGTACATAGAAGTCAAATTCGGTAATTTCGGGCTTACCAAAGTTTGTAAATGAAATTACCGGACTTCTGTACTACCATTACTAAGTCCGGTACTGTTTACAAAGTAAACATTACTCGACTTTACTGGCATGTACTACAATTGGCAAACCCAACTTTTCGTGCAGTACATTGAACTGATTTGACAGACCTTGCTTGTGCTGCAGATCCGCCTGTTGTCAGGGTTCCAAAGATGTCCTTCAGCGTTTCAGAAGGAGGGATTGCAAACCTGTCATGTTCCATAGACAGCAACCCGCCATCTGTCGTCATCTGGAAGAAAATCTCGGGAAGTTTGCCAACTTACAGCGAAACTAGGTCAGCTGCTGAAAGTTCAGGACAACTCATTCAATACTTAGTTATTGATCTAGATATGGGTCATTGTGTGAATCAATAATTGTGCAGATGCGATGCATTTGATTCAATACAGTGATCTTAATTCAATACAGTGCTCTTAATGTTGTTGCGTGACATTAAAAAAGGGGAATCTTCGAATTGATGGCCAGCATATCACACACATTAGTTATTTACTAAAACTAATAATTGCAATGCATGGTGTTATGATATATTGATATCAACATTAGTGATGATAATTGGTAATAATAGCAGTATCTTTTGTAGCTGCTACGGTAACAACCCCTGTCACACATTCAGAACCTTCCCCCGAACACCAGCCGACCATGGTTGGCTGAAGTTTGGCAGCAGTCTGACCAGATTTAGGCCACGTCTACCTTTCGACTAATCGATTCAAAGCGAATTTAAATGGAGTTAAATTTGATTGCCAACCACGCCCCGACCTACTCCAGAACACTAGCCAACACCAGCCAACCATGGCCGAACCTCCCGTCCACACCGGAATGTTTTAAACATTTTGAAACATTCCGCTGGCGCAGCCGAACAGTAGCCGACCTGGCTGAACACCAGCCAACCACAGCCGACCTTGCTCCCGACCTATTCCTGACCATGGTTGGGGGAAGTTCGGCAGTGTTCGGGCCATATTCGGCTATGTGTGACATAGGCTGTAACATCCATCCTCCCGGCTCTCTTTAATCCTGCGTACACTGAAATCATGGGAACACTGCACGAAAAGTTGGATTTGGATTTACCAATGGTAGTAAATGCCAGTAAAGCCGGGTAATGTTTACTATGTAAACAGTGCCGGACTTCACAATGGTAGTAAATTACCGGACTTGAATTTTATCTACTATCATTGTCAAGTCTGGAACTGTTTACAAAGTAAACATTACCCGGCTTTACTGGCATTTACTACCCTTGGTAAATCCAACTTTCCGTGCAGTATAGTAGATACGCTTGTGAATAGTATAGTAGATAGCCACTAAACATCTTTTATGACATTTCAAGCTGGTAGAGCCAATCTCTCTGATGTGATTTTTGTTTTCTCTTTAAACTGTAGGGGTGCCAGTTTAGTCATAACAAACGTGTCCAGTTCCGACCAAGGAATTTACCAATGCACAGCAATGAACGACGTCCAACCAGATGGCCTAGGAACAGTAACACTAAAAGTCATTTGTGAGTACAAGCAAAAATCATCCATTTCATCCAGCGTTCCGAAAGTCAAAAATTAGATTTCTTCTAGCAGATTATAATTATCACTGCACGAAAAGTTGGATTTACCAATGGCAGTAAATGCCAGTAAAGTCAGTTAATACTTTGTAAACAGCACAATGGTAGTAAATAAACGTCAAGTTTAGTAATTTCATTTATTACCATTGTTAAGTCTCAAATTACCGGACTTGACTTTTATCTACTATCATTGTCAAGTTCTGTATGTACTGCTTACAAAGTGTAGATTACCCGACTTTACTGGCATTTACTATCATTGGTAAATCCAACTTTTCGTGCTGTGTTAATTTCTTTAATGGCACAGTCTCATGAAGGAATATTACAATACAATCCTAATTGACACAACAAAAGTACGGCGTCAGGTCTACACTACTACAGCTTAACATGCAAATAAGTGGATACAAATGAATTAACCTACGTTCAAGTATAAAATAAATCAACATGTTGAATTTTACGTATGACTTATACTACTATTTACAAAGTCTAAACATTCTGTCATATATTTAGCTATTCGTACACAGTACGGGTTATCTTCTTCTAAAATGTTATGGAATTTATCTATTGGATGGAGTGTACAAAAGGCTGAATATGGCGACATTTCTTTTAACAATTCACTAAAATTTGAGTTAAATCTTGCATTTGAAAGGAAAGGCCGTCCGCTGAAATTGCGTGGTATATCACATCCTTACATATCGACTGTTACTTACTCCCATCCCAAAGTATTCCTCTTCATCTGATTTTCAGATCCACCGTTGATTAAGCCTACGTTTGAAAAGGAGATCAGCGTAATGCTTGGGAAGGATCTTTATTCATTAAACTGTCAGGCAGAGGGAAACCCAGCTCCTCATGTGAGATGGAGGAGAAAGGACGTCAAGATTTACTTCAACAACCCGCTGACGTTCTCTAAAGTCGGATATCTTGAGGAGGGCTTTTACGAATGCGTCGCCTCAAGTCGTGGATTTCCAGAAGTGACTCGGGAAACGTATCTCAACGTCATAGGTATGGAATGCCAATCAAATCAAATCTCTCTGTTAAGCCCCTGTCACACATAGCCGAACACTAGCCGAACTCCCCCCAACCATGGGTAGGAGTAGGTTGAGAGCAAGGTCGGCTGGTGTTCGGCCATGTCGGCTACTGTTCGGCTGCGCCAGCAAAAACTTTCAAAATGTTTAAAACATTCGGGTTTTGACGACCATGGTCGGCTGGTGGTTGGCTGGTGTTCAGGAGTAGGTCGGGGCGTGGTTGGCAGTCATATTTTACTAAAATTTAACTCAAATTTGATTCAATTCGTATCGAAAATTAGGTGGTGTGGCCTAAATCTGGTCAGACTGCTCCCGAACTTCAGCCAAACTTGGTCGGCTGGTATTCGGGGAAATGTTCTGAATGTGTGACAGGAGCTTATGCATGGATGCTATGATATATATGTCGTGATTTTACGTGTGATATAATCTCTGCATCAGGCAATGCAACTGACTTGATATCAGTAAGGTAGGTAGTGACATTGACATGGCAGCTTCAAGATCAATGTGAGCTATTCTTAGCTGTTTGAGGATTTGTCAAGCTTAGCTCGGTATAAAATCAAACAGGTGCTTATCTGAAAGAACATGTTTTCACGATGACAAGAACACATCTGCCGTCATATCATCAACATAGTACTGGGTTATATATTTCACCGAGGGTATACCAGCACGTCAGCAGAACGCACTGCACCTGCGCGAAACCCGGATTTTTAACGGCTTTCGTTTGATTTTTTGTTGTTGTTGTTTGTATTGAAACAAAAATGACGAAATGCAGACAAGATGGCGGCACAATCAAGTTGATGGAACTTATAGTAGCGTCCACATCAAACAAAAAGAATTAAACAGAATTAAAAGAACAATACATGAACTAAGAAAGAAATATACACAATCAAAACGAAAATTTTGGGTTAAACATACTTCTATAAGCGCAAGTCCTAACCTCCCATGTTTGGCCAACGTTACATTAGAATTTTGCCCGTTGCAGACGATATCTTTTCCGACACAATATTTGAAAACTATAGACGGGATGTCATCCTTAAATACGCGAATACGATCTTAAACAAGACTTTCTGCCGAAGTGCTATGCACAATACATTACGGGTTTCGCGCAGGCGCAGTACGTTCTGCCGACGTGCTGAATATACCTGATCTTTGCACTCACTTCATTATGACGTAAGTATTACCCATCATGCTGGGTGGTTAGACATGGAATTTGACAAGTAAACTTTAAGTTGCATCATGCTTTTGTAATGTCAGTCAGTTAATAATCACATATGTCAATTCATTTGAATTTCTGTTGTTATTATAATACTCAAAATTTTTGTTATCATTATTGTTATCCTTGTAAGTACGGGTCTACAGCCCTTTGAATTTTCTGTTACTATTATTGTATATGATTATCACATTATTTGTATATTTTTATGGCTTATCGTTTCTTGCAGGATGGTTCGCTCACTGTATTTGTTCCTTTTCTTTGAAAAATATTATAAAAATATACATATATATCAATTCATAAGTCTGATATAGAAAAAACAAAATAAGGTTGCGACGTCACATACGATCACCTTATACAATGTATAAGTCTTAAGGTTTTAAATAGCATTCTTTGTACATTCAAACCCCTCTAAGGCAGGCCCGACGTTCTGAGTGAGTCTTCAACAGTGGCTGTGACAGGCGGGGACACCGTGAAACTGTCCTGTACAATCGCCTCAGACCCTCCCCCTGAAGACATCAGCTGGGTCTACAGAGGACGCGAAGGCGAGGAGAGGAGGTATCGAGGAGGCAGGGTGGACGATGTGGAAGTTAAGACAATGGTTGAGGACAGGATACGGACAGAGTTGACTATAGCATCTGCCACCAACGCCAACGTTGGGGATTACCTTTGTAAAGCACAAAACATGTTCGGGTCGGACCAGCAGGAATTTAGGGTAGAGGTTACAGGTGGGTCATTCAAACTACTTCTCTTGCATTCCAAAACGTGTTTCATTCCAAGACATGGTTTGAAATATTACGTACACGAAGTGGAATGCATCTAAATTCCAAAACGTGCTCCATTCCAAAACATGCTTTTGAAAAGAAAACATGATTTGGAATATTACGAAGTGGAATGCATCTATATTCCAAAACGTCACGGTCCATTCCAAAACATGGACAGTAGTTGTCTAGGCGAATCATTTACACAGGATCTAAATATTTCATGGAGGTCTGAGGTCTCCGAATTCTTGTTGGATATGCTTCACTGGCTATTAGTGTTGGAATTAAAGTTCATATTCCTAATGAAACTAGACAAACCTTCCATCAAAAAACATATCTGTTCTTTTATCTCTACTATAACTGAAAAGCGATCGAGGAGAAGTTGAATTTATCTAGCGAAAGTTAGTTTTATTTCTATCTGTTAACTTTATCTGTTCATCGTGGTGTGACCTGTACTTATCCCAGTGTGGCAAAAATGTGCAATAAAGGTCGTCATTCATTCATTTATTAATTATACTACTGGCTACCGATTGTACGAAATTTGAACAAAGAAGCATATCGATATCAGTTATGCTTATATTTCTGTTATGTTTTTTTATGAATATTTTGTAACATTTCCTTTCCAGCGTCCCAGATGGTGGTAGTAGCTGTTATAGCGGGGTCTGCCACGATTGGCATGCTCTTGGCCATCCTGACTGCCATCTGTATCGGGCTACGGAAAGGCTGGATAGGGAGGGACAAGAAAGGTATAAACCTAATCAATGAATAAGTATTTTGTTTAGAGGACACTACAATGTGATATTAACAGTATGGTGAACATATCAGCGTTACTTTTGTGTTCCCTTAGTTAAGTCTTATGGCATACTGTTTGCTTTTATGTTGGAATCACTGCACGAAAAGTCGGACTTACCAATGGTAGTAAATGCCAGTAAAGCCGGGTAATGTTTACTTCGTAAACAGTACTGGAATAGATAATGGTAGTAGATAAAAATCAAGTCCGGTAATTTCGGACTTAACGTAGTAGTAAATGAAATTACCGGACTTGACTTTTATGCACTACCATTGTAAAGTCCGGCACTGTTTACAAAGTACACATTACCTGACTTTAATGGCATTTACTACCGTTGGTAAATCCAACTTTTCGTACAGTGTATTAGATTGGAGTTTTTAAAGGATCAGTCTATAATGGAAGGTAGCACCATCTTTTAAAACCTTCTAGGGAGTATCTTGTCATTTTGCAATGTTCTATAGACGTTTCATAGTTACCGCGAGAGATACACTTCTCATAATGGGTTCTAGTTAGTACACTAGATTTGGCCACATGATTTGTAATGTTTAAATTGCTCCTTGTACGCACGTCAGGAAGGGAACACAGTGAAGCCAGGCAAGACATAGACAATGGGTGAGCACCCTAGAGCTTTTTTCAACGACAAATAAACGTTACAGTCGATTTTGTAGTGAGTAGCAAAGAAAATAGGACAACATTTTTTTCCTTTAAAGGGGCATTGTGTAACATTTATGCAGCAAAAAATTGAAATATTTTAATTGAAAAAAATCTTCGTGTGATGGTAATTTACTTCAACTTTTAATATTTTTGTGCAATTATCTCACATTTCTGACATTTATGGTTGGCGCTAAAAGAGCCCACACGAGGCGCACTAAGTTTGGGGTACCACCACAAACTATCTGAATGTAAACAAACATGGCTAACAGCTGTGTTTCCAAATTCTAAACACACTCGTAAGGCATATTTTGGCACCTCCACTCGAATGGCACTAATATGAAATGGAGTAGAGTACTCTATGGTTGATTCAACTTACGTTGTAAAGAAATGACCAGAAAATTGACTTTTTGTAGCGTTCTAATGTTACATAATGCAGCTTTAACTTTTAACATTGATACGTTGGTATACCTTGATAAGCCTTAAAAATAAAACCGTCGTTTACTTTCTTATCATGCTGATGGACAATGTAATATTTTCAGCTCGATCTTATGTCCTGAAGGAATATAGTTAACCCTCTTATTACCATAGTATCTTAAGTACACAACAAACTGCCCAAAAATACTTATAAAAACAGCAGTTTCGTTATCTTATAGTAGACATCCTATCTTCTTGGTTCATGCTAATACTACAGCGTCAGACATAAAGACGAAAAAGAGAGGACTGTGATAGAGCTACAGCATATCAAGAACAAAGCGCCGAGGCCCCGCCCTCCCCCCAAAGTGGACAGGGACGTTAACCCATATTCCATAGGACTGACTTACTCCCGTAAGTACGTCACAGCTACGTCATAGCTACGTCACAAAATCACAGTTTCCAAGTTAGAAGGAGTGACATATTATCTAATCAGATTCCATCAGTTACGGTTTTGTTACATTTTTTTTGATTACCATTCAGTTGTAACGGTCTACCACGGCTCGACTGTCATTGGTCAGTTTGAACTTCATTAGCGACTTTCATTGGTCAGTTTGAACTTTGCTAGCGACTGTTATTGGTTAGTTTGAACTTTGCTAGCGACTGCCATTGGTCAGTTGGAACTTCGTTAGCAGACGATCATAGTCCAAACGGGAAGTTTAAGAAATAGATCCTTTACAGAACTCAAAGCTAAGTACTGTAAAATAAGACTCTTTATGTTCACGTGGGCTGAATTCTAGTCCGTATCTAGTTTTTAGTGTTATGGTTGCAGGAGATATATTCCATGTCCGTGAGGTGCATTCACCATTTAGCCATTCCCGTGACGCATAGCGCTTGGGGTGTAAAAATTCCCAGTATGCACAGCGGAACTTACGGTAGTGTGATTTTTCGACATTTGCTATACTATCGCCAAAACCTGGCTAGAAGTAAGTATGAAGGAATTAACTAATACTAGTATTTTCGTCATCGTAGTCATATTAAACAGCCCTGTTGAAAAGTTAAGTATTCTAAATATTGCAAAGATGGTGAGCATTTTGTGTTCAAAATTAGGTGACTCACCACATGTCGAATCTGACAACAACGACAGTGTGAAATTCTTGTGTTTTTCTAGTAAACTGTGGCTTATTCTCTCTACAGTGGTAGCGTTATACCGTCTGTCGATAGAAAAGTAGATACAACCATTTCTCGAAATAATTCAACAGATGCTATGGTATGTATATATATGATTATAAATAAAAGAGAAGAATCTTCATTATTTTAGATTCCCTCATCAACGAATGTGAAAATGCAGAAGGAGCATATAAAGAAATGCAGACCGTCCACTTGGTCCACTTACTTCCAGGTTTTGGCGATAGTAAAGTTATAGCAACTGTCGAAAAATCACACTGCCGCACGTTTCGCTATGCATACTGGGAATGTTTACCCCCTAACGCTATGCATCATGGGGATAGAAAATGGTGAATGGATCTAAAATGGCCACCTGCCAACGGTAGAGGCAACTAATTAACGGGTGCAATATTCATAGACAGGTGCCCTCCAAATAAGGAGAGACAAAAATCAGGTATGCCGAGGAAGAGGGAAGTCAGAGTTTTACTGTACCAATATGGCGGACGGTAGATTATGATAAACCACACTGCACACAGAGCAGTTTGATATCATAATTAAGGCCACAGCAAGTAATTTCTATGGATGGCATCAGCGTGGGCATTAATTTTTGACTCATTTAAAAAAAAAATTGTTTCCCTGGGGTCAACATGCCGAAAATGGGCCAATATGTTGTAAATGTATTTCGCGTCAATAACCAAGGTTTATGATCTCAAATTTGAAAATGTAGGAATCTTTTTTGCGCACCTTGATTTTTTTCGCCCTACTGTATTAAATTTGGAGTCTGAGGAAGATTTCATCCATAAAATGTATTTGCTGTGGCCTACTTAAGCCTAGATAGTACGGGATTTTAAATTTAGCTGCATATCAAATTACGTAGATAATATATTTTTTCACCTTTTGATAGAAATGTTCAAGCAAGACAATCTTTAGTTCAAAGTTCTTTTTTTTCCAAATTTTTGTCTATTAAAACACCATACCAACGTGCCTGTATGCATTACAGTGAGACTTGTAGCAACACTAACATTCCATTTCACAGACTACTAACGTTAACAACACGCGACGTTCCCATATCGGCTTTCCTTCTCGAAATTTTACCTTCTCCATTCCAGCATTCATTGGTGATGCAAAGGTTACAAGATCGTTGCTGCCTATTACTTTAAAAGAGAGAATGCCTGCACTTAATAACAGGCTCTGTTGCCGGAATTGAGTGCAACAGCATTGAAGTCTCCGTGGTACACATGATTGATTTTCTCCCAAATAAGAGCGGTGGGCGAAACGAGTTACTAGGAGCTTAGATCAAAAGCTTGTCCTCGAACGTGAGCTCCATTTCTCAGTCCGCTGCACCCCAGAATGTCAGAAGTCATGACGAACACGTACACAGGTAAGTAATTAATCCTTTCAATGTTGCTTTTCCTGTATCGTTTCTAAATAGACCTGTCGGAGCCGGCACCTGCGTATTCAACCGTGGATACGGCGAGGATACGACGTGGGGAGAACGCATATACGTGCAGTCCACGTCGGAGCCCCTATCGGGACCATGTAGAGGAGCTAAGAGGCGCCGTTCCGAAATCGGTAAGGATCGATCACGGCAAGAAAACTGGTATTCAAGCACGCTTAAACTCAGCGTAAAGGGGACGTTTCTTCCTCCTTTCCGCAACTTTACGACCTCTATACGTGCACGTAAAGATTGCCTTAACTTGAACTTTCCTGAAGGGTGGAAAGGGCACTTATTATCTCATGGTAGAACTATCACGGCAAGAAAACTGGTATTTAAGCACGCTTAAACTCAGCGTAAAGGGGGCGTTTCTTCCTCCTTTCCGTAACTTTCCGACCCCTATACGTGCACGTAAAGATTACCTTAACTTGAACTTTCCGGAAGGGTGGAAAGGGCACTTATTTTCCCATGGTAGAACGATCACGGCAAGAAAACTGGTATTTAAGCACGCTTAAACTCAGCGTAAAGGGGACATTTCTTCCTCCTTTCCGTAACTTTACGACCGTGCACGTAACAATTGTCTTAACGTGGACTTTCCGGAAGGGCACTTATTTCCCCACCTTTCCGCGACTTTTAGATGCTTAAAGGCGCTGTTAAGAACTTAAGATCTTTCCGTATCCTTTACAGAGACTTCTGCGAAGAAAGTGTACATTTATTAAGGCCTTTCCGTAGTGTTTTGGCTACCTTTATAATTTCTATCCACCACGACAGGGTCCAGAGGAACCAATCATTGCCAATTCCTCGGTAAAGGAAAAAAATTGTTGCCTCAAAGTATGTCTGACAGATACCTATGAGTACACTTTACCAAAACGTTCCGCATTTAAGTTGCAAAAAAAAGATGTAGTAGTGTAAAAATGTTAATCATTGTAAATTTTGGCTGTTTTATGCCTAAAACGACATTTAACGGGATTTGCCAGCACGCGACTGCCGAAAAGTGATAACACATCGCGTTTTATGGTCAGAAATGTTGGTGATAATGCACAAGGAGAGACTGTGTACACTCTAAGCAAAGGCTCACATTAACATGATCCTGGTGCCGCGAAACGCAAGCAGCTAAGCTGCGAAACGCCAGCAGTGTTGGTGACCTGAACAGTCCACTGTCTCAGAGCACCAGAGGTTAAAACCACCCTACTGAGAGTTGTAAATCTCTGTTAAACAGACCCTACCTTATGTCAAACAGATTGTTTACTACTGCACTAGTACTGCACGAAAATTTGGATTTACCGATGGTAGTAAATGCCAGTAAAGACAGTACTGGACTTAACAATGATTGTAAACAAAAGAAAAGTCCGGTAATTTTTGAACTTGACAACGGTAATAAATGAAATTACCGGACTTGACTTTTATGTACTACCATTGTCAAGTCCGGTACTGTTTACAAATTAAACATTATCCGACTTTACTGGCATTTACTTTAAACTTTTCCTGCAGTGTATCATACATTGGGTAACATATTCACATTTTTGTAGTGGAGTCGAAATGTGCAACATCCTCATCTGTGTGTATTGCGTGTTACCACGTGTATCATTAAAAGTCTCTAAAAATGCACAGCACAAGTACAAGATTTACACATTCAGCTTGCTCCACTCATGTTCAAAAGATTAACACATTCAGTGAATTGTTAAGCTGTCGGGCCGAGAAAAGCAGTATAAAGCGTTTGGATCTACGCCAACAACACGCAAATGGATGTTCTTGACTACCCTACATAACACCCATTTCTACTTTACGTTCTGACCTCTTGCCTTCCTACCTCTGCAGAGCAAATACTATAATCCACCGGAACCCATTTGGAGGATGCCGGAAGAAACCTGAAGTACGTAGATTTCAGAACACGATTCATCAAGCCATAGAGAAACGACAGTCAACTGCCAAGGACAAGTGACCAAGGTCTTGCTCTTTGCAACCTGGCTTTACACTTCACAGACAACAACGACTGGAATATATGCCATTCAGCTGTTGCCGTTTGGTCTTTATCTCTTTACCAGAGGCTCACCAAAGACAACTCTCTTCCGATCGTTGTGAAATAGACTTGTCATGACTGACGATTAGGTTGTACGGGCAATGGCAATGCCGTCATACGTCTGTTCTTGGATATTCTACATGTAACACACGGAGCTGGTTGTTGTCGTGAAAGAGCAAAGAATTGGTTCAGGCACCCAACGGAACTTTGCTAACATTTGGGTCGACGTAACAAAAGATTGCAACATCTAGTGTGGCGCTTTATGTTTCATTTTTGTTAGGCCATGTTGATTTAATTATATGGATGACATCCTCACGCGCATCAATTTTCGTTCGTGTCCCCCCAAAAAAGTTTTCAACCATACTGTAACTCATACAAAGCAGCTGCAAAATGAGCAAATATGTGCTGTGAATAGCCAAACATATCGGAAAACGGATACTCAATGTCGTAGAATGTCAATTCCAAAGTCTAAGAAAAAGATGTGAAAGAACAAAAATCAAAGATCTAGTGTTCGGCATACCATACTCTGTGTGTTTAGTCATTTGTTCCACATTCCTGACCACTTAGAGTTCATAATGAAGACAACTTTTGGGGCCAAACGTTTTTTATTCGCACGCTGGCATCAGTTTTGGGGTTCCAAGCGGATATCATCCATATAATCAAATCAACATGGCCTTACTAGAAGGAGGAAAGGAAACTATTGTAACGCAATGTGCAGTTAATTTTCTTTCGTAAGTGGACATTGCTTATACACGGACACATTGAGTGCACGTCTGGATACCCTATTGCTGCTAAGAACGTGTCAAACTAGTGACCACAAAACGTCTCTTATATTTGCTTCAGCTGTGTAGGAAAGTAAGAAAAAATTCCATCTTACTTAAAATATATTTTACTTCAGAATTGGATCTCGCAAACAATCGGATTGCCAACAACATTCTGTAACAAGAATGAACAGAACTTATTATTGCGTCGGCCTTTGCTTTAAAGGCAACCAAAGGGATTTCAGGGCGGCAAAACTGGATTTTCAAAGTCAATTTTCTGGTCAGTCTTTTAATGTAGTAAGTTGAACCAACCCATCCCATAGCATACTGATATCTGTGAGGCAAAAATGCGGTGTTGCTGATGGAAAACGGTTGCTTGTTTCGTTTATACGGTAGGCTGGTTCTAAAGGGACTCCTCACGTAGCTTGTTTTGGGGCTATTTCAAACGCTTCAAGTATAAAATGATGACGAAAATGTGCTACGAAATGGCAGTAAAATTCAACATCAGACAGATTTCCTCATTCAGAACATTTCATTTGTTTTGCCGCCTTGAAATTGCATTGGATGCCTTTAAAACACGAGGTAACGGTATGTCAAAATTGGATGGATATCACCTCAATTTTACCACCCCCTCACCACTACTACGACTTGGTATGGTCCTAACCCGTGCTGCCCTGGGACAGAGACGTAACAGAACTTTATTGTATACAGGTGCTGGTTATCTGTTTTATAACTTTATGCCGTACAACAGAATAATTATAAGTTCCTTGTACGCAGCGTAAAGACAATGTCACCTGATGTCAAGCCAACCCCGTGGTGGAAAAAATCAGTAGTCTCTTTTATATCTAACATTATAACAGCTGTTAATATTATATATACAGTGTGGTGAGTTAACATTGTAGATTCTCAAAATTGGATTATGACATTTTTAATAAACCAGAATAGGTAGTACCTAGTAAGTCTTCTTATATTTGAGTTTGACTTGAGTGTCGTCTTTTCTGTGATCTCTAGGAAAAATGTGTGATGGCTTAGTTAAGAGTACTAGTACATTAGGAACCCGTGTCACTGTTTTATACAAATTACAGACGGTACGTCTGATAATGATCAGTCTTTAAGGGGCCTTATGTAACATTTTTGCACCAAAAATTGAAATATTTTAATTAATTGAAAAAAATTTCCATGTGATTGTTTTTTACTTCCACTTTTCAACATATTTGTACAATTATCTCACATTTCTGACATTCATGGTCAAACAGCCCACACGAGGCGCACTCCGTTTGTGGTGCCACCACAAACTACCGGAAGGTAAACAAACATGGCTGACAGCTGTATTTCCAGCTTTTAAACACACTCGTACGGTGTAATATTTTGGCACCTCTTCCTGACTGACACTTATTTGCAATGGAGTAGGGTTGATTCAACTTACTTTGTAAAGAAATGACCAGAAAAATGACTTTTTGTATCGTCCTAATGTTACATAATGCAGCTTTAAGAAACACAAAGATCAACACTCTTGCCATTTGCTTCAATTTTTTATTGCTTGAAACTGGATCTGCCCTAAAATTTTATCAACTCGTAACAAACCCTGACCACAAAATTAATAGTCATTTATCCATAACTTTTTTAGTTATACTTTTCATCAACAAACTTTTTTTTTAAACCCTGCTCATTCCTCGACGGAGACATACACACTAACAATACAAATTTGTTTCCAGCTTCAAACCAGTTCTTTCTTGTGTGTTCCTTGCTCCCCATTTTCCGCTCTACCTTCCTTATGATTTCATTTTCCTCTTCTTTACATCAGGTCAGCTCCTTCTGTCTCTGGGGTAGGTACATTACACATAAGCGAAGGCAAAGCACGTATTTCTATCTGTCTGCCTCCATTAGATATATTGGGTTATTGGTAGCTTTCAGCCGAATGAACAATTGAGTAAGTCAAGCCACTAGCCGAATATGGCCTCCCGAACTCCTCCCAACCATGGTTAGGAGTAGGTCTGAAGAAAGGTCGGCTGTGGTTGGCTGGTATTCGGCGAGGTCGGCTACTGTTCGGCTGCGCCAGCCGAATGTTTCAAAATGTTTAAAACATTCGGGTGTGGACGGGAGGTTCGGCGATGGTTGGCAGGTGGTTGGCTGGTGTTCGGGAGTAGGTCGAGGCGTGAATGGCAGTCAAATTTGACTCAAATCCGATTCGTATAGAAAGGCAGGCGTGGCCTGAATCTGGTCAGACTGCTCCCACATTTCGGCCAACCCTGGTCGGCTGGTGTTCGGGGGAAGGTTCTGAATGTGTGACGGGGGGCTTGACATAAATGGTATATTTATGTGCGATGGAGTTGAATATCCTAGCAAAGCTTTTAAAAGTCTCACTCTGAAGTTAATGCGTTGAGACGTGATATAATGTGCCACATATTGCACCACTTAATGTATAGGCATGTACGATATGAAGGGTCCCTTTGTGGAGCAATCTGGACACTTAAAGAACGAGCCTGTCGAAGAGATTCATGCCCAGGGATCCATTGCCTTCTGCAACTTGCCTTCTGGAGAAATGAGTATCGATTCCAAAGCTATTCCTCACGCTTGCCAAGGCGCCAGGCTCGCATCATTCAGTCTGTGAACTGAAAACAGTCACAGTGAAACGTAGCCAACTAAAACCTTTTTCCGATAAGTGAAGTACAAGTTGAAGTTCCTATGTGAGTCGAAAGATGGCGCTGATAATCTCAGTAGTATCTAAATCGTGCTGTTTTACAATGGACATTTCGATGCTGTGATCGCTTGCAATTACTATTTCAGATATCAATCTTATGAAATGCCCAAATATGCAATATCATTGTGTAGAAAGATCGAACGAGAGTGATGTATTATAGAGAACAGTGAGAAAACTACAAAATGAAATGTTAACATAGAAACCATAGCTTGCAAACAATCTATTCAATAGCCTGAGCAAAACTCTACAACTTCTATTGTGCTTGTTGTTACAATATCACCAGTTTGGTTGAAGGAAGTGTGTCAATGACCTCATTTATATTAATTAAGTCGACCGTTTGTTGTAGACGCTAAGCTCAGTTTGGACGTGTTTATTTACCAACCTGTGTGCCCTACACGTGTTACTGCACGTGCCTCAACACAGAGTCGTAACTGAAGCCCCTGTTACACAATCATACAGACTTTCCCCCGAACGCCCGAAGTTCGGGAGCAGTCTGACCAGATTTAGGCCACGCCTACCTTTCTATACGAATCGAATCAAATTTGAGTCCAATTTCACTGCCAACTACGCCCCGACCTACATCCAAACACCAGCCAACCATGGCCGAACCTAGCGTTCACACCCGAATGTTTTAAATGTTTTGAAGCATTCGTCTCGCGCAGCCGATCGCGAACAGTAGCCGACCTCGTCGAACAACAGCCGACCTTACTCCCGACCTACTCCTAACCAAGGTTGGGGGGAGTTCGGCAGATTTGGCTATGTGTAACAGGGGCTTTTATAATCTATTGTCAACAACTACTGTGCATTTAACCTTTCTCAGTCCGCCTTTTATCAGCATCTGTTCCCAGTGACGAGGAAGTACAGATAAAAACCGCGTGATTACTAAACAAATATTTTGCTTCAACTTCTGGGAATCCGGGACGCCACAGAGGAACTTTTAACACGCTGAAGTAGAGTTTCTCATTCCGTGAAACCATGGTAGCGACCAAAGTACCCATTATACTAGTTTACGTTATTCTAAAGTTAAATAAATTGAATGAAGACCTTTATTGTACATAGTAGTTTTTATTACATACCCACTGGGTTAGGTACAGGTCACAAACAGAAGTCTAGAATAGCTTGTACATACATGTATAGTATACAATACACATGATCAAGCTAGTACTATAGTCTATTCAGTAAATTCGACTTCTCCTCGCTTCTCTGTGATGGTGACAACTTTTAAGGTAAGAACTGACATGTTTTAGGATCAGAGGTTTGTCTAAAGTTATTAGAAATGTTAATTTGTCCGAATTACTTAGGTGTATGGAGTAGGGAAACATCGAAATACTGAAGGTGAAATGTTAATTGAAGGGGTCTTGATGTGTAAGTACGAAGTAATTTTATGGATGACGTCCTCTGGAGACACTAAATCTAATGCGAGAGTGCAAAAAAAAACAAGAAGGGCCAAAAAAAAACAAGATGCCTAGATTTGAAATATACTAAAGGACGACAAATGTTAGGACACAAATTGAATGAGAGAACACAGTACTAGTGTAACAACCAACAAGTATTTTATTCGTCATGAAAACGGCAATAAATCAGTGAAACAGCAGTTGTCGTCCTGTCCTGTTTCTTTCCTTTCGTCACATCTTCCCTTTATCTTACAATTTGCGGCACTGTCGTGACTCCTTGGTCATAGTAACGGGAAGCGGAATTTCTTGTGTGTGTTTTTTTTCTGGCCAAAACCAATGCGCGCGCGGACGTCATCCATAAAAATTACTTGGTGTGGCCTAAACAGTAAACTTATTCATGTTTGGGGTCATAAAACGTTAAAGCCAGCCGTTATAACGGATTACAAATTGAAATGCCGATCTCTCGTCGGAAGAAGATTAAACAACACACAATGGGTTTCTTTGTAACCAAGATGTCAGGGCCAGTACATTTGCGAGTTATTGGAAATTTACTGATTTATGATTCACACACAAAATTAGAAACTATATGCAGACTCAAAATGTAATGGGGACTGGTACAGACAAAAAGAGATTGAACTACATGTACACTTCTAATTGACTCCATATCTGGCCTTTAAAGCCCCTGTCACACATACATTTAGAACCTTCCCCTGACCACCAACCAACCAAGGTTGGTTGAAGTTTGGGAGCAGTCTGGCCAGATTTAGGCCACGCCTACTTTTCTACACGAATCGAATCGAATTTGAGTTAAATTTAAGCCACATTTGACCATCGAACACTACTAATGACCTACTCCCGAACACAAGGCAACCACCAGACAACCATGGCTGAACCTCCCGTCCACACCCGGATGTTTTAAACATTTTGAAGCATTCGGCTGGTGCAGCCGAACAGTAGCCGACCTGGTCAAACAACCGGCCGACCCAGCCGACCTTGCTCCCAACCTACTCCTAACCATGGTTGGGGGGAGTTTGGCAGTGTTCGGGAGGCCATATTCGGCTATGTGTGACAGGGGCTTAACACACCAATCATTCAACAACAGTGCCGTACCTTGACCCGGTCGATTAATTAAAGATAAGATAAAGATCTCGTCAACAATCGCACGACATCGCAACCTGACCTCAAAGTCCAATGTGCATATAAATGTGTGATTATATGTTTTTGATAAGCGTGTCCGATTTTTAATCCTGTTTAAAAATAGTTCAACTTAAAGTTGGAAGGATGACGGGCGGCAGGGGAGACAATCCGATATGTATATATTTATATGTATATATTATTCATATGTATATATTTTTGACTTTTTGCTACAATGTCTTCATCAGGGCTTGAAATCCTTTGTTCTGCATACTAGCACTGCTGGAGGTAACATTGAAAATTACCTGCACCAGACAAATTGTACCTGCACCACTCAGCATTTATGAAGTATGGATTATAAGAAATGTTCAGAAACCATTAGCAGTATTTCTTTTATACTTCATAGGTAGTAACAGTCAAATAAAAATCCACCTACATAAATATATAAACCCCAGTACATGGACCAGTGCAGGTTAGCTGCAGGTAGATATCAGAAATACCCGCACAGCTCCAATTTTACATGCTCGAACATATGCATATGCATGTCGTATTTCGCGAACTGGATGAGAATGTAAGAATAGCACACGTCCACATGTCGAGTCTTGATTAGTAATTCTACTAAATAGCTGACCCTTGGAATGGATGCTTTACGTTCTTTGATCCATATTGTATGTGTTAATAAAATGGACGATTGCGAGAGCTTTTACCGAGTAGCTCTTCCGTGTAATAGATACATCAAAGGGACTAGTGACATTCCTATCATACATAATTGGTGCCAAAGGAGAAATGTAAGGAGAGAGTGCCAATGCTTCATTTTTGTACACTCTGTAATAGTGTAGTATCTACAAAAGGACTATGCATTAAATGCAAAAGGAATTGAGATGTAGTACAATCTAAGGTGTGATTAGGTGTAGCTATATTTAGATGTGTAAAAAGTCGGGCGAGCGTGAGAACAAGGCAGCTTGTGTAAGCAGCGTTTATGGTGGTAATCGTTCTGTTATTGCCTTGTTAGTGGTTGCTGGTATTGCAAAGTTTCCTATTAAAGCGGCCGTGTGACTTTAATGTACGTGTGATTGAGACGCATTTCGTACGTAAAGCCCCTGTCACACATTCAGAACCTTCCCCCGAACACCAACCAACCAAGGTTGGCAGTAGGTTGGGAGCAGTCTGACCAGATTTAGGCCACGTCTACCTTTAGGTACGAATGGAATCAAATTTTGTTAAATTTGAGTCAAAGTTTTGACTGCCAACCAACCAACCACGCCCCGCCCTACTCCCAAACACCAGCAAACCACCAGCCAACCATGGCCGAAACTCCCGTCCACACTCGAATGTTTTTAACATTTTGAAACATTCGGCTGGCGCAGCCGAACAGTAGTCGACCTCACCGAACACCAGCCAACCACAGCCGACCTTGCTCCCGACCTACTCCTAACTACGGTTGGGGGGAGTTCGGTAGTGTTCGGGAGGCCATATTCGGCTATGTGTGACAGGGTCTTAAACAGTCCCGGATCACGCGATATTGAATACGTCAGGCAAACGTCACTACATCATACTGCTAACACCTGGTCTTATCACTTGCGTATTGACCCGCGCAAAGTTTGCGTATGTTGCGGCAAATTGGTCGATTTGTTATGGCTGCTCGGCGACATTTTGAAGTGCGCGGACTAAATCGATAATACTTGTTGCACCATCCTACATGATACAAGGTACCACTGTGTGCAAGTTTGATTCGCGCCAAACAAGGACAACTTAACAAACACAGGTCCGCCCAATGTACCAGTATCCCAGCAACGCCAGCCACTGGACTAAACCACCCCTAGTCAGTGTTAGTTAATGTATAATTTAGCAGCACCACTGACGAACAACATAACCGAACCTGTTGCTACCGGGCCCCTTCTACCTCAAACCGCTACAATAGCTCCCCTGTATTTTTAGACCGTCGTACATTGTTCGTTTGCTGATGCTATCTTGCCCTGTTTCCAAGATAAGCCTTTTTCACGTAGTTATTAGTCGATTTGTTACCAACGCCGATGACGTAGCTCTTTTATTGTGAAGACCCCCCTGTAGTACGACTTGATGTAAACACAGACCAGCCAGCTCAAGCCTACGTTTGGTACGTGTTGGGGTACAAGGACATTTCTCAGTACTGGATCGGAAGCTATCCTCGCAAAGGACCGAGTTACAAATAAGGTAAGTCGGCGTTTCTTTTTCTTTTTTTCTTGTATTACAAAAGTTTTAATATCTAAAACTAGTTGTGTCGTAGAGAGGGATATGAAGTCTCTGGTTTGCCTTGACCTATATAAAGGACGGTTGTTCAAAATTGTGTTCAAAGAGGAACACGTAATTGCACTAAGGCGTACCACACATGTTATGACTGGCTTACGTAAATCATTATGTTACTGTATGTCAGTCGGTGTTCTCAATATGTCAGTGTGTTTTTTTTTTCGGCATCTTTGTTCGTCTACTCATATGTGTGTGTCGACTGTATGTGTTCAGCTGCACAAATTCTTGTGTGGGGGACAGCCTCGAGAAACCCTAACTCTGATGCAATCATGATAGTACAAAAATACACTATCGGTGTAAGAAGAACGATACCAAAAATTATAAATTAAAAACTGTTGTGGTAAGAATTGTACAGGGGCACAAAACAGACCCATTTTTGTATTTTGAATACGGGAAGTAAGCGGTGTTGACGGTATGAATCAGTTGACACCTTCTTCCTGTTTGGCTAGCAGTGACTTACAGATTTGTATGTTGTCGGTCAAAGGCATGCAATGCGATTTCAAGGAGGCAAAACAAACCAAAAAAAATCGATATTCTGGATGAGGAAATCTGTCTGATATTGACATTCACTGCCATTTCTTAGCGCATTTTCGTCATCATTTCATACTTAAAGCGTTTGAAATAGCCCCAAAATAAGCTACGTGAGGAGTCCCTTTATTTTTTGATACCACCACTATATAGCTAGAATCAGCCTTCAATACGAAACAAGCAACCGTTTTTGTCAGCGACATAGCATTTTTGCCTCGCAGATATCAGTATGCTATGGGGCAGGGTTGATTCAACTTACTAACATTAAAAGAATGGGAAGCAAATTAACCAGTTTTGCTGCCCAGAAATTGCATCGGATGCCTTTAACTTTCCATCGGAAAAAAAAGTCGAAATCAACGCGTGAACACATACTGTCAAGCTTTTCGGTTCTTACAGAAAATGATGTGTGCATACCACGCGCCAGTAACACTATAAAAGGCACTTAACGATTAAGGAAACTGTGGTTTTATTATACAGTTGTGTACCCTCAAAACACGAGAAGTAGGGAATCGTTCTATGGACTTCAATAGACTGTACTCTACATGTATCTGAAGTGCACCATAAACTGTATATGAGTACATTTCCTGAGAGCAGTTTCTATTGCATTCTTTGTGCTTTATAAGCACTGAAATATGTTCATTTCCATTACGAAAATATGAAGTTCCAATATGTATTAATTATCCTTTTCCTTTATCCTTTATTACGATACCCTTTAGCCAAAACTGGCTAATCTTCCAGGGTTCATACGAAAATCATACAATACAAACAACAGATGACATAGTTAAAAATACACATATGACATAAAGAGGAAATTTACATTATGTACAAATGAAAGAATTATAAGGGCAAGTTGAGGACATAACGAAGTCTTTTGAGACTTGTGACCTCTTATTTTAGCTATATTTAGAGCCCATTTAAGTGTATTCATATACTTGCAGCATGCGTTGTATGTAGACTCTACTATAGTTGCGTCATTTATTGAATGTTATGTCCAATTTATCACACGTTAAGCCCCTGCCACACATACAGAACCTTCCGCCGAACACCAGCCGACCAAGGTTGGCTGAAGTTTGGGAGCAGTATGGCCAGATTTAGGCCACGTCTACCTTTCAATACGAATCAAATCGAATTTGAGTCAAATTGGACTGCTAACCACGCGCGCCCCGAACTACCCCCTAACACCATCCAACCACCAGCCATACATGGCCGAACCCCCCCGTCCACACCCGAATGTTTTAAACATTTTGAAACATTCGGCTGCCACAGCCGAACAGTTGCCGACCTGGCCGAACACCAGCCAACCACAGCCGACCTTGTTCCGGACCTTGGTCCTTGGTCCTAACCATGGTTGGTGGGAGTTCGGTAGTGTTCGGGAGGCCATATTTGGCCATGTGTGACAGGGGCATTAACTTCAGTCTTGACTAAAACAAACAGATTAAGAACGTGCGGGTCCGTTAATGGCTCCGTCCTGGTAGCATAGCTTTTTCTCTCGGCTTCCAGATCTTATCCCAATAAAATTTTCCATTTCCTATTCAAGAAAGTCACGCAGAAAACCCATTACCGCTAAATGTACACCCTTAAAATCTCCAACAGACACTCTCAGGGTGTAGACATACCATTACTTAATTGCGAACCATACTATCTCGTAAATTTGCATGTCGCTACCGGGGAATAAGTGTGTGCTAAGCTGATTTATATTTGCATGCTACTATAGCTACCAAAGCTTCGATTCTGCAATATGTCGCTCCTGTTCCAATATAGGCGTGTATAAAGAAAGGACATTCACACTGAGCAAGGAAAACTTCACTGAGAAAGTGCGTGGGCTAGGCAAAGGGCGACTGCGCCAACTCAGAGAAGGAACTACTTCTCAAGCAATGGGTGGAAACACCACCCAGACTACTGGAACGTCGACCACAGCGTTGTTACTAGACAGCTTCATGGAAAACTCTTCTGTGTCCAACGGCTCGGTTTTCACCCAGAACGACTTTGTGTTCGCCTACGCGCTGATCCCGCTCAGTACCATAATCATCGTGGGGAACATACTGGTGCTGATCTCCGCAGTAGCCATGACCAAGTTCCGCAACCACGTCGGCTACTTCTTCATAGCCAACCTGGCAATAGGTATGCTTCCATCTTGAGTTAAAGACAAGAAATCACTCTTAAAACTTTCTCCTTTTGAAATTATAGAATCAGTGTTTTTATTGAAAACTTTATAACTTTCCCTGCATTTATGCTTTTAGTCAATTGTTCCCGACAGTTTCCAAATCATTTATCTAATCTAGTTGCTTGAGTATCAATTTCCTTGTGTAATGCCGTTATATATATCATTTTCCCAATTAAAAAAAATGATCATACCTGTTGTGTTCCAGCCGACCTCCTGTTGGGAGTGGTCAGTACTGTGTCCATCTTTAACATCTTCCTGCGCCACTCGGATGAGAACCTGGCCACGTGCATCATACGGATCGGGCTAGTGGTCATGTCCTGCGGGGCCTCGGTCTTCACCATCGCCTGTATCGCCATTGACCGCTGTATTGCCGTCAACGTCGCCCTACGGTGAGTATTTGTGTGGAGGAGTGTGTAACCATCAGTGCGTTCAATACATTAAAACATCAACAATGGGAATGTCAATCACTGTGCGCTTCTCTTGAATGTGCCTTACAAAGGGTGGCAAGGTGGTCTTGTGGTTAGGGTTGTTGAATGTTCTGGGTTCGAATCTACCGGGTCCCAGTGTTGTGCCCTTGGGAAAGGCACTTTACACCTATTTCCTCACTTGACTCAGGTGAAAATGAGTACATAGCTTCGGTTGGGGACGTCCTCTCGAATAGAACGTAAAGTCGGAGTTCCCATGTTTAAGGAGAGTCACACCTTGAGCACGAAAAAGATCCCACCATACTTATCGAAAAGAGCAGGGGTCCTTCCCGGTGCGAGTGGTTCAAACCTTACAGTCTTGTCTCAGGGTTGACATCTTGAAGAGGTGATAGTCGCCTGTTATGTCAACCCTTCCTCAAATGTACATACCTGTATTATATTTACGTTTGTGCACCTGTATTTTTTTTAAAATTATGTAGTGATATGGGCCTTATGCCTGAAATAAAGAATGAATTGAAATGAATTGAAATGTGGTAAATTTTAATAACTAAATGAATGGTCCTCATTTTTTATTCTCTTCAGGTATAAGGAAATTGTGACTCCGACCCGCGCACTTCTGGGTATCGCCGTGACATGGGTCTTCTCCATCCTGTACGGCTTCTTCCCTCTGACCAGTCTCAGCAGCAAATACAACAACAAGTGTTCCTTCCTTACCGTCCTGAGTAAGGAGTACACTCTCGCACTGTTCTTCGCCGGGTTTCTACCGACTGTGATCCTCATTCTCGTAATTTACACATCGCTGTGCCTCGTCACGAGAAAACAGTTGAGGAAAATCAACGCACTAGACCAGGTACGGCATTGTTTATTGTTTATTTCAGGCTCGATATTGACAAACACATACCCAAACATATCTAAAAAAATATCACAAAATATAAACAAATATATACATATATTTCAAAATGTTAAAGCATTCGAGTGTGGACGGGAGGTTCGGCCATGGTTGGCTAGTGGTTTGCTGGTGTTTGGGGGTAGGTCGCGGCGTGGCTGGCAGTCAAATTTGACACAAATTCCAATCAAATTAGATTCGTATCGAAAGGTAGGTGTGGCCTAAATCTGGTCAGCTCCCAAACTTCAGCTAACCTTGGTCGGCTGGTGTTTGGGGGAAGGTTCTGAATGTGTGACAGGAGTTTTAGATTATGCTCTAAGTCTAACAGTAATATAATATGTCTTTTTCTGCCCCCTACCAGTTTCGGCGAGGAAGCAACCAGAGCACAGCAGGCCAGCTTCGGTACCAAAGACTCAAGAGAAACCTAAAAGCCATCAAAACTCTCGCCCTGGTCATAGGAACCTTCTTCGTCTGTTGGCTCCCGTTCTTCGTAACCGCCTTGGTTCAGGTGTTCTGTGGGGATAAGTGCCTATACCTTCAAGACATTGCAGGAACGTACTTAGTGTTGCTAGGATTCTTAAACTCAGCCCTCAATCCTGCAATATACGCCTACTTTAACCAGGACTTTAGGAAAAGCATGAGGTCCCTCTGTTGCAAGAACAGAGTAGAGCCGTCAGATCATCTGAGGCTATCTAATGGGAATTTGCGGAGACCGTCGGCGCTAAGTGGTGCACGTGAACCAGGAGACTTCGCGACAATCCCCCAGACACCACGACTAGGCACGTGCCACTCAGTAAACACTGAGGAGGATGCAAACAAGAACAAATGAACCATTTACGAACTTGACCTACGCTTTCACAACCACTACTCACCTACCAAATATCATTTAATTAAAGATCCATCCACAGCTTCTTGAGTTATGCTGTACACATACACATACCTACAAAGCCCGCTGCAGTACCGTGTTAAAACGCCAGGTGAACCGTTTTCGAACTTGACCTTCCTTTTTACAACCACTACTCACCTACCAAATATCATCAAAGATCCATCCACAACTTTTCGAGTTATACTGTTGACATACATACAGATCCAGACCACAGCCACCCCACCATGGCACAACTGAAAACATATAGGACTATCTATGACCGTATTTGGCCGTTAGTGGAAAGTTGCACTCTATAGACAGATGCTATTGCTTCAATATCATGTACCAAACCATGCACTTGTGTAAGCTGCAAGGTAAAAAAAAAAAGATGTACAATCCAGTGTGTGTATAAAATAGCCGTGTTCTTGTAACAAGAAGTATGGTGGTCTAAATAATGGCGGTGTAATGCACACGTTTTGTTGTACCTGCATACATGATGAGGAAGACTGACAATACATCGTTAAACACTTTGGTTGATACATTTAGCCCATGTTGGGCATGGATATGCAATAAAGTTCATTGTCATTGTCATTGCAATGTTGTCAATCACATGGCTTGTAGTACATACGATAACGAAATGTCGTGAGCACAGGATGATCGAGGAAAATAGTAAGCAAAAATATCATCTAGCAACTGTATATTTCATCATATCATGTGTCATCACATAATCTTAATGCAAACAGAGATAAACATGACTTTGTACATATAGCAGAGTACATGTCTATGGTACCACTTAGTCATCCCAGCACTGCAAATATCAATGAAACCTTCCTAAACTGCATTGTTGGTATAAAAAAAAGGTCAATGAGTCTACCTAGTTCAAAGTGTGTAAGGTCTCCCTCAAAATTGTAGCAACCTGCAAAATAGCATTAAAAGAAATATAACTAGAAAGGTAATATTTTCAGAGCAAATGCACAATGTTTATCTTCACTACATGTAGATCTAGCCTAACAAACTACTGCTTTTGTTTATTCTTACCCAAACAGTCATATATTATATATGGTGTCACGAGTCCAACTCTGTCCTGCAACTTGCAACATAATGTAACTCAACACCACAGGGTGTCTGCTACAGCACCAGTTACCATGACCATGATGGTACCAATATGAACTTTACATAAATTTAATTTATCAAAATGCAAGACTAACAAAACCAATATTCATCATTTTCCGGAACTGATGAAAAAGCAGCATTATTGTTGGAGAATGCCAAATAATATAAATATATAAATCAATTGAGGAGGAAGTTACAACATACATGTAGTGTATGGACCTTTTATTAGCTGAAATTCCGAGAACAGCATAGTACAGCCTGCAGTACAAACATTACTAGGAAATATACACTTCCTGTTTAGGAAAAGCCTCTTACTCTAAACAATGACTTGCTTTATTTTTTAATTTGCAACCTTGCAGTACATTGGACAACTTCTCTATACAATGTACAATGTATATAACATTGTATAATTACTAGTACCTAACTATGTCTAAATTAAATTCATCCTGTAACTAAAAAAGTGTAAGGCCCTTTTAAACCCTAGCAATTTTTATTATTATTCAGTACATCATGATTCAAAGATTTAATATACAAATTTCATGTAATAACATTGCATAAAGCAGTATAAAGTAGAGTGGATTCATTCCTCAAGCTAACCGACATCTTTCAGTGACAGGCTGAATTAAAGTTTTAAACGGGAACTACATGTATGCGGCTCCAGATGTCTTACTGAGGGACGACTGCGTTGTGCTACATGTAGTTGTCAGTTAGCTTGAGGAATGAATCCACTCTACTTTATACTACATAGCATAGAGCATGTACATTCATTTCTTGGTTTGCAACAACCAAACCATAAAAACACATATTATCAATTCAATTTTAGATATTGATTTATATTACACAAATCACAGCACAGATCCATGCAGCACAGTTTTAGACTTGATAATTTAAAAGTATATACAAAACTTTGGTTACCCTTTTTGTAGACAGATATGTACACAAATAATATGATCAGACACAGTAGCATTTATTCCTGCGATACCAAATTTTGCATAGGTTTCAGCTCATGCAAAGGATCAAAGTAAGGCCATGTTGATTTGATTATATGGATGACATCCTCTGGGAACCCCATGCAAAACTGATGCGAGCGCGCGAATAAAAAAAAGTTTAACCAAAAAAAGGTGTCTTCATTATGAAATGGTGGTCAGGAAGGTGGAACAAATGAGTATGGCCTACGTATACGTACCAAACAATAGATTTTTCATTTTCTTCTTTCACATCTTCTTCTTAGACTTTGGAATTGACTTTGGCATTCTACGACATTAGTATCATTCTGTTTTCCAATTTTTCTTTGCAATTTACGGCACATATTTGCTCATTTTGCAGCTGCTTTGTATAATTTACAGTATGGTTGAAAACTTTTTTTTTGAAAATTGATGCGCCCAGATGTCATCCATATAATATCAACGGGGCCTTACTTCAGAATGGGACAGTTCAGATCATGGAGGGAGGGGGGCGGTGAAAAAAAAAACTTCATTGGCACCTGGAATTGACCGTAAGGAAGACAAGGAAGTAGCAAGAATGGGGCTTTGTGGTGCCACTGGCAAAAGCAGAAATTGCACAATATCATATTGACCAGCACGTCTGCAAAACGGACTACCCCTGCGTGAAACCCGTAACATATTGTGCATATATAGCACTTCAGCAGAACGTCTCGTTTAAGGTCATATTCGCGTATTTAAGGATGACATCCCGTCTAAAATTTTCAAATGTTGTGTCGGAAAAGATATCCTTTGCAACAGGGAAAATTTTGATGCAACGTTGACCAAAACATCCAACGAAAACCATGAAAAAAAAAGGTTCCGCGCAGGCACAGTACGTCCTGCCAATGTGCTATATTGACCTGAAAAGAATTGCAACAAAATTTACATAGAATATACCACATTTCTTCAGGGTCTACAATTAATAACTTAAAGACATTATGTCAAAACTATGCTGATCTACAACCAAAGGCCTTAGGATTTCCTTATGCAACAATGGTAATTGGCCACCTCCAAAGAATGGACAGTCAGAAGTGGCCCAGGAAGATCACCACACTGTATGTGGAAGGCCAAAACCCACGAGGTCCACCAAGGAAGCGATGGATTGAAAACATAAGGGAGGACTTCCACCACCTTAGCCTACATAACGTCAACTTACAGGATAGACTAGCAAATGACAAGCTGCCATCAAGCCTCAGCATCAGTGTGCAAGCACGTCTAACCCTCGGAAGACGGGGAACAACCAACGCTAAACCGGATGGTTAGTGAGTGATTGCACCCCATCCAAAAGTCTTTACATGCCGGTCCAACTCTTTTCAACACTGTCCAGCCAACTCCCAACTGTCTGCATCCCACACCAGTAGTATGGACTCCGATGAAGGCCTGCCCTGCTTGACGTGATTCCCCTCCATGTGGTTCTGTAGTAGATAGTTGTACCCTAGTCCTATCGTCAGCAACTGGCTCTTTTGTTGCTTATTGCTTTGAGTATCTTGGTCTGTACCTGCAAAGAACCAAGACATGTTTAAATCAGAAGTCTCACAACATATACAATCATATAGAATTGCCCGGACATTCGGTCTCATTGGACAAAGTAAGAGTCTCGGACTCCGAGCCAGACTTTTTGCACAAGGTGTTAAAGAGGACATCTACATCAGGGCTTTACAACTATCCCTCAACAAAGACAGGGGGCGCCACACACTTTCTGCAACTTGCAATCCACTGCTCACCGAGTCACGTGACTGTGTCATCTGCATAACGTGACGTCACAGAAGCGGTGGATTGCACATTCCTTGACAAAGACTGGAGTTGTACACTGTGAGTCGAAAATTTGGGTAAGTCCAATTTCTTGTGTTGGAAATTACAGTTAACTTTACACTTCTTCCATGATGTTTAAATCAGGTACATGTATGTTAAAGACACTGGGCTCAGTGATTTTCACAGGTGCTGGACAACATTCAGGCCTATAGTTCTGGCAAATGCTGGTGATACGAGTATAATTAAAGTTTTATTGCAAGTTCTTGCTCGAAGGCTAATTGCAAGTACATGTAACATGAAGAAAGGACGGCCAATGGATAACAATATATATATCATGTGACTACTCCGGTTTAAATTTTGACACTAATAATAACTTCTAACTAATTGGATTTGATTTCTTTTTCCGAGACAGTGGAAGACGAATGATCCCATTCTTTTTCAGAAATGTGAAGGTTTTGTGATGTTAAGAGGGGTGTAGTTTTCTTTTTGCCTGTAAATATAGAGAAACTACAACTGTAGCCAAGGATGGCATTTGTTGGCCAAAAATCCAAGAACCAACAAATCAAATTGGTGTGGCCTTATTAAGTGATGCTGAAGAAGGGTGATGGATGTCACTTGAAACATCTGGAAGTAATTTGTGTATACTAATTTATCCAGCAGTAGAGTTTAATTGTCAGTGAGTATTGCCGAACATTCACATATTAATTTATCCCTTAGTTTCATCCCACCTACCCTGTAGTAAGGACTCTGCTAGCTGTATCCCAGAAGACACCGGGATAATGTACTTCACATCTTCGATATGACCTTTGACCTGCGCCAGGCAGGTCATCTTAGCGGCATTGCAGATGAGAAGGTGACCCCAGACTGTCCCCACATACAGCTGGTCACCCTGCACCTGTAAACAGGTCACCTGACAGCCCCCAGCTGTAACAGGTGCCAAAAGTGGAATATTTAATATCATATCTTCATGGATAAAGTGAACTTCATAAAGAAAGCACATAAATCATCATCATCAGTAAGAAATGTAATGTGATTTTTCTATAGACAAAAAACTCTCTTTCTGCAACAAAAAAGAGAACAAAATATTTTCAGTTGTTGAATCATAAACAATTAGAAACGAAATATTTTCTGTTCTTGAAGACTTGCTGATTGTAATCTTTCTAACACTTAGTAATAATAATTATTAATTTAAATTTTTTTGTGCTTTAAAATATTCAGCATGCATATTCTTTCCACTATTAAAAATTTGTTCAATTTTGTTCTTAAGAGTTTATTTTTATTTTGGGAGGGGGAAACTTTTTTTTTCCCTGTGAGGCCTCACCATCTAGGCTTGGCAGGTGGTCCTTACACTCCAACTTGTGTGTGTTGTACCAAGTGTTGACCTCCCACTTGTAAACAATTGTACCTGCAGGTAGGGCAAATTAAAGACCTTATGACACGGAAAAAAGTACATATTATTAATAATGACATATGAATATCAAATACACATACCATATGTACATATAGTAGCTTAAAATTGTTTTTAATCACGATGACTGAGAAACTAAGTTGGTACGACCTTCCAAAAGTGCATTTTTGGAGATGTTCGGGCAAGCTTCCCAATCGCCCGCTTCGGCAATTTTTTTTTCCATCTCTGTGTTTTATTTTTGCATTTCTGTGTTTTTTCCGGAGCTGATGTCACCCTTTGAGCTGATGCCAAATTGCCGAATACAGACGTGCAAAAATAAAACATAGAGATGCCAATGGCTGCCGGGACTGGCTTGTGCTGACTTTTCCAATTCAAGGCGGGGCATTGAAATGTCGAATATAACAGGAAAACCGTGTACATGTATATTTATAATTGTAAACGTGTCTGTTAGCCAGGTAATACTTAGTTATATCAACTACAATCAGATAAGATTGTATTTTGGTGTCATGAGCATTTTAAGTTCCAAAAGGTACAGCATTGGTGCAGACATACATGTACTAAGTATACAAAAAACTTTTGGTGGCTTGCACATAATGTATGGTACAAGACCTACTTTTAGAATTTATGGTTTTATGGTGCCATTTAATTACTGTGGCCACAGTGCATGCCCATATCTCTACCCTTGTAATATATTCTTCATGACTGTGTAAACCACTGTGTAGCATTGCACAAGGGACCTATTGATAGCCCTTTGCCCTATAGATAGAGGTAGTCTGAGGACAATGATATCATTAATAGCATTATACTAAATGCATTCCAGAGTAGGGCTGCATACTTTAATGTAACATCAGATACAGGTACTGGTACAGAGTTGAACAATTTGACAAATTAACATACTTCCTCAATAACAATTAGTAAAATTGACAGAATTTTTATTCAAATAAAACAAGAGAAAACTAGACGGCCTTATGTCTTATTCAAACAAAACAGAACCATGTGGATTGTTTCTTGTTGAATTCCTAGTGCCCTACAATACTCTAGCTGTGCCTAAAAGTTCTGTCACTTATTAGTTGTCACTTTGGTCACCTCTGTGTAACATGAGACCACTACGGTAGTTTGAATTTATATGGATACAGTACTGGTACTTACTAACTCGGCATTTTGGACCTGTACCTACCGGTAATAGATTTTTATGATACTGTACCACAGTACACAATCATACAGAGTAACATACATGACTTGTACAATGTACAGTGCTAGAGAAACAGTGTTCCTAATAGATATAAATTATATGGATATATCTGGCAGAAACAATTGAGGTATTGTATGTATTGAACCACACGCCTAACCCACGTGCATACTTGTAATTTATATACTTGATCCAAGTAACAGCTGAACCAAGCCAGAATGACGAATTGCCCCTTTAATTGCTTTCCTGACGGCACAATTTGTCAGCGCAAAATCAATAGTAGAGCCATTCTTTTTGAATTCCACAAAAACTTCAAACATCTCTTAGCTTCAAAACTTTGCCGTTCAATTTTAGTGCCCATGACGACGTCCAAAACACTACATAAAAGATTCACTGTGTATGTACAATGTATAGGTTAATGTCGTACGCTCGGTTAAGCAACCCCGGCATGTTTAACACATGTCATCTGGGATATTGCCTGATTGCGAACTTTGGTACGAAATGTGTGTACAATTCTGTCACATCAGTAAAGGGACTTTGAACGTGCGCCATTAGTTTGATGTATAAACTATTCATGCGTTACTGGCAATGAATGTTGGGAACCACTCTGTACCATTTACTTAATGGAAAAACCTTAAGAAAAGGAGTGTCTGGGAGCAAAAGTTCAAATTCAATACAGGCATCTTGCAGGCACAGCCTTTCTGTTGGACTTTTTAGATCACAATGTACTTGTCTACTTGACGAGTTACTGTCCTTTTTTAAAACTTCATCTCTGAATTACGTTTCTAAGTCCAGCAAAAAGTTAATTATAATCCTCTTTTTGGCCCTGTGTACAGTACAGTTAGGGTACAGAATCATCAGTGCAAAATGCTGGACTACAGATAAAAATACTTCCCACAGTTGCATCCAATGTACATTGTATATTCAAACCAAAGACTTTTACCTTAAAGCTGCATTATGTAACATTAGGATGACACAAGAAGCAAATTTTCTGGTCATTTCTTTACAAAGTATTACTAAAAGGTGAATCAACCCTATTTCATTGAAAATAAGTGCCATTCAGGAAAATGGAGGTGCCAAAATATGACGCCTTACGAGACTGTGTTTAAAAGTTGGAAACACAGCTGTCAGCCATGTTTGTTTACATTCTGTTATTTTGTGGTGGTGCCACAAACTCAGTGCATCTCGTGTGGGCTGTTTTAGCACCGACCATGCAATGTAAATGTCAGAAATGTGAGATACATGTAATTGCACAAATATGTTGAAAAGTGGATTCAGAAGTAAATTGCAATCACACGAAGATTTTTACAATTAAAATATTTTAATATTCGGTGCAACAATGTTATATAATAATGCCCCTGTAAAGGCTTCTGGGATTGAAGACAAGAGAAGTGCCATACCTGGGTACACATATGACCACACGTTACCGCCCGCACCTGGTCTGTCTGGACCACCTTGAGTGGCCAGGTGCATGACATTGACTTTGGAACATCTGGGGTCAAAGTGGTTCAAGTCCTTCAGCACAACCAAGGATTCTCCATCCGCTATCTTCATCCCCCCATCACAGCCTCCAAGCCACAGCTCTGTAGACCTGACATTTGGAGGAAACATATTATAAATAAATCATTTTTATGTTTGAGTTAAATTTGAGCCAAATTTGACTGCCAACCACGCCCTGACCTACTCCCGAACACCAGCCAACAACCAGACAACCATGACAGAACCTCCCGTCCACACCCCGATGTTTAATTTAAACATTTTTAAACATTTGGCTGGCGCAGCAGAACAATAGCTGACCTTGCCAAACACCAGCCGACCTTGCTTCCAACCTACTCCTAACCATGGTTTGGGGAGTTGGGCAGTGTTTGGGAGGCTATATTTGGCTATGTGTGACAGGGGCTTAGCTTCAGTTGGTGATTCTAATCTTAACAAGACGCCATAGGCGACAATTCTCCGTGAAATTTTATAATTTGCAGATTGAGAGGTGGTATTGGCACTGGCATGCCTGCAGACGACGTATAAAATTGCATGCCGATTGAACAAAGGGGACCGTGGGTTTTAGCTGCAAACACGGAAAAACGGGTACCGCTCAAGTCAACGTTAACTCCAGGACTGTCTACAGGGAACACTCGCATATTAGCGCGACTGGCCATACACCGCGACTGGCCAAGCCCAGACCCTGCAATTAGTAACAGTTGCACATCAATCCGGCCGAAAGCATTGCGTAACACAGGCTACTTCTTCCTATATTCAGCGCCGTGTTTCGAGAGAATAATACCGGGAAACGATTACTTTTCTTGTTTTGAACGCATAAACATAGATGTACGCTAATCTAGTATACCTGCCATGGCCAGATTATCTAAAGATGTGTGTATTCTGTGTACAATCTACAGAAATGTACATCAGGTCCAATCATCCGATTTTCACGTTTCAGTTTTTTGGACTCGGTCATCGGTATTAACATTAAATTTTTCCTAATGTTGACCTCTGACCACCCCACATATCCGTCCCCATCAGCCCCGCCCCGACTTACTACCGGTGACATAAACGGACGACAACATTTCAACGACATGGGGATGTTTCGAAAATAACCATTTACTCCAATATCAAAACAGCTACGGTAAAAATAAAAAGACGTGCATCATCCCGGACATAATGCAACACCACATGCGAAATTACACAGAAATGCGACGTACGGAAGAATGCGTTTTGGCTGCGAACATCTTCCAAAAAACTTGGCATCTCTTAACCATGGGCAAAAACATCTGGAACCACTTATAAAAACCACCCCGTATCTGCATGAAGTTCCAACCGCCCCACTGCTATTCCAAACAACGCGTTTTTCTGGACCATTCCAATTCGCCTCGTAATTGTAGGGGTGCGTTTGCAATATTACATTGACCGCGAAAGCAGCAACGGCAAAAATACACATTCGTGCATCAACACGGGCATGCCCGCAGACGGCGTATAAAATTGCGTGCCGATTACACAAAGAGAACCCAGTGTTTTGACTGCGAACATGAAAAATCAGCCGATTACAACACTCCGTCCGGAGGTCCTGACCTCCTTCACGGAGTAACAACAGATGTGTTCCTTTCCACAAATCATAAAAGTTTAAAAGATTGGGTCCATATGAGCCAAAATGTTGCTCTTAGTAATAAGTAGGTTGAATAAACACATTGCTGTCAACATATTACATTTTAAATCATGTTGTATAGCTCGTTAAAACAATTCATTGACATTCCAAGTGCCAGGGAAGCTTAAAGGATTGTCTTCCATAAAATAAGTTGGTTACGGGAAGCACTTATTAACTGTTAAATGTACTCCAGGGATAAGTAGAAAGCCTAATATATCATCGTTAATTGTCACATTAAAATATATGTCGTACATTACAATAATCCTTATGTACTCCCCAAGAAACACAACAGTAATAAAAGGGTATTTCATAGACCATAATTATGTACTTCATCTCAATTAACCCCACTCTATTGCTGACCCATGCAATTATTCATTTAGACCATTATTTACAAAATCTAGTTACATCATTACCTTTGCCAAGAAGGTTATGTTTTTGGTAGCGTTCGTGTGTGCATGTGCGCGTGCGTGTGTGTGAACAGGATAATTTGAGAAGGCTTAGATGTATTGTTTCGATATTGTTTTGGTAGGTGCGTAGACCTTGATGAGACCTCAAAAATATTGATTAGATTTTGGGCTCCCTAGCGGCTTGTTATGGTACTGCAGTGGAACTTCCGGTTTTGATATGAGATTCTCATTATCTGGACATTCTACAATGTTGGTGGTAGATAGGAATTGTGCTCAGAAAGAAGTGACGAATTTTGGGTGGTAGATAGCAATTGTGCTCAAAAAAGATTATTCATACGTGAGTTTGGGCCAGGGCTCTAAGCCAGTTTTGTGGGGTGGGAAGGGGGGTCAGCACGACTCACAGTCAATGTATAGGGGGGTCTGGTGGCATGTTCCCCAGGGAAATTTTGGATTTTCAATGCTTCAAAAATGCAATTTTCCACATTTTGAGAGGCAAATCATGGATTTGAGAGTAGTCGTTGGTGGTCCTTCCAATTATATCTTTACCCAACATTTTTGTTGATTTTGTCTGTCAAAACTTTTTCCATCACACGTCACAATTGATGGCAAAAAACTGTGCTGGATAGAGCCCTGGTTTCGGCCCCCAGCATGTTGTTATGATTTATGCTGATTTCAAAGTAAAGACCACATGATTATGAGTTTACCTTCATGAACATACATGCACATACATGTAATTACCTGTTTACAGTGTTGACAATGGCAGCACTGAATGTATGGTACTCCAACCTTGCCCTGTGTACTTCAGTAACTGTGATAGGATTGCTGTTCTGTGTGTTGCCGTCCCCACCAGCGTACTTGTACTGCACCACAGTACCCAGGGACAGAGTCACCAGGACTGTTCTTGTGTCCGGGATGTGCAAGATGGAGCGTACAGTGTTGGTTCTTCGTACGTTGTTGGACAGGCTCAAAGTTTTTAACTTTTCAAGGGTGGAGAGTCTGAAAGCAATATTACATTTTATTACATTACAACTGTTACATGTGGCAAAGATTGATACTGTAACCTTATACCAATAATTCTGTAATGTTTGGACTGCTAAAAAAGGCCCTAAAAATATATTAAAAGTTAGTCCTTTTGCTTTTCATACTAGGATCATGTATAGGTCTTGAATACATTATCAACATGTATGCAAATTGCATATGACATTTATTGAAAACCCAAGTACTAAATCAGGGGTCAAAATACATTTTGGAGTCAACTTGCACTGGACAGGTGCAGATGAAAAAAAATTACTTGCACCAAAAAAAAATTAATTGCACCCAAAAAAAATAATAGGTAGTACACAACCAAAAGTACATGTACATGTAGTAACCTATAACAGTATCAACTGTGTAGTCTTGCTATTGCTAATGACCAAATCAAGTGATTCAAAACAAACCTTTTCTTTTTTGGGTTTTAATTACCTTTTCAGTTCTTTATTGGGTATTTCCATGGGTAGTAACAGCAGATAAAGCTTACTTGCACAGCACCAAATTAACATGCACCAACTTGCCCACGAAGGGGTATTTCGACCCCTGTAAATATTTGTGACCCTGTTAGTATCTACCTGTAGATGTGGACCACCGGCTTATCGATGCCCATCCAAATCATGTCACCGATGATGCAGACTCTACACACCACATCTGGCACCTCAAAAGTCTGCAGAATATCAGGAAAACAAACATATGAGGACTGAATGTGGAATAACAATCATTATATCTGATAGTACCAAGCCACACAAAAAGAATGTTGTTATACACATTGTATATTTATTAATTTATTAGATAAACTTGAAACTAATGGCTTGAAGATATATATGTCACAGGGGAGACTGGAATCAAGGCTTTTGATTAATTTCTAACCCTAAAATGTGCTGCATACTACTCCCTAGTGACAGTACCCTTTAAGTTAGTCTATGGCTAACTTAAAAAACTAGTAAGTACATTGTACATGTATGCAGCACATTTTAGTGTTAGAAACAATCATTATGAAACCTTGATTCCAGTCTTCCCTGGATTCCAGTCTCCCCTGTGACATATACATGTATTGTACAATGTAAGGACAGTAAATTAACTTTATCTCAGTTTTTTATTTATATCCAAACCTCTTCCACAAAACTATTAACATCAATATTTGATATATAAAGTGAAGTTTCAAAACATTCCTGTTCCGAAACCTCTTCCAGGAAAGGTCAATAATTTACATTTAATTCTATACAACCTTTTCCAGGAAAGATCAATGTTTACACTTCCAGGAAAGGTCAACTTTTACAAAGTTTAACTCTTCTAGGAAAGATCAATGTTTACAACCTCTTCCAGGAAAGGTCAATATTTCCTGTTCCGGGAAGGGTCAACATTTACACAAAATCAAAGTCAAAGTTTATTGCACAACAGTTGTAGCAGGTACAATGTATGGCAGATAATAAGATTATTAGCTGGTATGGGTCTAGCAAAATTCTGAAAACAACAACTGTTGTATTTTATAAATGCAGAGAAGAAGAGATCATTCACTTTTGTTTCATACTTGTTTTCCAAATAACTGTCAACGTCTACAGTACAAGGAACAGAATGTCTCAACCAATCAATGAGAATACCAGCGACTTATTCATGAACATGGTTAGGGGGAGTTCGACAGTGTTCAGGAGGCCATATTCGGCTGTGTGTGACAGGGACTTCAGACATGTAAAGAACAGTTAGCCTACCATGGCTTCCTCCTGTAGCCTGCCGTCCACCACCTGTAGTATGTCCACCTGTGTGGGGGGGCCGTTCTGTGCCAGGTTACACAGCCACACCTGGGTCACACTCTGTTCCAACACCCCTCCGTAGCCATCATCTGGGGGTAAAAAAAAACTGTTTGGTAAAACAAAACTGTAAAAAGTCTTCAGTTCTTGCTCACACTGCTTTCATTTGTTAAACTTTAAATCTTAAACAGTGACATACAAAAAGGAATGGATACAACAATATGAGCATTCTGATCATGTGTAAGGAGAAGAATTATTAAATAAAAAATATTATCAAACAACTTTTTTCATCTCAATCGTCAATGTTAATGTTATTATTTCTTGTAGTTTGAGGCTTTGCTTTTTACAGCTTTGGTATCATATGCAAGGGGTTTCCATATATTTGGTCCTCCACATCACAGACGAATATTTAGCTTTTACAAGTTCAAAACAAAGCAGCACACCTAGTTCTACATTGTAACTTTAAGATCTCCATTAAACAGTTTCACATGCTCTTTCAATGTCAATGTGAGTACATAAAGCTACTCAGGTCCAAGATATTATCAATGATCTCATAAAACGTATAGCTAATACATGTACATGTACATGATGATTGTAACAGAATTTACCTATGACTTGAAACTGTTCAGAATAAGTAGCACAGGCCACAAGTGCCGTCTTCCCTGGTCCATCAGCTACGGGCATGGCTTGTAGCAGCAGAGGGAACTCGGGACACCTAGCAGCTTTGTGTATGTCTGCAGCCCGAGGGCGGTTGTGTGGATCATGTGACCAACACAAGCTCATGATGTCCAAAATGTTGGTTGGATAGCTTCTCTCCTGTATTTAGATAAAGAGCATCCATTTTATAAAGAAACACTATCCCAAAATTCAATTTAGCAATACAAGTACATGACTGATTGTATACAATGCATTAAACTAAAGATATATTCATTTTTTGGAAATACAAGAAGTAAATTTTCTGCTCATTTGTTTACAAAGTAAGTTGAATCAACCCTACTCCATTGCAAATACGTGCCATTCAGGAAGTGGAGGTGCCAAAATATTACACCATAAGAGTCGGTTTAAAAGCTAGAAATACTGCTGTTAGGCAATGATGTTTGTTTACATTCTGGTATTTTGTGGTGGTAACACAAAATGAATGCGCCTCATGTGGGCTGTTTTATCGACAACCATATAATATTATTATATCAGAAATGTGAGATCACTATCACTGATGATTGCACAAATATGTTGAAAAGTTTCCACATAAATTACAATCACAAAAGAAGATTATTTCAATTTTTGGTGCAAAAAATGGTACTTAATGCCCCTTTAATATAAATAAAATAAGCATTGCAAAATATTAGACTAACTAAAGTCTAAGATCAATACAACTTTGAAGAATAACAGGTGATGACCATGGCCAGTAGTACCTTTTCTGTAAGAGGTGGTCTCTTCTCTCTCAGGATGAGGTCGTTGATTTGATCCAGCCCCTCGAACGGCTGCTTCAGACTCAGTAGTTCATACAGGAACATGGCAAAGGAGAAACAGTCCACCTGCATTGTAGTAATGAACACATTATAATTAGAGTTAATATTGTTTTTTTTTTTTTTTTATTGGTTCAGCTGTACAAAAGACAGCCAGGGTTGCCCAACTAGTTACAAGACTATTTTCAAGGGCTAACCCTGGGGACAAGGACAGCAAGATACATTATTATAAGGACACAGGACATTAAAATCAAAGTCATCAATTCATTACATCTACTGAACACGATTATCTGTACATAAATACACAAAGGCTTACTAATAAATAAGGAACACTGCTAAATATAATTACATTGGGAGGTCAGGGTCAGAATTCACTGTGTATGGATGTCCAAGTGAAGTCCGGATTTTGGTTTTGATATTAAAATAATATGTAGAAAGGAGCCTCGTCAGCAGAACATATTGCATCTGTGCGAAACCCAGATTTTTCGTGGTTCTCATTGGCTGTTTGGTCAATGTTCAGAATTTTGATCATTGCAGACAATATTTAATTTGTTTGACATAACATCATGTCGAGTGCCAAAGGTGCGACAATCCTAGGGGGAAAATTTTTGAAATCTTAACCCTCTGCAATTTGAGGGGCAAATTTTGCTGGCAGACTAAGCTTAGTTTTGACCCCTTTTTCCTTATCTTTACATGCCGATTTTTGTTCATTATGATCGACAAAATTCTGTCAAATGACGGAAAGACAAACGCTGGCTAGAACACAGCATTAAGGGTTTGGCGCAGTATTTTCTGCCGTTGTGCCCTAGAAGGGTACGGATTTCAGTTATGAATAGAGATAAGCTAGGGTTTCTATACTTGTCTATTATTTGTATCTTTGGAGTTTTTTTTCATACAGTCATGTAGTTTTTGCACAAGACTAGTACATTAAGGATTGTAACAGACAATTCTAAGCAATGCTATACACAGCACCTTTTCAGTGTATGCCTCCATCCCATAGTGCTGCACAATCTCGGGTGCCATGTACCCCGGTGACCCCCCATAACCCTTGACCTCTCCCCGCGGCATGGCGGCCCTGCTGATGCCGTAGTCCGCCAGCTTGACGTGAACGTGACAGGTCGGGTCGTCGGTGGGAGCGGGGAGAGACCACACCAGCACGTTCTGAGCCTTCAGGTCTCGGTAGATGATGCGGTGAGAGTGGAGGTAGGAGATTGCAGAAGAGATCTGGAAAAATGAAATAAAACATTTCATCAACAAAATACAAAATTCAACTGTTACAGCTTACAATGTCGTGTTGTAAGTTTTCAACCTTCCCTCATAACTTATGTCAGTTGTAACATACTCCCTCTAACGGTCAAAATTTCTTTGAAGAAGAAATTTTAAAGTGAAAGGTTAACTTCAGCAGTTTTAAATCTTAGCAACAGACTGGGAAAAACTTCTATGACAGACTGATTATGATCAGGGCTCCAGACTAACTTTTTGAACACTGGTGCTCCCAAACTAAAAAGTTTCGGCACACCAGCAAAAGTCTAGGTGCACCACTATGAACTTCAAGGTACAATTTAGATCATTGTAAAGAACGTTAATTTGCAGGACATCGCATGAATATTGTTTTGTTTTTTGTACAAACATGCAGAGTGGAGGTACATGTACTCAGTATCATGATCAGAGACCAAAAATATACACTGTCATGATATGACAAAATACATTGTACATCTAGTGCTTCGCAGTCCATGGTATAGACATAATAATGCATGCAGGTTTTGATTGGAGCACTGGGTTTTCCTATAAAAAATTTCTCAGTGCATGACTTATATAATTTTTGGGAGCATGTACTCCTAAAATGGGGCTGTGACTGCATAATAACTACTAGAAGCAAGAGGAGTAACTTTGACTCAACAAAAAATAGTTCCAAACCTGCACCACAATGAGCTGGACCAGACATGGGTCCAGTCTGACCCCCTCCCTCCTGTACTCCCTCAGCCTGGTGTCCAGCGCCCCCCTACAGGCCAGCTCTAACACCAGACACAGGGGCTGGTGACACACCCCCAGTAGGGACACGATGTGAGCGTGTGTGAGGGAGGACAACACCATCATCTCCTGTCTCATGGTACAGTAGGCCTTACAGGCGGCCCACGTCGGCTCCTGGGTCCACTTCCGCTTGTGTTGGGCAAACTCCTTCCTAAAGAACAAGAAGAAGAACTTTATTGCACAACAATTGTAGCAGGTATACAATGTATGGCAACATACATACATGTGTAGTTGCTAATAATAATATACATTTATCTAACAGTACTAACAGTTCTAAGAAGTAACAGTTCTAAGAATCTAATCTACTTTTATTAATTAACATTGTATTAAGATAAATTAGATCAAGTCACTCTAATTATATTGTTACAGTAACTCCAACTCTAATAGTGAAAATAGCATGATACTGTGTCAGGAATGTATTACATGTACATTGTCTCGTTTTTGTAGGGAGCTGTATATAAATTGGCCTACATACATTGTACATGTACATGTAGGTGGATATACAATGTATGTACAGGGCATGATAATAGCAATTATTGAATGTCTGTCTTTGTATTGAGGTACATTGCACATGTAGCATTATATCAGTCTTACATGTACATGCAATAGAACAATTTTTGTCAGTATTCATAATAAGTTGAACAATCTATTATAAAATGAAATTTGTTTTTAATGTCATTATGGCTTGTCGGACTCAAATTTAACTCAAATTCAATTCGATCCGGTCAGACTGCTCCCGAATTTCAGCCAACCTTGGTTGGTTGGTACTCGGGGGAAGGTTCTGAATGTATGACAGGGGCTTAATGCATTGAGCACTGTTGTTTATTCTTATATCAAGCTTATGTAAGTATATAATTCATTGCACACAGTCTCCATGACAGAAGTAGAGTATCTGTAAATGTGTGGATCTACTGAATTACACACTTCCCTTTTCAGTAATCCTCGTAATTGATCTGCAATCAAAACGCTTCCTATTTTAACCTGAGAAAGTTTTACGTGAAAGGTCAGATGTGTTTATTTACCTCATGCAAATATTTTTGCTCCCTGCACCAGACAATGTAAACATCAGGTCTGGAAGTTTTTTTAAGGGAGTGAGGATATACATGTAAGACCTTTGGCGGCCGAATATTTAGGTCAAGGACCAATTTGTAAATATAGCCAACGACCAAATGTTACTATCATTATGGATTCTACACAACTTAGATTAACTCTCAAAGTGTCAGAGAATATTTAGAACTAGGCTTTAAAACTGGCCCATGACACTGGGAGGGTTAAACCAAACAATAAAACAGTGGCTTATGTTTCTCTTCTGAATATATGAGAGCTACAGTTGAAATCATTTATTTATTCATTTTAGGGCTACACAGTCTATTCAGTTGCACTGGTCATAAAAATTCCACTTCTTTTTTTGACATCCTCATCAGAGGTGAAGCATGATGATTTTTCAAGTAGCTAGAAGCACAATGTGGCTTTGCTACGGCTTGTGTATTTAGGGTTTGCCAGGCCTCCATCCAGGTGATTTGTAGTGAATCGCCAACTTCAAGCTAGTAGAATTTGGACCATCGCACACGGGGGCATGCTCCTCCTCTTTTTCGAAAGGTGTGGTGGGTTCTTTAACGTGCGTGGGGTGTGGCTCTCCCCAAACATGGGACCTCCATAAAAATTATCTAATGATATGCACACTTATGTTACAGTTGCTACAGGTACATGACATCAATGTCATATACTTCAAGACAAAATTGTAGTGAAGCTAGAGCTTGAAGAAAATTTTTATTTTTTCAAAAAGTTGAATTTTCACCAATCGGGGAATACGTAAGAAACACAATCAACTGTAACATACTTTGCAGTGTCGGGTGCCTCCTTCCCAGGGTCCCGTGGTTCCAGGATCTTCAGGGCCACACTTGTTCCCAGGGCATTCCTGGTCTTCCTTAACCCTTGGAACACAAAGCCAAAGGCCCCTGTACCCAGAAGCCTTTGCGTGGTGATCTCGGAGGGATCCAGGAGGAGTTTGGTGGCAATATCCTCAAACATCTGAGAAGAACAATTTTTGTTATCAGTATACACATCATAAAAAATTATGATATTTGATTAAAACAAAGTTTTCAGTCTTGTATCAAACTGTACACTGATACAATGTATGTATCAAGAGACAAAATAGGTTCTTTTATGTCCTGAATTGCTTGGGAAAGGAAAGTAATCTCGATCCAGTTTTAGCTCACTGAAGAGCTAACAGTATTTACAGGTTCATTGTACCAAGGAAATTTCACTAGCTCTTTTTGACAAGCACAATGAACAGTGGACCAGGGCTTAATGTCCCGTCCTAAGGACTGCGACCCTTTACAGTAGCGTGCATGTTGGCAAGGAGGTTTTTTTACCTCCATGATGTTGGATGAGTGACAACAGCTGGGATTTGAACTCCCAACCTCTTAGTCCAGAGGCAGGGTCGCTAACCACTGGACTATATATGCACACTACTGCCACTTGGAATATCATTACATTGTACAATGTACTAACCTGATATAAGACTGTAGTACAATACTAGTAGCTACATTAAAGAAAAAAAATGAGCCTCACCACATCAGGCACCAAAGTCTTGAGCAGTAGAGTTCCATGTCTGGGACAGTCCACCGTCTTCTGGCTCAGGGACTGGTACACCAGGTCATCAAACTGGAATGTTGTGATGGCACCTGACAATCAGAAAAGAAAAAGGAAAAAAGGCTAATTGATAAGCACCTTTATGTCATAGCTGGGCTGCGATAACGTTTGATACGGGTGTTCCAGCCTGTGTGATAACTAGTAGTAACCATATCACCCTGGGTTCTAACAGTTATCACGCGGGATTCCAAAAGTTCCATAGAATAATTCGAGTGCGTGCCGCGTGCACCACTTTCGAAAATTGGAATACTGAATTTGGACGTTGGAATTGATGTTGCTTCAATTTTTCTGTTCAGGGACACCAAATTTTCTTAATTTCAGGCACATTTTGCATTGAAATGTGTGTTTGCTATGAATACTAAACTGTGTATTCTGCTTCACCTCCGGATCCCGCAAGTTGGCCTGCGACCTCGGGTGATACAGAATACCCTGTGTAGTATTCTCTATTTATGGATATTGAGTGTTCCTTTTGTACATCATCTATCCCAGTGTTAAACAAGATGAGCCAATGATTACAATGTAGAATGATCATTCACTAATATGTACAAATTGACACTACATGTACATGCTAGATAATGAATTTTTTTAGAAATTAACTTAAAGGTACCTGATTCAGCATTTGACTTTTTCCCCTTTCTCTGCTTCCCAGGCTGATCTTCTGGCACGTTTAGTCTGCTTCCTCCTTTGTCTGGTTTGGCTGGCTCTACAAATGCAAGGCTCAGTGGTTTCTTAGGTTCTGTGTACTCTTCTTTCTTCTCTACGTCACTTGCAGCCTCTCTCACAGCTACAGCCACGTTGTCGTTCTTTGCATCACCTCCCACTTTGTCCACACCCTGCTTCGTTTCTGTGGACAGTTCTAACTGGAACATCAGATCTTCGCTGGCCTCCTCCTCTGCGTTTCTGGCTGATGACGGCATTGTTGCATCAGTGTTTTCTGTTGCTTGCATAGTCTTCTCTTTGGCAGTACTTTTAGACTTCTCGTCAACTGGGGAGACGATAGTCTTTGACACGTACGGTTCATGGTCCTGTGGACTTACCTCCACCACCTCCCAAGCCTCGCCTCTATGGTGGACGTCCCTCTGTTTCTTCTTGGGCTGCTTAGCTGTGACTGCTGCCTTCTGACACTTTGGACACGGTATGACCCTTCTGACCAGGTAGAGACCGTGCGACGTCTGGCGGAAGCGCTCGCCGATGTCCGAGTACCAGTCCTGCAGGAGGAGGTCGAGATGGTCGACTACGACTGCAAGCAGCCTTGTAGCAATAGCGACATCTGTCTTCAGCACTATCTTCTTCTGTACCTCCTCGCTGATGCTGGTTGGCGTGGACACCGTGTGTGTGTAGCTGTACTTGACTTCCGACAACGGCACGCTTATCTGGAGCTTTCCTCCGTGGTATCCCGCCATGCTGGGAACGTCACGGGTCGACAACGGCAAGGTCGAGTACTTCCTCCTCTCGTCTTCTTCGCCGATGACTTCCTTGACCGTCAGAAGCGTGACGTTGCAGTGTCGCAGCTTGAAGCCGGTCTGCCAGCACACCCAGTGCGGGCTGTCCATCAGGACCTGTACCGGGCCGTCGCCGATGTCTCCGGTGACGGCTTCGAAGCACACGGCGGCTGTGTCATACAGGTGGTCGTCGGCGAACACCCTCGTGATCAGCCGGGACCAGAACCCGCTCGGGAAGTACGACATGAGGTAGAAGCGTTGGAACTGGTCCGTGTATGTGACCTTGACCTTGTTCTTCCTCTCCTCACAGCTGCTGTTGCCGTTGATGTCTTCTTTAGGCGGTGGCGCAGGTAGGGGGGAGGGGGGCGGCACCTTGGTAGAAGGTGGACTTGCCTGCAGAGATCTTCTCCGGACGGGAGACATGAATGCGTCTGGTGGAATGGGGGTCCTTGCTTGGTTTCATCACCATGGCCTTTGACTTCTTTCCTTTCCTCTTCATTGTAATCTGTTATAAACCATTCAACAAACAAGACATAGTCAAACAGATATACACAGAAATAAAAACTAGGCTAAGATTTTATCATCTTAGTAATGACTCATAATGTTTGAAAGAAGAAACATATTATACATTTCAGCTTCAATTTAGGCACAATCTCGCCAATAAAGACATAGTGATGCACATGTATATAACATGCAGTACTATAGACTATTCTATAGAATATGTTTGTTTTGGAGGAGGTACTTGGTGAGAGTGTTTTAAGTAGTGTAAACCCATTTATCAAAGCTCATTTGCTAAAAAGAACTTTCTTAAAAATACAGAAAAAAGGATACACATGACATGCACCAATTTAATATTCAGTAGCTCTGATTGTGTTGTACTTTGTCTTAAAGTTTATAATTGTTGACTTTAATTTGAAAATCAGCCATGCTGCCTAAAAGCTAGTTTGTTTGTTTGTTTGTTTGAGCTATTCTTTATTCATGAGATGCCCAAATCGGCCTCCAGGCTGCTTTTCATTGAGGTCATGAGGGAAGGAGGTCATGAGGGAAGAGGTAAGGGTCAGACAAAATATATAACAAAGACAAAGTCAGAGTAATGTATAGTAACACTGTAACATTTGCCAATAAATAGATCAATAAACATGTCATTGAACTATCCATCTACCTTGACTTCCCTTCCTTCTGCTACAGACTTCTTGATCTTCTCCTCAGTGGGAAGGAGTGAAGGGAGGAGCAGGTTCTTGTTGTCCCAGGTCAGCGCCACCTCAAACTTGTTCAGCAGGTCCACGATGTACAGACGGATGTCCACGGGGGTGATCGCCGCTGACTTGAAGATCAGACTCAGGCACTTGGTCTCCAGGATACCTAAAGGTTTTAAACATAGCTAACCTTCATTAAACATATCCTGCTCTTACATTTCCACCATCACTAACAAGAGAAAAGAAGCCAAGTTTAGTTAATAGACTACTATATAATAGTACTAGTGGTAGCTTAATGATGAGTATGTATATGTATGTTGACAGAGACCCTGATCCGGTGGAATCATCGATTCTACCGGTAGAGATCCTGATCATCAGAGTCTCTGTCAACAGAAACTTCAACCAATTTTTTTTTACCTTTTATGGCCAGTATAACTGATAAGATGGGTACATAGAAATGTCTCTAAATACATTGTACATTTGTATTCTGTTACAAGTCCAAGTCGAAAAAAGGATTGGTTCACGACCTTCCGGTATTTCAGACTCGGTTCTTGGATGTTATTGTGAGTCGAACCAGATTCAGCCAGAACGGTACCCAACACTACACACGAGTATACTATAGTAGAGAGAGAGCTGTTTGTACCATTCTTGACATATCCGTTGATCTCGGGGATGGTGATGACATGAGCCAGCATGTCACACAGCCACTGTGGGTCCAGGAAGTACAGATCCTTCAGGGCTACATCTTCATAGTGCAGCAGAACACCTGGGGACATGGGGGACATAAACACAGCATTGGCTAACTTAAAGCTGCATTATGTAACATTAGGATGACACAAAAAGTAAATTTTCTGTTAATTTCTTTACAAAGTAAGTTAAATCAACCCTACTCCATTGGAATAAGTGCCATTCAGGAAGCGCAGGTGCCAAAATAAGACCCCTCGCGCAAGTTTGAAAAACAGCTGTCAACCATGTTTGTTTACATTCTGGTAGTTTGTGGTGGTGCCAGAAACTGAGTGCACCTCGTGTGGGCTGTTTTAGTGCCAACCGTAATTGTTAAAAAGTGGATTACAATCACACAAAGATTTTTTCAATTAAGATATTTAAACATTTGGTGCAAAAATGTTACATAATGCCCCTTGAAAAGCATACCATTTGTAACATTGATAACTGTCAATTCCACAAGCTTCTATACACATCTGTCACACAAATATAAAAATATGATCTGTCCACACTACCATTCTCATGTAGGAACTGTGTAGCCTGTTTCAGTTCCTCCTGGTCCCTGAAGCACAGGTTCTCTTTCCTCATCATCTCAGTCATCACCTCAATCCTACAGAGAAAGACAAGCCAAATTGTGGTTCCAGCCATATAAAACCTGGCGCTTGTTCCTGGAACTTTAATAATATGCTGACCAAGATGCTGGAAGAAACTGAGGCAAAGATTTCAAATGCAACAAATATGCTACAAAGGGTTGTCATAAATCTGGAAGCAAGCAGGAACTTTAAAAAAAATCTATGTCTTGTCGAACACTACCAAACTCCTCCTAACCATGGTTAGGATAAGGTTGGGAACAAGGTTGGCTGTGGTCGACTGGTGTTCAGCGAGGTTGGCTACTGTTCGGCTGCGCCAGCCGAATGTTTCAAAATGTTTAAAACATTCAGATGTGGACAGGACGTCCAGCCATGGTTGGCTGGTGTTTGGCTGGTGTTGTATAATAACAGCAGTGGTCGTAGCGTGGTTGGCAAATTCTATTTCATTCATATGGAATTAAAGGTAGGCGTGGCCTAAATCTGGTCATACTGCTCCCAAACTTTAGGCAGCTTAGGTCAGCCGGTGTTCAGGGGAAACTTCTAAATGTGTGACAGGGGCTTAGGAATGAGTTTGACTGTATATTGTAACTGCTACTTGTATCTGACTGCATCCTAAAATTAATATGAAAGAGTAGTTCCTACTTGTACTGATCTCCCACTAGGACAGGGTGTTTCCCTCCTGCCTTCCTCTGAGCTGCTATCTGTGCTACAGTCTTCTGCAGGGCCAGATAGGTGGCAGGGATGGGCTGCTTCAACAGCAGCTGGCCAGTCCCTCCTGAAAAAAAAAAATGACTGATCAAAAGCGCCCTCTTGCAGTGTTAACACGAACTACATGACACCACTCTCTTCAATACTGAAAAAGCATTTTACCTATTACAGACTGAGGGATTTCACACATGACTCACCTTTATCTGTACAGATAGGTAGACAGAGGCAAGGAGAGCAGAAAAAGAGAACAGTGAGACCTTGAGTGAGAGTTGTGACGTTTATACAATCATTCTTAGTGCAGACTTAAGATCATAGCTACTGTTTGAGTAATAATAATTACAAGACATACATTCATTTTGAAAATTAAAAGTCCTTTTCTGATATATATTATTTATACTATGTGGGCATATCTTTTTATGAAACATTACAACTGTGTTTTTTATATAATGTAATGTGTAGGTTATATAATCGTCAACATGAAAAGGTGAAGTAGAAAATGTGAAGGAAAGTGAAAAAGTGAAATAAACAATAATTTCACAATAAGCTGTGAGCTACTTAAAATTTGTGATCCAAAACATACTAAAATCCACACAAAGGATATTGTCAAATCAAAAAGTCTGATACAATATAATATCAAAATCTCTGCTATAATTTAGTTTTGTTTAATAATATGTAATTCACCAGGAGATACATATTATCAGTTAAGTTAAAACCCCCATCACACATAGCCGAATATGGCCTCCCAAACACTAGCCGAACCCGGGCCATACCCCTGACTTTCAGCTGGAACACAGTGTCGTAGATGAAGTCACACAGCTCCCTGACGTTGTGGTGGTTCTTACAGCTGACCTCCAGCTGACCTTTGACCCTCGGCAGTCCGTGGAGGTGCGGCTCGGGCAGGTTGATGAACCTGCTGTCAATCATTTCCCTCAGCTCCGGCAGGAAGGACGGGGGGTACTTCTTAAACTCATCGTAGTGGGTCCCCACGATGATGACGGGGGAGTCTGGGGCTCGGGCCTGGAGGAGGGAACAATCTCACTTTCATTCTTTCTGATCAAAAGCGCCATCTTGCAGTCTTGACGAAAACTCCATTATTTATTTAGGAAACTGGCATATTGCAACTTGAGTAGCACGTCGGCAGAACGTACTGCGCCTGCGCGAAACCCGTAATGCATAGCTGCATTAACACAGTAGAAGTAAATCATTAATTAACGCAACATTATTTGAAACCATATTAATAGTTGCAACATGAAGGTTTTTCTGTGTATTACAAGTGCACATTAATTTTGCTTCATTTTCTAGTGAAATAAGAAGCTATACATATATACTTACTATTGATCATAAAAAATTATGGTAGATATTAATGAAAAATAACTGTGAGCACTGAGGATAAAGTGCCCAAACAATATGTAAAACCTTGTCGAATATTATGTTACAGTATCAAAATTTTACACAAAAATCAGAGGACAACTACAAATCATGCATGCTATGATTTTGTTTCATTGAGTTTTATGTTACAAGAGTATAATAAGCCAGACAGATTTCTGTTGTGGTCAGAGAGTTCACCTGTATGTTGATGAGCCACTGCTGTAGGTCCTCGATGCCCTTCTCCCCATCTGTGATCTTCCAACAGGCCAGGTACAGGGACCGTTTGGATAGGAAGTACTGGTGTGTCGCATAGTACTCTCTCTGAAAGTACAACGTGACTGCCAAGTCAGCTTTGCCATGAGATTTCACCCACCTTATACCTCCATGGAAAATTGAGGCATTGTTTTTGGTGTTTCTGTGTGTGGGGGGGGGGGGGACTAGAAACTTTAAGGTAACATTTGCAAAGCAAATGCATAATATTTACCTTTACCTGGTCTAGTCTGAAAAACTACAGCTCTGTTTTTTCCTACTCAAACCAAAGATGTTGCTACTTAATGTAACCCAACACCACAGGGTGTCTGCTATAGCACCAGTTATTATGGTGACAGCCATCTGGTACAGGTCATTGACCTTTTTGTTTGGAAAGGAAGAAAAAGAAGAAGAAGAGGAAACAGAGTAAAAACAATGTTTTCCTTCTGGTGAGGTAAACATAACCCTGTGGTGTTGACAGGTGGCAAGGTGGTTTTGTGGTTAGGGTTGTTGACTCAGAATCTGAAGGTTCTGGGTTCAAATCCCTGGCAGGCCCCACTGTTGTGCCCTTGGGAAAGGCACTTCACACCTATTTTCTCACTCGACTCAGGTGAAAATGAGTATCTAGCTTCTGTTAGGGACGTCCTCTCGGATGGGACGTAAAGCTGGAGGTCCCGTGTTTGAGGAGAGCCACACCTCCAGCACGTAAAAGATCCCACCGCACTTATCGAAAAGAGTAAGGGTCCTTCCCGGTGAGAGTGGTTCAAACCTTACAGTCCGGTCTTACGCAGCTTGTACTTACATGTTCATAACTGGTGTGTTACGCCTAAAGACAAGAGATCCTGACCTGTCCTCCAAAGTCCCAGGTGCTGAAGGTGACCTCCCCCAGCTCACAGGGTTTCTTCTTCACCTTCTTCACATACGTCCAGTCTCCCACGTCCACTCCTACGGTCGAGATGTTCTGACCCTTCCTCGTCTTCTGGTCATTCCTGAAGTATCCCATTCTACTGGCCCAGCCCTGAGGAAGTAGGAAACCATAGGAAATTTGTGCTTTTTAGAAATGATAAATATAGAATACAACACCTTAGGTACAAGCGCGACCATGGGTCGGGTCCCCTGAAGGCCGGAAGAAGATATAACCCAGGGGAGGGCTGGGACTGAGGGTGATGCAGAATATACCGTGTAGTACTATTTTATTTATGTCATACCTACCCGAGAAAACACACATAATGTTTCAAAATCAAATGTGCCAAAATTTGGTGTCCCTAAGTCATCTCCAACGTCAATATATATATTTCAATTTCCCAAAGTGGTACACTCAGCGCACATGAAACATGTTTGAATTATCTTATGGAACTTTTGAAAGCCTCTGTGATAACCTTTAGTACCAAATGTAATATGGGTAGTTATCACACAAGTTAGTCAGAACACCAGTATCGAACATTAGCCCAGCTATGACATAACGTGTACCTATGTAGTCATTAGGGAAGGAACCTAACAGAGAGGAGCAAGAGGCCAACTCCTGGCCCATGCTTTTTAGCAGGTAGGTGCACAGGCATTGGGGGTTTGCAAGGTAGGTAATAAGAGACCAGCACCAAGGACAGAACCATGTGCTGACTGGGGAGGCAGATAGGGTAGGTAATAACAGATCAGCACCAAGGACAGAACTATTGCCTGATTAGGGGTGGTCAGGGTAAGTGATAACAGATCAGCACCAAGGACAGAACCATGTCCTGATAAGGGGTGGGCAGGGTAGGTGATAACAGGTCAGCACCAAGGACAGAACCATGTCCTGATAAGGGGTGGGCAGGGTAGGTGATAACAGATCAGCACCAAGGACAGAACCATGTCCTGATTAGGGGTGGGCAGGGTAGGTAAAAACAAATCAGCATCGAGGACAGAACCATGGCCTGATTAGGGGTGGGCAGGGTAGGTGATAACAGATCAGCACCAAGGACAGAACCATGTCCTGAAAAGGGGTGGGCAGGGTAGCTTAAACAGATCATTATCAAGGACAAAACCATGTGCTGATTAGGGGTAGGTGAAGACAAATCAGAATTACAGACAGAAACATGTACCCATTATTGGTCATCATTTAACATTCCCCCACCTTTATCGCAACTTCTTGGTACGACCCAGTCCCTTCTCTCCTCATCTCATGTAGCAGGGAGGTTTTCCCCACACCCTGTAGGCCAACCAACATCAGTTTCATCCTGCAGTACGGTCTGGACCTGGGCAGGGAACAGAAGGCCACATTTGAAGTTTCATCAATTTTGCACAATTTTCTTGTACAAAATGACAGAAAGAGTTTTTCAAAAGGGCAAGTCTAAAAAGGTATGGACATTTACATGTATATAAAACATGCAAATACTTAGCAAATGAGGGATGGAAAAAAGACAAAGAAAACATATACAGGAGAATAAAAAAAGGAAAGAATGAGGGAAAATTACAAATGAAAGAAACAGGACAAGGAAGAAAGGAAGACAAAAAAGCAGAAGAAGAAGATTAAGGAAAAAGGCCAACACATCCGTACTTACTGATCGAGGATGGACCTCAGGTAACCAATGAGATGTCTGGTTGACCTGAGCTGCAGACCCTGTAGAGGTTCCTCCAGTTCCATCCCGTTAGCTCGGAAATCCCACAGTTTCTCCAACTTCCCAAGCTCCATGGGCAGGGTTCTGTACAGAGAATATCATATGTCAAACATGCATAGTAATACATAGTTGCTCTTCTTGTACAATGTGTAACAGGAGGTGCCCTATCATAGCACGCTTTTTCATGCGCTCAAACTCGTGGCACTCCATCGCTAGTTGTGCTAGAGTGGTCAGGTTTTGATGAATGAATTTCGATAGCATTCATGTAAAGAACATACTTGGATAAGAAATGCATTTATACTGTTTATGAGCCCTTCACGCTCAGCGTTACAAGCTGCAAATGCTGTGAGACATTTTCGTGAATGTGCTATGCTAGGCAGTGTGCCCTAACTAAGCATGCTTTTGCAATTTTGCTCTCTTCAGATTTTGGAGATGAATTTGAATAAGCAGAAATAAGATATGAATTTCAAATTTCAGCTTCCTTTTGACAGTAAAATTCCGATTGTGTGTACTTCTAGTGTCACGTGAGGTGGATTGTATCTAACACAATCCAGTTCGTGTTTCCACAGAAAACCTGACTTATGCAATAAACTGACAGTTAGATACATGTAGGGTCTTTAAAATCTTGGAAATTCCTTACATATAATAGGTAGGACGACAAAAGTCACTGTACATGTACTGGTCTATGAAGCATTTTCAGCTTTTTCGTATATATTACCCTGACTAGTTACTCAAATCTGTACCAGTGTATAACGAGCCATTTCTTGGCCCTGTCCCCCACCCCAAGGTTTATCAAAAGAAGACGAAACTCAGAGATGGGTTTATAGATGTGTTGTATTCTCATGCCATGTGCAAGACTGAACTAGTTCTAACCAGTTTCCAAGAAGTGTCACTGGACTAACCTACTAACCACCGGGGGGGTGGCAGGTTCTACCATTCCCTTAGGGGGAACTACAACAGACAGAATGTTGGGTTGCTACACTACCAGTATCATGGCAGTATGTCAACCAGCAGACAGTTAAACTCCCACCTGATGTCCTTGTTATCGCTGACGTACAGCATGGTGAGGTCCTGGTACAGCCCCATGTCAGCCGGGATGACCTTGATCTTGTTATTACTGACGTTCAGGGTGGACAGTTTGGGGTACAGCGGGTGGAGGTTGGTCAGCTGGTCCAGGGATGAGCTGGACGATTCAGACGTTCTCTTTCTCTGAGCAAAGGAACAAAAAAGTCTCATTGTTTGAAGGAATGCAACACAAAATTTCAAATTCATTATTTTTCAGTAGTGTACACATTAAAAAGTTGATATATTTAAATTTCTACATTAGTCTGCCAAATAATTACCCTGTGCACGCGTTGGCAATGATTATTGCTTTGCTCTGACGTCTTCATTCCGAAGCCGCCTATTTGCATATCACAGTCCAGTGATCTCCCAGTGGCACTGCCAATATGCAGATACGCGGGTTTGGAACAGAGCTAGGAGAGCGCGAAGTTCAAACGTGTGCACAGGGTAATTATTTGGCGGACCAATGTAAAAATTTAAATATATCAACTTTTTAATGTGTAGACTACTGGAAAATAATGAATTTGAAACTTTGTGTTGCGTTCCTTTAAGGCACCCCAAACGATTTCAGGGCTGCAGTAAAATTAGATTTTTCAAAGACAATTTTCTGGTCATTTTTCTATGTAGTAAGATGTATCAATCCTATCCTATAGCATACTGATATCTGTGAGGCAAAAATGTGCCTGGTGAAAAATGGTTGTTTATTTCGTATCATAGGCTGGTTCTAGCTCTTTGTCGGTGGTACCAAAAAGTAAAGGGCCTCCTCACATATTTTGGGGATATTTCAAATGCTTCAAGAATGAAATTGCCTTTACATACTTTCTGCAAATATGTTTGAAAATTTAAAAGAAAAACTTAATCTTTTTTTCAGCTTTGTAGAAGCTTTGATATAGCAAAGAAGCAGCAAAGAAGTACTTAATTTTGCCCCTAGAAACTGCACTACCTGGGTTTACACTGAAGCAAAATATGTTGTTTGCGCAGCACATCTAGGCAAAACTGTGGCCAATTATCCACAGAGGCCGACACCATTGAACATCTAGCCTGATTTTTTCAGTCTGCAAAATTGCAGGTTGCTTAATTTTTCTTCAGAATCTGCAATATTGAAAATGTCTCTGCAAAATGCCGACTGCAGATGGGTATTTCTAACACTGACTTGTACACAAAGACACAATGTTCTGCTCACCTTGCGTTGTGCTGGATCTCCAGTGCTGTGAGATTTGGTACTGATCCCCTCTGCACCATCAGACACACTGGGTGGTCTGGACTCCTCCAGACTGTACACCAACTCCAGACTCTCTATCTGGTTGTCAGACAGGTCCAGAATCTTCAGGCTGGGCAGGATACTGTGTCTCCTACAGCAAAAAAGTAGAACACCCCGTTCAGATTTGGTTCCCAATCGTTATTGAATCCTGCATTCAAATTTTCAGAGCACGTGAAACACGACAAATTATTCTGTGGAACTTTTGTGTGTGATAACCGTTAGAATCCCATGTGACGCGGGTAGTTATGACATGGGCTGAAACACCTGCATCGAACATTATCGTGGCCCAGGTATGACATATTTATTGTATTTTTTTCGTATGCAAGTCTTTTTTTGTATTTATAGCATCTAATATGGAAAATTATGAAAAAATTGAACAACATTGAAGCAGCAATAATAAAAGATTTTTTACGTTTTTAGAGGTATTAAAAAATACTAGTATCAATTTTCTATTATGAAGATATGCATCATATCATAGGACTGAAAAAAACAATTTACAACTAATGCATGAGGTGCTGGTTTACAATTAGGTTTCAAAACTTAATGGATAAATAGAAAAAAATACTTACCTATGATGACACAAGGACAGGAGGCTGAGAAAGGAAATCTGCGACAGAACAGATTCCGATCTGCTGATTCTGATATCAGCGATAGAGGCGCCACTGACAGAAGTCCTCAAGCTGGATGCATAGGGACTGTAGCAGCAACTCTCAGAGTCCTGTCTACTGTATCTCTTACTGTCTTCTATCTTGTTGTACTGTAGTAGGAGTTTGGTTAAACCTTTAGGGTAGGCATTGGGTGGACCGGCATCACTGATGACGTTGTGCGAAAGGTCTAGCTTTGATAATCTCGGTGCCAGACATGGTAGCCCAGTGGGCACCGCAGTCAACTTGTTCCATGCGAGGTTCAGAAAATCTAGAGCGGATGTGGAAGAGGACTCTTCGTCTACTTCTGAGGCGAACTCTTCTGTGAGGATGCTGGTCGCCACGTCTTTCTCCCAGATGTTGATTCTGTCAAGCTTTCTTCTTTTGCAGTTTGCGTTTGTTGGTTTCAACGGTTGGACTAGGTTGCTTGTAGACTCGCGACGTTGTAACGGTGACGTCTCTGCCTTTACGTCTGAACTCGCATCTGGTTCTCTTTCTCCGTCAGACCCGTTGGGAGTGTGAAAGCTTTCGTTGGACTCCTTGCTTGAGTTTGTCTCTGTTCGTTGTCTGTCTTCCTCGCTGGTACTGCCTGTAGTCTGGACAACGCATTCGCTTTCGGACTCCGTTCTGCTTGGAAGTTCTTCCAGCAGGTTCACTGATATGTCGAGGTGGGTTAGTTTCGGAGCCGTCCACATGCTGAAGGGCACTCCCTTTAGCCGATTGTTCGACAGGTTTAGAATTTCCAACGCAGGAAGCTGGAAAATCCAGGTAGGTATGGCACTGAGTCTGTTCCCGGATATGTCGAATTCTTTCAACGATGGGCTGTTGAAGGGATCGTCGTCCTTAAACTCAGGAAGGCTTGAGATGCAGTTGTTACAGGAGTTGAGTTGTTGCAAGGAGTCCATGTCCACGAATATCTCTTTCGGCAGTTGCACGATTTGGTTGTCGGACACGTCGATTCTCGTGATGCACACCAGTGCCGACTTTGACGGCACCAACGTGTGGTTTAGATGGACGCACGCTTCTATGAACCACGCGACGTTCAGCTTCCGTAGATTTCTCCAGCACCAGTTAACACGAACCGCTTTATTCCGAGTTGACGTTCTAGCTAACGTACCTGTGCCTAGGTTCCCCGATGCCATGGTGCCTTCGCTGCTCATGAGAGTTGTAAAACTGTCCATGCTTTTCATGTTGTCCTCCTCAATGCTACATGACCTCTCCAGAAACAGCTGCAACCTTCTGTTCAACTTGCTCTCCAAGTCTATAGCTACTCCTGAACAGGAGAGGAGTAAGCCGGCGATATCTGTGTGGCCGTTGGTCAGAGCAGACTGCAAGGCAGTGTCTCTTGTGTCTTTGGCACCGTACTTCAAGAGAGTCACAACGATGTCTTGGCTTCCACACGAGGCGGCTTCTGCTAGCGCCGTCATATTCGCCGACGTCCCTTCGAAAGAGCTGTTGGAGTCCAAACTGTTGTATGGTGAGGACCCAGAGGGGACCTTTGCTGGTAGATCTGGGTTTGCGCCGTGTTGGAGCAGAAGTGCCACGATTGCGAGGTCTCCGTTTTTTACCGCGTCATGTAGCGGCGTTCTACCCAGTACGGAATACGTGTCTACGGTGATACGTTGTCCCAAGTCTTCTAGCGGACTGCGTGGACTTACAGGGTTGCCTTCTGTAACGCTGGTTGTATTAGATCTTGCTGACCATTGCAACAATGCCTCTACTACTGAGGCTCTACTCTCTAGTACAGCCAGGTGTAAAGAAGAGTGCCAGTTCAGGTCCAGAGCATTGATGTCAAATGTGGCGGTGTCCAGATTGCTTTGAGAATTCACACTTTCAGTATCTTTTACATCCTAAAAAAACATCAACAACCGTTGTATGAATTACATCATAGTTAAGTATTCTGCTGGAAGGATAAATTCTGACTAGTGCTTCACAAAAATGCTGAAATGTAACAGAAAAATAATCTCAGCAAGCAAATACAACTATTCTATTCGGGGCTTGAAATACTTTTTTCTGCATACCTGAACTGGTACAACATAGAAAATTCAGGAAGTATGGATCATACTAAAAATTGTTCAGAAACCATTGCCATTGTTTCTTTTACACTTCATAGGTGGTAACAGTCATTGCAGCAAATAAAAATCCATATACACCTATATGTATATGAACCGAGTGCATGGACTGGTGCAGGTTATAGGTTCAGGTAGACATCAGAAATACCTGCACAGCTCCAATTCTACAATGTACCTGCACTACTCTGCATATGCAAGTGGTATTTCCTGAGCCCTGCTAGTGCTTCAGAAAAAATGCTGACCATAAGATTCAAGAAAAAAATCCTCTACAAGCAAATACAACTATTCTACAGCAACTTTACTTGACAATCTGAGATCATAATGCTTTGTCTGAGCTTTACACTTTCCTTGGAATTGAAAAATCTTCCCATTCATCTACAGCTCATCATTACTAATGACATTAGGACTAGTAAGACATGTTTCCAACCTACCAGTGTGTTTAGCAGTACATTGACGATGTCCAGATGTCCCTGTGAGGCAGCTACATGGATGGGTAACTGGAGGGACTGACTGGAGTCCATCCCGGCAAACTGGGGCAGGTGCTGCATATGTATATATAATGTAAACTATTTGGGATCTGGAATTTACAGTACTGTTTGTACCAACAGAATTATTTTTAACTCTTTCTTTTGATTGACATTTTTCAAAAAGCATTGAACAAAATGCATGGCACCTATAAAGTATGTAACACACATGTGTAACCTGAAAACTGAAACATAACATCAGGAAACAATGGTCTTTATATATGGTCTCAAGAGAAAATATCATGCAGCAGAAGTTTAGTTTTGCTCTAACTAAAATAAGCTTGAATGGATTTTCTACAAGACAGTTAATTGTGATTGGCAATACTGGCCTTATCATATGTTTATAATGTCTTGACATACACGATGTACATTGTATGTCCTAAGTACAATAAGCAACCTTGACAGAATAAATTGCTCAAGTATGAAATAACCGTTACAGTTGAAAAAAAAACTATCAGTGAGAAGTCTCGGTCACTGAAAGAGCCGAACTGGTGACTTTAAGATTAGCAAAATGGCTAAAAGTATCATATAGTATACAACAAAATCAGTGTTCTACACAAACTTGACAACTCATTTTTTTCTGACCTGTAGCAGAAGTGTTGCTATGTTGACCTGCCCAGTCCAGCAGGCTGCATGTAGTGGTGTGAGTCCTGTACCAACATTAGGCACAGCCTCGGCTCCACTGTTCAACAGCAGCTGTACTACAGACTCATGGCCCAGCTGGGAAGCCCTGTAACATACATGTAACACTGTAAACTTAACTCTTCTCCACTAGTGGTGTGAGTCCTGTACCAACATTAGGCACAGCCTCAGCTCCACTGTTCAACAGCAGCTGTACTACAGACTCATGGCCCAGCTGGGAAGCCCTGTAACATACATGTAACACTGTAAACTCTTCTCCACTAGTGGTGTGAGTCCTGTACCAACATTAGGTACAGCATCAGCTCCACTGTTCAACAGCAGCTGCACTACAGACTCATGGCCCAGCTGGGAAGCCCTGTAACATACATGTACATGTAACACTGTAAACTCTTCTCCACTAGTGGTGTGAGTCCTGTACCAACATTAGGCACAGCATCAACAAGATCTGTACAGTAACTGTATAGTTGATTACTTGAAATTTCTGAGCTTACCTGTACAGAAGAGTGCTGCCACCATTGTAAGCAGCATTGATGACTTCTCTGTCTAACTGTGAGATCAGTTCAGCAGCCTTGTCTGTTCTACCATCCACACATGCCTGGTACAGATCTGTGGGAGTAATACGTACGTTAGCTTTTACTTTCTTTAAGGGTACTTGGTATTCAGTGGTATTCTGTTTTGTACTGCTGTATAGATATAATGCTTTAAATTGTATTGCCGAACACAAATATTATTTGCCAAGTATAAACAAAACATATAGACAAAGTACACCCTATTTTCAGTAGTGTGTAAGTTGGGTAACTTGGGTTACATAAAAGAGCATCTTCCAAAAGAATGTGAAGTAAGGAGTACAACTTTTTACCTGCTGTAATGATTTCTTTTATCTTTCTCTGTGCCTCTGAAATAGAAGTCAAAAGAAGTTATGGTGAACCGTGAAATATAAAATTACCGTGAAAAAATCATGAATTACAGCATCTGTATGTGCATAGCGGGTGTACCGAACCTTCAGCGTAACGCATTGACTTTTTGTAGAATGACCACTCTGGGGCCGTCCTCGTCGCACCAATCTGAATTTTTTTTACATGGTCATGCCCAGATTGTGCTCCCATTTATTCATATGAAGTTTGAAGCAAATCCATCGATCCGAAGTTGTATAAATCGAAGTTGACAGTAATACATTGACTTTTTGTAGAATGACCACTCACTTTTGACTTTTTGTAGAATGACCACTATTCCTTGCAAAATATCGGCCCTCGCGCAACGGCGGCAAAATCCACCACCACAAACATTTTCAAATAGGTGTCCCATGTATGTCTGCGAAGTTTCCGTGCTTTACAAGCTTGTAAAGTACCTTTTTTTTTGGCAAAATGTACGCCACTATCACGCCCCGGCCGCGGCGTCTCGATTTCAACATGGCCGACCTGGTCACGTGGTTGCCTTCCGGGACTGTTCTATAACTTCGGCGGGGAGGGAGGGTGCCAGCAAACCGCAATCTTCCGCGCACGGCAGGCCTGGCACACGGACTGACCGAGCTATTGTACTAATTTTTAGAGCAATTTTAGATCCTCTTTGTTTAGAGTAAATTTTCAATTATTATCATTATGCACTGTTTGTCATTTTTCTGCATATTTTCAGCCTAGTGAGAACGCTGATGTAACGTTACACTTGCATTATAATTTGTATCCAACGTTAACCGTTAGCGTTACCTTATCCAACATCCTCCTTATTATATGATCCATGTAACAGTTATCATTTGAGTTAATAGTAAACTTGGTTTAAAATGTGCCATTATGTAACTTTCCAGTATTTACCATGTCTACATGCTTGAGATATTGTTATAGTCAAGAATGTGTTTAATAATTTTGTTTATATCATACCCGGGCGGCGTAACAGTGCTCCCGGCCGTGTTGTATTCTCCCGTACGACCGGATGTATAAAACGGGCATCCATAGAACATTCAAACGCGCTTCGCTTGCGCCGCTACAAAAATTAGAACATTCGAACGCGTTTCGCCCCAACCGTGTACGCCGCTTTCGAACATTCGAATACAGGATTCGGACGTTGGAATTGATGTTGCTGCAGTTTTTTGGGCCAGCGACACCAAATTTTCGCTCATTTCGCCTTGAAAGACGTGTTTTCTAAGGTGGGTATGATATAAATAGCATACAACACGGTGTATTCCGCATCGCCCTCGGTCTCGGCCCTCCCGCGCGTCGGATCGCCCTCCGGCCTTCGGGCGATCCGACGCGCGGTCGGGCCGACACCTCGGGCAATACGGAATACACCGTGTTGTATGCTCTATATATTACGCTATAATTTTCTTGCTTCTCTGTTTGTATTTTAAAATGAAAGTACAGTATTACGCTTCTCCTGTACTGTCAGCATCAGCTGTACAACTCTAATTTCCAAGTGCTTGCGTTATCAGTTTGAACTTTAAAACTCCAAAACATATGCACAATCTGCCATTATGTACCCTTGGCCTTCAGATATCCATGGTTTTAAAGTTGATGTGGGAAAACTGCTGTGTTAGTGAACAGTGTGTATCATTAAAGTAAATAATGATATCATTGAAATTATGTACAGTTTATGTCTCTATACACACACACACATACAAAATGCATACTGGTATTATTGGTCACATTCTCATCTTAAGTTGGCACGAAAACCCACGGCTTGCATGCAAATGAGCTCTAACCTCCTTGGTTTGCGAAGTCCCTCCCACCGGGCCGCACGTGCCCATGAACAGAAGTCTCCCGCGCCGATGGACTGGTCTGGTCATGTAGTACAGTATCACTGAGTATATCATGTACGTACGCAAAGCCACGGCGCCGCTGGATGTGATTGACAAGAGCGGCTCCTTTGACAATCAGGACACAAAGGAAGGCCGACGTGGCGGGGTGTGACGTTCTGAACTTCTTAACTTTATAGCAAGAAGGTTTAATACTTGCTTTTTAACCTCTTTACCTGTTCTATTTTTGTCTGCTTGGATTTACCAAGGATGGCTTTACCATTAATTTTCCTAGAATATGCAATCTTTGTGGAACTACATCAACAAAGATTAGGAACTTCAGGAACAACTAGTAGTAAATAAAATGAACTTATTCTGACGTCGGGGTAAAAAAAAAAAAAGGCTTCGATCTGTGTGAATACCATGAACAGCATCGTAGACTCGTAGCACAGTACTTCCCATCTTATTCATACAGGCATTCGATTGAGTAAACAACAGTATGAGTTTCAAGTTGTTAATTACTAGTACTAACCTTGTTTTGTTTTCAACAGAATTACTTCAATTGTTTGTTTGGCGGATAGAACTGTCTGGAGGGAGAGAGTCAACTCGGTCCGGGCCGGGCAAGCCGCCCGGCATATGATGATGATGTGAATGACAAAGGCACCCATTCTTGTCAATAATACCAACATATATACAAACAGTGCTCATGATTATTACTAGTATTAGATTTCGGAAGAAAGAAACACTTTTGGGACACAGCAACAAATCCAGACTACAACCAGGTCTCAGCCATCCATCGTAGGAGACTCCGGTATTTGGACAACATTCTCCGTATGGATCCCTCCAGAGTAGTCAGTCCTACCCTGAAAACCTACGTGTGCGGAGGAGACAACCCGCCTGAAGGATCCCTGCTGATGGACTGTGAACACTTACCTTTTGAACAGTCGGAGGAAAGCTGTTCCTACCGCTTGGTCTTGTCATTAGAATTATAAAATTGTTTTGGCGAAGTTATGTTTGTTCTGGTTCATGTTCCGTTTTTGTTCCGTTCCGTTCATGTTTCCTATTTTTTTGCTAACACACATTTTACTTTGACAATTATTGTTACTAACGTTTGTTAACATGTTTTAACGTTTGAACAACCAAAGTACTAATATACAATGTTCAAAACGTAACAAAGTTTCCATTCCCAAGTTCTTGAACGAACGATTATTATTTATGTAATGCCCACTCTTTACTAAACTTCTATAATAGGTAAGTCATCGTCGACATTGAACTGCACCGCACCGCCACAACGAAATAACTCTACCCCGGGCCTGCGGTAGGTTTGTAATCTATAGAAAAAGTCAACTGTATGACTATGAAACCTTGCTGATAGTAGATGATTTTAGGGACGAAACTTTTTTTTAAATTTTGACAGTAAACTAGTATGAAAACTGCCAGGCTTCTAATTAAATTTCTGCACCCAGTTGTATGACGGTAGTGCCCACAACCAGGAATCGAAATACATGTGTACTTTGTTGTTCGTCCCTCGGCGTCGATGAAGACCAAGACTTCGTGTTACTTCCTGTGAGTCCGTAGGTGACTATTATATAAATGAGTCCGATCTTCGCACGGAAGTGTCGGCCACAGATCACATGTAAGTTAGTAACTTGAAAAAAACAATATTTGCCTTATGTTATCTAAAACACGAATATACTTCAAGTTTAAAATGTATGAACACAAAACCAGTCAATGGCAACGGGTGAAACGAACACAAAAACGAACAACAGTACTACTAGCTAGTACGAACCAGAATTCAATCGACAAAACGAAATTTCGTTCAAATGTGTCAATCTCAAGAATGAATGACTATGTTTGTAGAAACAAGGGGGTATGTTAGTAGGAACAAGGGGTATGTTAGTAGGAATAAGACTATGAATACTGTGAGTAACGTAATGCTAAAAACTATTAAACTATTATAATAATGATAAAAACTCTTGAAGAACATGTCGGCATTCAGTATTCTTCCTCGTGTAGTGTTCTTATACGCACCTGTATGTTTAGAAGAAAACGTACAAAAAGTTAATAATCTGTCAAAAATATATCTTATTCTACTAGTATTTAAAAATGGGGGATTTTGTAACTATGGCTGAGTTCTATCGACGGCACAAAGTAAAGCACCCTTCATTTCCTCAGTGTTATTAGCCGTTTTTGTTGAAAATTTACTGTGAAAGAGCGCCGTGCGCGGAAGATTGCGGTTTGCTGGCACCCTCCCTCCCCGCCGAAGTTATAGAACAGTCCCGGAAGGCAACCACGTGACCAGGTCGGCCATGTTGAAATCTAGACGCCGCGGCCGGGGCGTGATAGTGGCGTACATTTTGCCAAAAAAAAGGTACTTTACAAGCTTGTAAAGCACGGAAACTTCGCAGACATACATGGGACACCTATTTGAAAATGTTTGTGGTGGTGGATTTTGCCGCCGTTGCGCGAGGGCCGATATTTTGCAAGGAATAGTGGTCATTCTACAAAAAGTCAAAAGTGAGTGGTCATTCTACAAAAAGTCAATGTATTACTGTCAACTTCGATTTATACAACTTCGGATCGATGGATTTGCTTCAAACTTCATATGAATAAATGGGAGCACAATCTGGGCATGACCATGTAAAAAAAATTCAGATTGGTGCGACGAGGACGGCCCCAGAGTGGTTATTAGTGGTCATTCTACAAAAAGTCAATCCCCAGCGTAACACACCAGTTTCACAGGCACGCAGCGCAGTGGCAGCTGGCTATACATTGTATTATGCCAAATGACCTGTTATACATGTACCTAACCTTTGCACATCTAACTCTAACTGTAAGTATTGTTAAATTAAAGTTATCTACATGTAGTAATGAGTCTCGTACTGTATTTGGTGACAGCAAGTTCCACTCTATGATATAAAGTTTTTTCTAGGATAAAAAGCAAGTTTTTGAACACTTCAATCCTTCATTGATAACTCTGGTACTTGAAGGCATAACTATCTCTTGTAATTTTCTGCATTTACTAGAACTTACTAGTTTGCAGATATGATTGTGATATTTAGAACAATTTTTCCAATTCTTTTTTGATGGGATCATCAATAATAACTGAAGACAAATTTTGTAAACCTCATCACTTAATCACAAAATGTAACACTAACCCTTCTCCATCTTTAGTATATCCAGTATCTTCCTGTTCCCCAGTGCAGTAGCCAGGTGATAGGCAGTCTTCCCCTCACCGTCCTTCACTTCCAGAGACGCCCCTCCATCCACCAACACCTTCACACACTCTACCTTACTCTGGGACACTGCCTGGTGCAGGGGGGTCTGTATGGATGAGAAAAGGTAACCATTTTTTACATCATTTCAAAATATACTTTTCAACACTTCAAAGTTATATAAAATGCATTAGCCAAATGTTCTCTTTGGAATATGCACCTACTGATAAGTTTACAATTTCAACTATGTTGCATATGATGTGAATTTCCTTAGAGACTTTGACAGGATAAGGCAGTTGTAGCCATAGACAACAAGATAGGTTGACATGCATCACTTTTAATTATAATATAATGCTAACTACAGAAACAGCTTAACAGCATTATATGTAAGATTATTTCTTACCCTACAGTTGTCCCTCATACCAGATGCAATGCCTGGATCAGCTGAAACACACAGAAACATGATGAAACCTTTAGCAACCCTCACTTATCCCTACTCTCAACTGCCGAATAAACGTACCGGTACGTTTATTTTTTTGGGCCGGAACGTCCACCCGGTACGTTCTTATTTTGCACGGTACGTTTATTAATTTTTGGAAAATCAGAATTTTTTTTTCGAATACGCGTGAAAAAAATCGACAAATCTTCGACGTCAAGACGTTTACAAACGCGTATTGTAGCGGGAAACTTGTCATTTTCGGGCCTGTTTTCGCCGCCGGCCGGCCGCTAACACAGCTGTTACTTTCAAATCGGCAGCATGGAGAAAAATAACTCACGCAAATTTTCCCTTTGAATGAAGCATCAGTGCTCCAACAAGTGAAACATCGAGAGAACAACATTTTTTCGTTCTACTGACCTTGTATTCAATCCATTTTTACGAGTTTGGGGCACATTTTTTCGGCCTTGAAAAAGAAAATCTGTAGCGCTCGGCACGCAAGGCGGCCATCTTGTTTTCAAGATATCTGAAGAACTGCAGTTTGATCATATTTCGCTAGGTGGCCAAGGTAGAATTTTGTTTCTGGGTGCAAGATTAAACATTGATTCATTGAATATCGCGATGTTACTTCATTTTGTACAAGATTAGAAATTGTTGGCAGCGTTTTTGGTAAGCTGTAAAATGTGAATTTTAATTTTAATTTTGATTTCAATTTAATTTTAATTCAAATTTTTAGTTATTTTTTTAGACATAATCACATTTTTATTTATTCAGCTGTGTTGATATGTGATTTTGTTTGGGAAGTGGTGAAATATGATTGGGTAGGTACTAGCTTAGGTTTAGTTTTAATATATTAATATCAGTAACACCTTTGGAATACTTGCTCCAAGTTCCTGGGTAGAAAATGCATGTACAGTTTGTATCATGACATTTTTCACTTGTTGAACTGTGGAAGCTGGCCAGCTGCCTTTTTTGTAACAATGATTATATGTATTTCACAACAACATGTGTACATTTGTACCAGAAATGCTCTCTTTGTTGTCTATTTAAATTCATAATTGCAAATAACAGTTAAAGATTTGCGCATATATGAGTAGGGGCGCATTTTAGTATAATACACACAGGTTACCCGGTCAATTTTGGTAATTTTCCGGGGGGTACGTTTATTCCGGGGGGTATGTTTATTAGATTTTGAAGATTTGTCCGGGGGGTACGTTTATTCCGGGGGGTATGTTTATTCGGCAGTTGAGAGTAATTTAGACTCCATATCAGAAACACTTAAAGGTTTATCAACGACATGTTAACAGTAACAGACAAAAATATCAAAACTACCAGCATTATTGGTATCAGCATATAACAATGCTGGATTTGGTGTTTTAACTGATCAGAATTTAATGTTCTTGCAAAGTACATGAAGATAGGTAATTTTTAATGTTACCTGCACCAGTGCAGGTATGGAGAAAAAGGATTTTGAGCCCTGAATACACTGATATAGTGATAACACTTATATTAACATGGATCTGTACTGCCTATACCTCCAGCCTGTAGTAACATCTGTAGACTCTCCCTGCTGTCCCCTGCTACAGCTGAGTGCAGCGCTGTCTGTCCGGAGCTGTTGGCTGCGTTGATGTGCAGCCTCTCCGAGCTGGCCAGAAGCTCCTGTAACAGCTCCACATTGTCGTAGAAGGCAGCCTGGTGGAGCAACTGGCCAGGGTAGTCCTCCTCAAAGTCTGTCATCGTGTGGCACTACCGACAGAAATCAAGTTTTCTTTGTTTCACTAAGTTAAAGGAACGCAACACAAAATTTCAAATTCAGTATTTTCCAGTAGTCTACACATTAGAAAGTTGATATATTTCAATTTTTACATTAGTCCGCCAAATAATTACCCTGTGCAGGCGTTTGAACTTCGCGCTCTCCTAGCTTACCCGCCGCGATGGCAATGATTAATGCTTTGCTCTGACGTCTTCGTTCCGAAGCCGCTTATTTGCATATCACAGTCCAGTGATCTCCCAGTGGCACTGCCAATATGCAAATAAGCGGGTTCGGAACGAAGACGTCAGAGCAAAGCATTAATCATTGCCATCGCGGCGGGCAGGTAGGAGAGCACGAAGTTCAAACGCCTGCACAGGGTAATTATTTGGAGGACTAATGCAAAAATTGAAATATATCTACTTTTTAATGTGTAGACTACTGGAAAATAATAAATTTGAAATTTTGTGTTGTGTTCCTTTAACCAGTAAACTGCCTTAAACTTAAAGGGGCCGTCACATTGACAAAAAAATGCGCGATCCTCGGTCGATCTCAAAATTGGGCGACCTTTTGGCGATCAACAAATACAGCCGAAGCTCGTTGACAATGTGACGCAGACATTATATAAAGAACACTTTTCGCGTGTCAGCGAGCTTCGGCCGACTCCAAAAATTCACGCGATGCTCGACGAAACATCGGGCATACTAATGTCGTTTAGAGCTCACCGTCTCGTCGGCCGATCGATTTCCGCGCAATGTGATGGCCCCTTTAGGCATAACACCCCAGTTTTGTACAGTAAGTACAAGCTGCATAAAACCAGAAGGTTCCAACAACTCACACCGGGAAAGACCCCTTTATTCTTTTTGAAGAGTGTACATGTGGTGGGATCTTTAACGTGCTGGAGGGGTGGCTCTCCTCAAACATGGGATCTCCAGCTTTACGTCCCATCCGAGAGGACGTCCCTAACTGAAGCTAGAGTTTAAACTGCCTACAGTCCTACCTGTCAGAGAAGCTCAGCTGTGTGAAAACAATATGGTACAATCTTCCTGCCCAAACATCTACTTGAGGGTTATCAAGTTCTCTTTTCTCTTGTCTTATCACCCTTCACTTCAAGGTACTGCACATCGATCTGCTGAAAGTCTTGGTTTTAGCTCTCCTAAACCAAGAAGGTTCTATTCAGTAGAACTTCCTTGCCTTAAAAATTTACCTATAGATTATGGGGGAGGGGGGCGGAGTTTGTTCCAAGCTGTTTTAATATGTTTAGATAATAATTCATGCATTCGTTTACATTGTCCATATTGTGGTCTTGTACGTCTGTGACGAATTTCTGCAGTTTCTTTCAACCACTCCCATGCAGCTATTCACAAAATCACTCCCTTGAAAATGATTTCGTCATACTTGTCTCACCGGTATACAATATTGGACCCGCCCTTCCATATCTACAGGTTTAATTTGCTGATAATGAATCTAGCATGCATATAAAAGGCATAAATAAAGGTAGACCACCTTGAATATACTCCTGTCGTCATGTCAGAGCTTGTGCGTGCCATACCGCGGAGATATGTGATATTTTGCGTAGCGTATCGGCAAAGTTTCCTCTGTCGTAGTGTTTTTCGGCCATTTTGGACGTACGGAAGAAACCATTCAAACAGGGGGAACGATATTAGATATATTCTACATACCGAATTAGGTATTGCAAGACACATTGCAAATTACATTTTAATTTCTATAAATAATAGTACTTAAAAACATACGTATAAAAAATCTGTCTCAAGATGAATGTTGTTCGTAACAAATATTCTATAAGAATTATCTTGGACCCCGATACCTAGTAGAACAGTTCAAAAGATGTGATTGGTTAATATTGGCCAACATAGCGCGGGAACATTTGACTCTAAAACAGGAAAATCACTCATGTTCATTTCTCTGAGTTTTATGCGGGAATCTGCAATCTAACATGCAAAATCGCATTTCCTCAATTTGGAATGCAGTGTAGGTGCAAAGAAACCGTGCTTTGATCACAAGGGTCACAGTAACCCTCCACTATATTAAACCCATTGGAACGCCCCCTACTGGAAAGCAGGGAAAGGTGTATCAAATTGCATCACTCTACATGTATGTATATGTGCGGTATCAATGCAAGCATGTGCAATACAGTGCAATACAGCAACTACTAGACATTTATAGATTTTAGTTTGGTTGATGTATCAAAGCTACTAGAGTTACTAAGTATAGCATCTCTGCCAAGCAGCTTTCCGAGTGTGAAGCACAAAAACATGTTTAATCAAAATGTTATGGGCATTCCAGTACCTCAAGCAATTCTTCGTGAAATGCCTGACTAAATTATGCATGTACATGTACACACACAAGCCTCGTGCCGATGCAGTTTTAAGTAACGAAGACGTTGATTGGGTGGAGTGTATCAAACTGACCGAGTAAATCCATATCAGGCACAGTGATTGGTTGAAGCAAACTATGGACAAAAAGATTGCGTGCTCAAACCACACCCGTTCATATTTTTACAGAACACCCGCGCGAGTTGAGGCGTCAGCGAGTTCTGGCACCACAGGGACGAAGTAAGTTTTCATCTTCTTTTATACACTCTTTTACCAAAAATAAAACGTCCTGAAACATTTAGACATCTTAACAAATTGCTGTTGGAATGCAAATTGTTAAATCTCGTGTTGGAATATCACTAGCCTCTACCAGGCTTCGGGAGGCGGCTGGAAAGAGTAGAAATTGGCCAAAATAGGGAGATAACACGTCAGGGGAGTTTGGCCACGAGAGAGAACATTGCTAGAATATCACCATGATAATCAACTTTTATTGACAACATTTCGGATGACTCCATTGTTAAAATGCTTCAGAGATAGGTTTGTTCCGCACATTTTCAGAAGCACAGTCGATGGAATTTGATTATCAGATACTACTACTGATCAACTGTAAAGGTTTTGATCTTTTATTTTATTTTATTTGCTGTATTGTGTTGTAGGGACTCCAGGAAGAATAGTGTTAGATTAATTTAATTGTAACACTAATGGAGATCCAAATAAAACAAACAAACAAACAAATCAGAAAGCATGTAGAATTGACAGGGTCTAGCTTAGTTGTATACAATGTAGGTGGGGCGGAAAAATATGCAGCCACATGCTACATATAGGTTCCATACGTTTAACAGAAAAACTATTTTATGTGTATTTGGCACTCTTATTGGCGTAGTATTGGGTCATATTTTTCTTGGAGGAGAAACACGCTAAGATATGAAACGCTAAGATTTGCTATCTCAGGAAAACTTTGTCTATCATATATGATATGTGTTGGAAACCAGAAAACTAGAACATTTTGCAGATTATTGTCTCGTTGGTTTTGGAATTTAATCATACAGCTTTTTGGAATTTAATCATACAGCTTTTTGGAATTTAATCATACAGCTTTTGAATTATTTTCGGAAGGAATTTCCATAAAATAAAAGCAAATTAAGAGCTTGTACGAGATGCGTGCGAATCACATGCCTACGTAAGACATGCGATTCGCACGCATCTCGTACAAGCTCTTAATTTGCTTTTATTTTATGGAAATTCCTTCCGAAAATAATTTCATCAGGTTGGCAGAACATAGGATATTGGGATATTCTTATGAAATTCCTTGGTAAGCAATTAATTTACTTGCTTACCAAGGAATTTCATAAGAAAAGCCCAATTAATTAAACAAACATAGCATTTTTCACCTGACGATGACACGAAGTGTGGTAACGTATCTTTTTTTCATGATCAGTCACCAGTCATGTGATTTACTCTTCTATATCCCACGGTTCTTGGATTCACCTCTTCATTTTTTTTCTGATCTGCAAAAAAAAATCAATTCTGGTTCTGAATCTACTCAAAAATGCTCATATTTTGCCCCCAACAGTTCAAGAAAGTCCTTTTTTCCTAGTTCTTACAGTTTTTCCATCTATCAATGCAGTGGTTTAATTAAAAGTTCAAAATTCATTGTTTAAATTTCAACCCAGCCTTTTATGTTGACTTCATGGCTCCTATCGTAGCATTTGGGGCTATAATAGGATGCCTAGGCCTTTTTTGTTTTGTTTTTTTCGCACTGTATGTCGCTTCATATTTTTTCTGAAAAAATCCGAGAAGCAACTAATTAAATTTGTATGGCCTTAGGGTTGTTTGCTCGAAATCAAAAGTTTTAAATAGCTGGCAGGTACTGGCGCACAGAGAACAGTGCACAGCGATAGCGGCTCATTTCACAACAATGGAATGGTGTGACATAACAAGGAATATCGGTAGTGCTGTTTTCTAGCTTAAAATGTTTTACTGTTGCTGCTGCTACATTTCTTTTCATAGTATTTCTTTTAGTCTTTTCCCTTTTATCTGGTTGGTCAACGCATTCTCACTTTACACACGCACGGATGTTAAAACCTTGACACACAGATAGTATTTATCGAAATAAAGAAACAGAGAAAATTATAGAAACATTGTTCTTTTATTTTTTTATTTATTTATGTATGACAATTTTCCACATACATGGAAGGCATGGTGGAACAGGTGGACATTAGGACACCTTTTCAAAGCCACCATGCCAACAAGGTCATACTAGTACATGTACATAAGATATAATGCATTACATAACATAACATAACATGACATGACATGACATATCATAACATAACATAACATAACATTTCAATGAAATATGCATATAAGTACACTTATCGAGGCCTTGTAGCACGGCAGGTGGTACGGCCACAAGACAGTATCCACGAACAAGGCATATCTACACTATGTTCTTCTTCTGTAGTTGGTGACTGAATCCAACATGGACAGTAGGAATGGCTTCGGAAGGTGGGCTAGCAGTCTGGCAATGGTTATTGCCGTCTATGTGGCGACAGTAGACTCACTCGTTCTATTAGGTACAACATATCTCTTTTTTCTTTAGAAATGTAGTACGTGATGGAATCAAAATAATGTAAAATAAAAACAAAGAAAAAATACTATTTAAACACAAATAATTTGTGCTTGACATTTTTCCTCCAAATGCTCAAACGCCTTTGGCTAGTACTTTTTCTTCGGCTTGTGCAATGCTTTTATGGAGTAAGCATCATGTCATACTTATGATTTGTTATACAAAATCTTAAAATCACACCAATCCCAAATTGGAGCCAATAATCATTGTACTATTGGACTCTAAATGTATGCGTTTAAACGCTTGGACTGTACCATTTTGATGATAGGGTTACATGAAAGGCAAACTCGACAAAAATGTGTCTTTTGTTGCTGACAGACGAGACCGAGCCACCGGCACACCCGAATCCAGACCCCAGCCAGCCGCCAACAGACCAGACCCAGCCGCTAACAGACCAGACCCAGCCGCCAACAGACCCCACCCAGCCGCCAACAGACCCCACCCAGCCGCCAACATACCAGACCCAGCCGCCAACAGACCCAACCCAGCCGCCAACAGACCCCACCCAGCCGCCAACAGACCCCACCCAGCCGCCAACATACCAGACCCAGCCGCCAACAGACCAGACCCAGCCGCCAACAGACCAGACCCAGCCGCCAACAGACCCAACCCTGCCGCCGACAGACCCCACCCAGCCGCCAACAGACCCAACCCAGCCGCCAACAGACCAGACCCAGCCGCCAACAGACCAGACCCAGCCGCCAACAGACCCAACCCAGCCGCCAACAGACCCAACCCAGCCGCCAACAGACCCAACCCTGCCGCCGACAGACCCCACCCAGCCGCCAACAGACCCAACCCAGCCGCCAACAGACCAGACCCAGCCGCCAACAGACCAGACCCAGCCGCCAACAGACCCAACCCAGCCGCCAACAGACCCCACCCAGCCGCCAACAGACCCAACCCAGCCGCCAACAGACCCAACCCAGCCGCTCACAAACCATGGTTATATTTCTTACCTGACTTATGCAAATTACTCTCTGTCATTGACTAAAAGTGAGGTGGAAAGGTTATATATATATATATATATATATATATATATATATATTATAACATAACATAACATAACTTAACTTTGCATGTTTTATTAAGCGATCGAGACACTCTATTCATATCGGAGACGTACTTAATTTCTATAAACATATTACCTGTTACTTGCTCTTAAACAATAGCTACATGTATAGCCTCTTTTAGTGCATGCCCTGGTGTGCGATGGTCCAAATACCGCGGTATGTACGGAGTTGGTGATTCACTTCAAATCTCCCGGACAGAGGCCTGGCGAAAAGTATGATATAAAAGACAACAAAGCACAAAAGAGTTCAAAACATTAATAATTGAAACTATAGCTATTTGCGTAATTCTTGATATAAATTGTTGATTTTTCGTTAATCGAAACAGCCCGGCCGGGCCCCGGTTTGGAAATGTGACCTCATGCATAAGGGGCGATAATTCCGACCAATACGGTCGACCGATGATGATGATGATGATATCCTCTTTTGTCTGCCCTTAGGCTGCCTGACAGGAGATGGAACATCTTATCGAGGATCAGTCTCTGTGACTGAAACTGGCAAGACGTGTCAACATTGGGACAGTCAGACACCACACCAACACGCCTACACACCCGCTAATTATCCGTCATCCGGATTGGAGCAGAACTACTGCCGGAATCCTGACGGCGGAACCGGCGGAGTTTGGTGCTACACCACGGATCCCGGGGAAAGATGGGAGCTTTGTGACGTGCCAACATGTTCCGGTAAAGCTGGAGTCACATTTCAAACGGGCCGCATGTTCCTGATCTAGTCGCCAGTCGGCGGATGCCTGTTGTCATGGTCACAATTGAATGTTCTTTTACGGCTCTCGCCGGGGCCGGGGTGATTTTAAGTTTGAGTTAAAATCAACTCGGCGCCCACGCGGGGTCAAAAATAGGCCGGCAGCCGTCGGGACCCTTGCCAGGTCCCGTCTGGTCCCGTCCGGTAGTGCCGTTATTGTGAGACTCCGCAATGCAATTTCTTTGTGAAATAGACATCACGTTCTGCAATGTTGTTACGTTATTCATTCCAAACCTTCTGTAATCCTGAAACCTATTTTTGGATTGTCATCAAAGCAGATTATTTTGCGATTGTTTATCTCATGCCAATCTTCGTCTATCCGAGCTAGGAGGCTGTTCTGAGAGTGAACGCCAGTGTTTGGACGGTTCGTGCATCGCCGAAGACCTTTGGTGTAACGGAGCGTCTGACTGTCCGCAAGCAGAGGATGAGTTCGCGGACTGCGGGGGTGAGCAACTATGATGTCTTCACTGTTTTCACTGTACGGAATGTTGGATTTACAAATGGTGGTAAATTCCAGTAAAGCCGGGTAATGTTTACTTCGTAAACAGTACCGGACTTGGTAGTAAATAAAAGTCAGTTCATCCTCGTAGAACGAGGTGCCAGTGGAGGTTGGCTTAGCTGGAAGGGCGGTGACCTGCTTGCCGCTATGCGTGACCGAAGTACATGGAGTCTCCATGTACTTCGGTCACGCATAGCGGCAAGCAGGTCACCGCCCTTCCAGCTAAGCCAACCTCCTCTTCTATCACTTTCTTGAGTGTCAGGTTTGGTCGGCCCTTCCTTCTTCAAGTCCTGTAATTACGGACTTAACAATGATAGTAAATGAAATAACTTATTAAATTAAAGATGACTTGACTTTTTTTACTACGATTGTCAAGTCCAGTACTGTTTACAAAGTAAACATTACCCGACTTTACTGGCATTTACGACCATTGGTAAATCCAACCTGTACATGTCGTGCAGTGTTTCTAAAACAGACTTTGCATTCTGAAATATGGCAATGATTTGAAACGTTATATGATAAATTAAATATCCTAATATTCATTTTTAATTTAATAGAGATCGCCATCAAAACAGTTTATTTTGAAATCGTTAAAGTTTCTCATGTCGATCTTTGTTTACTGAAGCTGAGAGCTGCTCGGAGAGTGAACGCGAATGTTTACTAGGTGTGTGCATCCCTGAAGACTACTGGTGTAACGGACAGTATGACTGTCTGTTTGGGGACGACGAGACCGACTGCGATGGTGAAAAACTATAATTACTTGCTGATTTTGTAAAATAGAGATCGCGGTCTGAAATGTAGTGTTGATTTGAAATGTTATGGTTTCAATGCAATGCAATCTCATTAGAACTGCATGCTAGATTTATACATGATTTACCTCCCATTCGGATGAGGTTTCAACAATTACATGGCACAGAAATTTAGCTTGCGTGTATACAGCGTATTTTAAAACATAATTGTCTATGAATTATACATAGTTTCATACAGTTATTTCAAAACCATTCCACAAAGGTCCACAGTGGCTGGACAATTCTCCTGATTGGGCAAGCGATGCAACTCCAACGCACTACCCCGACACGTCTGGTGCAGATAAAGTTCTTGACTATAACGGTGATACCTTCTGGAACCCGAGCATTCCGGGCCCATGGTACATCATCTTCCGCTTTCCGGTGCCCTATACTCTTTATTGGATCTACATCACCAACTACGGAAACACCACCCACGACGTTACAGCATTCAAGTTCCAAACATCGGACAGTCCTCAACCTGACAGCTGGAATGACGTAGTGGATTTTGACGAATCCTCGCAACCTCTGTCTGATGAGCAGTTCGTTGTTGGGGGTTTCGAGGTCACTGGTCGTTTCTGGCGCCTGCTCATCACTGCAACAGGGTCGGACAACTCGCAGCCCTGGATACGCGAGATAGGCTTTTATGGAATGGAAGCAGGTAGGTTGGTTTTTGAGTGAGACTTTCATTGAGTCCTGCACAGTTCATTACAATGAGAAATGGTAGGTGAAAACAATATATGTTTAGACTCATACATTAGGGATGTCCTGACCCTGTTGTTGACAAGTGTTGACAGTCCAAGGTGTTCCATTGCACATGAATACCCACCGTAGTAGCTGCATGCCCATAATGGTAGGACGAAGCTCTTTTCTACAACTGTTATAGTTAATCGAGATGAGTACACATCTTCAAGGGCAGGTAATACTGTTGAATACAGGAATAGAAAAGACCTGTTGGTTATGATATAATGTTCTTTCGCTCCGATTCTTGTTTAACAAGGTTTATGATTTCAAAATTGAAAATGTAGGAATCTAGTTTCTTTGCCCGCCTTGTTTTTTTGTCGCCATATTGCATTTAATTTTGGAGTATGCGGTGGATGTCATCCATAAAATTTACTTGCTGTCGCCTTATCCCTAAAATGCACGTCTTTTTAATTAAGGTACGTTATTCTGACACAGGTACATTGTCATAAAGATCCTCCAATATTAATCTTCATACATCCAGATCTAGAAGGATTTCAGTGTGAGGAGAATGAACAGCAGTGCTCAAACGGGTGGTGCATCTATGCATCTTCGTGGTGTGACAACCGTTACGGCGGCTGCCCGAATTCCGAAGACGAAGCGGATTGTGGTGACCCTGGTGAGTTTCTTTCTTTTAAATTATTTATTTATTTATTTATTTCAGCTTGAAACACTCCTGGGTAGCCCCTTCAGCATTAACTGCTGATTACCAATGGGGGGCCCAGGTAACATACAATTTGTATAAAAGAGAAATCATACAAATAATGTAACAAAGAAATGCAAACAGAAATCAGTATGGCTGACAATTCAACTCAAATAAATAATAGGACATAAATAAGTGACTAAACATAAGTGATTTACAAAACCAAAATGTCAAAAAACATAATGAATAAGGGACGCGTCCAATATGATATTTATTAGAACACCAGGAATAGGTAACTAAGTAAAGAAATGGATGTTGGAGCTTGACTAGAGAACCTAAAATCGTTCTAGATGATCGGACAGATTTGAAATCTTGAGTACACGTAGTCTGGATAATCAACCCTAAATGATGATGATGATTATGATGGATATATAATGATATATCGCATATTAATATCAGAATAGCATCCTAGACTGCTGCCGATCTTAATTTCAAACCTTAACGTTAACTTAATATATACACGTATTTATGAATTAGCGCCTATCAAGCACTCGTAAGGTCTCTGTGACATTTCATTCTTTACTCTCTTCTTTAGAACGGTGCATACAAAGGACCATGTGGATTTGTGTGTGTGTGTGTGTGTATGTGTGTGTGTGTGTGTGTGTGTGTGTGTGTGTGTGTGTGTGTGTGTGTGTGTGTGTGTGTGTGTGTGTGTGTAGGGGGAAGAAGGGGGGGCTCTGCTGTGAACGCAGACACCTAAAATGTTTCTACTTTAACATCAGCAAGGTTAGAATTATGTTAGAGGGTTTAGCATCTCTTCATCCATAGTGGTGGAGTACACCGAGCGAGATGGAACCTACTACAAGGTGGTTACCCAAGCCATGGCGTACGAGGATGCCCAACAAGCCTGTGCAGTGGATGGAGGGCACCTTGCCGATGTCAAGACACAGGGGCTGCAAGACTTCCTCGTCTCCCTGATCCAGGAGGCTGGTGCAGGCGAGGATTACTGGATCGGGCTTCATACCGTCACGGTACGTCCTGCATTAGATCCTGGCAAACTTACGTCAGCACAGACAGCACTGCTGGTAGTAAATGGCAGTAAAGTCGGGTGATGTTTACCTTGTCAACAGTACCGGACTTTACAATGGTATTAGATAAAAGTCAAGTCTGGTAATTTCGGACTGAACAATCGTAGTAAATGAAATTAACGGACTTGACTTTTATTTACTATCATCGTAAAGTCGGGTACTGTTTGCAAGGTAAACATTACCCGACTTTACTGCCATTTACTATCATTGGTAAATCCAACTTTTCGTGCAGTGCAGGGCTTGTCTGCCTTCCTGTATTCTTTCTCGGCACGTGGAACCGAACGTACTAGCTTGGGCACACAATCCAAATTTTGTCTGACCCTTACAAATATACGACCGGTGTTGGAATACAGTGCGCCAGTCTGACATTCGGGGCACAACGGAGAGCATTTCAGGCAATACTATGAGGGCGCTATACAATAAGCTATAAACACTACCTAACAACCTAACAACTCTAAAATTAACATCTTGCCCAGACAATTAAAACGACCTGACACAACAACAAAAGACCCGAGCCTCCTGATGTAAATGCCTCATAACCTCAATGAAAAGCGGTCTGCGCGCCGATTTGAGCATCTCATGCATGAATAAAGAATGGTTCAAACAAAAACAGAGAAAAAACTTATGACCAAATTTCCAATCCAGTCTAATACTTTTCTCACTCTTCTTCAGGCCGAGTTTGACGACGACTCTGTTACGTGGGCGTGGTCTGATGGAACGCCTGTCGACGTTTGCTTCACCCACTGGGCACCGGGGGAGCCCTACAATCATGCCGACGACGACTGTGGGCAACTCTGGGGGGCTGCAAACCTCCTATGGGACGACACTCTCTGCCATATACGGAAAAACTTCATCTGCCAAATAGGTAATTTTGTGAGATTTCCACCGCACGACAAGTTGGATTTACCAATGGTAGTAAATGCCAGCAAAGTCGGGTAATGTTTACTTTGTAAACAGTACCGGACTTAACAATAGTAGTAGATAAAAGTCAATTCCAGTAATTTCGGACTTAAGAATGGTAGTAAATGAAATTACCGGACTTGACTTTTATTTACTACCATTGTTAGGAACAAGTCCGGTACTGTTTACAAACTATACATTACCCGACTTTACTGGTATCTACTACCATTGGTAAATCCAACTTTTCGTACAGTGTTCTTGGTTTTATTGTGAACGGTATTTGTCATTATCTTTTAGCAAAACTTTTCGGTATTGTTCAACCAGATGTAATTGGTAAAAAGTCAATCGAGGATTTCAATCTCTGTCATTTCCATCGTTACAGGTCCTGGTGAAGATAACGCCTGTGAACAATCGAATGGTAATGAAATTGTCACTTTACATATCTCCTGAACTATAGTCGTAATTTTTTGCAATATTAGATATTCGAGTGTTTAATTTTTTTTAATATCATTTTGTAAACACGGACTCTTGTACATTTTTACAACATCATTGCAACATACATTGTGTATATTACATTTTACATGACATTCAGAACAAGCTTACAGTTGCGAGTATATCACACAGACACACACACACACACACACACACACACGTACACACCACACACACACACACACACACACACACACACCACACACACACACACACACACACACACACACACACACACTCACACACACACACACACACACACACACACACAAACACACACACAAAATTTCACTAACTTGTATCTTGCTTCTGTCCTTGGCATGGACGTCTGTCCCGGCCGTACATGAGACAACAAACGAGCGCAGGATTCATTGATACAGATTATTTAAGACCTCCCTTTTTTTACATTTTTACAAAGATTTATGCAACATCTACAGAATCACCTTATTTTCAATTGTTTCTTTTGCCAATTTTTATGTTCCCAAGGTGAGGTTTGTTCGGAGAGTGAACGCCAGTGTTTGGACGGTTCGTGCATCCCTGAAGACCATTGGTGTGACGGGGCGTTCTTCGACTGCGGGAACCAGGAGGACGAAGAGAACTGTGATGGTGAGCACGGATGTTGTTATTTATTAATTGATTGAAAAATTCTCTATACACTTTCACAAAGATCCCGTCCAGTTTATTATGTTTACCGAAGGAAAACATATTGTTTTTGCTATGTTTCTTTTTCTTCCTCTTCCTCCTCTTCTCCAAACAGTGACCTCTGACCTTGTCGATGACCTGAACCAGACTGTCTGTTACCATGGTAACTGTTGTTGGGTTACATCATGTTGCAATTTTATAGCAGGAGGGATTTAGACTCCTGTCTGACCACATATATGAATGGGTTGGAGCAAGGAGGTTTGAGTAAGAATTAACAGAGCAGACCATATGCGAAGGTAGACATTATGCATTTTTTTTGCAAATGTTACCTTTCTAGTTTCATTTAGTTCTTTTGCCAATTTGTATGTTCCCAAGATGAGGGCTGTTCGGAGAGTGAGCTCCAGTGTTTGGACGGTCCGTGCATCTCTAAAGACTTTTGGTGTAACGAAAGGATTTACGACTGCGTGATCCAGGAGGACGAAGTGGACTGTGGGGATGAGGTTCGAGGTGAGCATAGATGTTTTTAGTTGGAGTGATGTTTTTAGAAGAAATGAGTATCTAGCTTCGGTTAAGGACGTCCCTCGGATAGGACGTTAAATGGAGGTCCCGTGTTTGGGGAAAGCCACACACCACGCACGATAAAGAACCCACCACACCCTTCGAAAAGGAGTAGGGGCATGCCCCGGTGTGCGATCGAGCAAATTCTACATTGACTGGCCTTAAGGTTAGCCCTTAATAATAGCCCTGTGCTAGTTGGGCAGCCTTGGCTGTGTATGTGTCTTCAGCCGAAATTAATAAAAAAATAAAAAGATTTTAAAAAAATAAAAATAAAAAGAAATTTTTTCAATGAATGGTCAGGACCTCCAATCATCAAAACAACGGGACAAAAACCGTGTGGTTCTGCGCTTACATGTAGAAAGTTGTAGAAATTATACAAACGCCACAATGATACAAACTACAATGAAGCTACTAAACGCAGGTAAAAATGATAATCGCAAGGCTAAAATCACCAACAGGATTTACGTCTGAAGTACGTGCAGGTGCAAGGATTTATTTAAGATATTTAGCATCTACACAATGGTCCGACATGTCCGGTTCAGTTTAGTTTCATTTAGTTCTTCTGCCGATTTCCAGTTTCCCAAGGAGAGGACTGTTCAGAGAGTGAACGCCAGTGTTTGGACGGTTCGTGCATCCCTGAAGACTTTTGGTGTGACGGGGCGTTTTTCGACTGCGGGAACCAGGAGGACGAAGCGAACTGTGGGGGTGAGCATGGATGCTGTTAGTTGAAGTAGAGCATTAGGAGGTATCCGATTTTTGTTTCAATAAATGATTAGGACTTCCAATCATCAAAACAACGGGACAAAGGACCATGTTTGTGGGGTCGTGTGGCGTAACGACAGAGTGCTCGGCTCGGAACCAAGAGGTCCCGAGTTCGAATCCTGCCATGCCAACGATCTTGTGCCCTTGGGAAAGGCACTTTACACGACTTTCCTCACTTAACTCAGGTGAAAATGAGTATTGTCTATTGTCCTCTGCGTTGGTGGCGTAGTCACCACAATCAGCCAATCGTATTGTGACGAACACACAAGCAAACACACTCACAAACACATCCAAAACAATGCCTCCAAAAACTATAGAAACTTGAGACTGAGTGATCGCTTCCTTGAAACTTTAGATGTATTTTGACTTTCATATAGAAACCACAGCAAGAACTACTGACGTAATTACAACAGTCAGTGAGGCTCTGACCACCGTAGAAGAGCGGGACGACACAGAACCTCCCGACGAACACAGACCCCACAGGTTATTATTTATTTATTTATTTATTTATTTATTACAATTTTCCACATACATGGAAGGCATGGTGGAACAGGTGGACATAAGGACACCTTTTCAAAGCCACCATGCCAACAAGGTCATACAAGTACATAATATACAATACATTACATAACAGTACATTTCAATTAAATATACATATAAGTACAGTTATCGAGGCCTAGTAGCACGGCAGGTGGTTCAGTCACGAGAAATTAGAATTTACATATGTAACCATTATATATTGTGTACTCAAACCTAATGTAAATGTGTGTCATGATTTTTATGAATGTGTATGTTATGTATATGTTGCAATTTAAGACTCCAGGAAGAGTAGTGAAGTCATATATATATATGTACTGTCCCTAATGGAGTTCTTTTAAACAATAAACAATAAACCTCCCAGCGGTGTCACCAGCGAAGTGCAGCCTGACTTAAGCACGCCTCCTGGCGGTGTGACTACTGAAGGGCATGATGACCAAACAATGCTCCCTGGCGGTACAACAAGTACTGCAGCCCTGACAGCTAATGATGGTAAGAACACCGATCTCCTGTGTGAGTGTTGTTTTCCTCAGGATGGTCTACATGGAAGGTATAGGGAATAGAAACATTTGTGATAATTGAGGGGTAATAATAAGAAATCTTCCTATAACTATCGTAGAGTGGAACTTGCTACCACCATATACAGTAGGGGCATCATCACTAGATAGCTTTTAAACAATGTTTAGAGTTACATGTAGATGTGCAAAGGCTACATGTACATGTAGGTGTAACAAGTCGTTCGGTGTAATATAGCCAGCTGCCGCCACGCGGCGTGCCTGCGAAGCTGGTGTGTTACGCCGAGGGGCCGTTATACTGCCTAATATACAGATCTATACAGAAATAAATACCTTCATGTGGTGATATAGAATATTTTAATATTAAAAGTATGTCATTGATGGTCTACCTTTGATTATTTTTTGACAGACTCGGGGGCAACTGCTGCTACCATTGGCGGTGGCGTGCTGACCTCAATCAGTTTGGCTCACGTTATCTTGGTTTACTACAACATGTTTGCTTAAGTTGGACCAGGCCAACGGTCGACCAACATGTACCTAGTGCTGCTGGTTTTGTATTGCAGCTCAATAGACCATTTCCAGTTCCCGCGGCCATTTTGAAAAAGTGCTCCCGCGAGAGTACAGTCTTGCGCGATGTCGCGTGATCTGCACGAAAGCGAGGTTCTGGCTCATACCCAGTTCGAGCCTGCAGCAATCCTTCACTATGCGTCCTGTGCCTCTCTTTCGTGCAGATCACACGAAATCGCGCAAGACTGTACTCTCGCGGGAGCACTTTTTCAAAATGGCCGCGGAAACTGGAAATGGGTCAATTGTAGGATGGTATCGTAATGATGTAACCTGCATGCATGGGTTTTCATCACTGTTGTTGAATAGCCAAGATAAGAACGACTCATACTAATGATGTAGTGAATTCTATAAAGGTTACAGATATCATGAAAATATGTGTACATTACCATGTTTACATTTTGTGCATTTCTATCTACTAACAACTATGTACTTTTCCTTGTCTAATGACTAGTCCACTTAAACAAACAACAATCTTTAGGTTTTCGGTTTGACTCAAGCTGAATTTATCATTTATCATATTAATCTCATATCTATAGTAAATTGTGTTAATTAAGTTACTAATAGGAAGGAGGGGGGCCCTGTATAAGTCCTGAAAGCTTCCCGCCCCCTCCTGCACGTAGTGTTTCTCTCATGTAAATTTCTTACTTTTATTTTCAAAGTTGTGCAAATAAAGAAACAAAACAAACAAAACAATTCTTAACTGCTTATTCCATGTGGCCTTAGCTTTGCTTTTGGATGTTGTCGTCTCTGTAATTTGTTCACCTGTAACAAACAAAGAAAATGTAGATCTTAGTTAATCTTTCTTATTGATGTTCTATGCATCAGGCAGGTGCCGGATATGAATTTGCAGTACTAGTTTGTTAAAACTTTGAAACACTTTCAGAAATGTAAGAGATAACAAGAGAAAAGAGACCGAGTAGAGGATTCGTATTAGATGAAAAGTGTTTGTTGTAAAGAAGGAAAAAAAATCCAGACATTTTCTAAACTTTTAGGATGCAAGGCATTTGAGGCTCCAACAAAGAAGAGACAGTAGATATGCTAAAGATTTTAATGTCAGTCATAGAACAAACAGTATATTGTTAGTTGTCTGATTTCCAGGAAAACAATATGACAACATTTTGAATGTTTTAAGAATAGGTTTTTGCTGGGCCCCAATGAAATAGAATACCCATCGCATGCTGCTTTTTAAGACTGGAAACTGTACGCCATTGTTGAGAATTTTTGGTACATTCTCGGTAGTCCTTCTCAATCGAAGATGGCTGTCAGTGTACTCATTTACGGGGTGTGTGACCTCATGTGTCACTCAGAACTTGAGGCACTCAGAAGGTAATACAACATGAGGGAAATTCCAAGAATCAATGGCTTACCCATCCAGGACTTCCAGCACGGCGTTAGCGCTTTCCTTCAGGAATGTCATCCCCTCGTTAAACTTCTGCAAGGTCTCCTCTGAACGTTTCAGTTCCTCTTGAAAACGCTTTTTGTCTTGTGTGGAAGATGGCAGCTGAACTCGTTTTGTCAGCTGATCCTATAATCAGCAATGTACAACACGTAATATTGATTTTCATTCTGTTGTTAGCCCTGGCTTCTTTGAGCTCGAAAAAGAATGTAGTTTATCATCACAAAAGTCCTGTCAATCATTTAAAAATACTCAACAAGACCTAAAGAGAAAAGATATGTGATTGGCATGACCAAAACCGCAACATTAGTTAGTTTATTAGTTTATTCAGATACCCTTTATAATTAGCCCCATAAGGGGCTAATCTTCCAGGGTTCATCAGACAAACACGTACATAAGAACAAGTACAAGTTAAAAATAAGAACTGAGGCCAAAATAAGAACTGAGGCCAGAGGTCACATAACTAATTATTACTAAAATCAACAATAAAGTCTTGGAAATTACTAATTTGCCCCTAACATGACAATGTTACTTATAATACCTACAGATCTAGATAAAAGTTTAAAACTGAACAGCAATTTATTTGCATTTGCAATGAAATAAAATCAACTGATATTTACAATTTGGGCTACACATCATTGCTCCAAATCTTACTATCTCCAGCACGTCACTACAAAAAGATTCATGAAAACGAAAAAGAATATAACACAGTCGTACCTGATCTGTCTTTGCCTGACTGGTGGGACCATGCACACGGTTTAACCACTGCCTCTCTCGCTTCTGAACGTGACTATGAGCCTTATCCATAGCCTCCAACGTCTTCTCGAGCTGCACCAAATAGTCTGAAAGCTCTGAATAACAAAGCTTCAGTCGGAGTTTGCTTGAGAAACAGCAAAGGTTGAAGTAGCATTTCGCAAATGCTAAAAAGAAACGCCCTGGCACATCTATGTGATACACATGCTTCCTATTGTGCCTAATTCAACCGGTACCATTTCTATAAATTCGCTATCCTCGCGATCTCAAAATACACATTGGTATTTGGATAGACAATTGCAAGGACGGCACGTGTGTGTTTGTGTGTGTGTTTCTATGTATGTGTGTGTGTGTGTGTGTGTGTGTGTGTGTGTGTGTGTGTGTGTGTGTGTGTGTGTGTTTCTGTGTTTCTATGTTTGGGCGATCCGATATCGATCGTTGTTAGGAAACAGATACGAGAAAAAGACTAATCAGCTCGTACTTACCCGACGTCTTCTGGTGGGATTCGTATGCTTTGAAACCCAATGCAGTTGTGGCAACAACACCAACACCAACACCAGCCACTGCCGCAGCTGCACCAACTGTGATGCCCCCTGCAGCTTTTGCTGCACCGACTGCGGCTATGCCAACCCCAATAGTAGCAACCGCTCCAACTACGCATAGGCCTCCATACACCAACGTTGCCCATTCGTGGTGCTCCTTGTCTTTCTGACATTTAGCTTGGACGTCTTCCTTGGATTTTATGGCCTCACGCATCTTTTCTTTAATGCGTGGCAAATCTTCTTCCATCTTTTCCGATAATTTCAAAATCTCAACAAGGGTTTCGCGCATTTCATTTATAATGCCTTGAAGGTTATCTTTCTTCGCCCCTGTAAGAGAAAATGATTTCTGTATTTTAAAACTGAAGCTTGAAATATTTCCAATCATAATGTGTGTAGCACGGGGAAATGTGAAATGTGGGGTGGATTGTTTTCTACTTCTGCCATACTTTGTGCCAACATGATAGCCAAATTTGTATAGAATGTATGATGGTACTTGAAGTAAACGGACAGCTCGCTTCGTGGCTTTTCCTATCTAAAATGATCGCTTGTGATTGCAAGTACACGGTCCTTATTTGATAATTAAGAACACTCTGATATCGATGGTACTCATAGAATATGGTACAGTAGTTAGAAGCAAGGGATGGATGAATTAATGTTATATGCAATGATAAATATGTTCTAAATTGTGGCAATTCAGGTGTTCCAAGGCTGTTTACACTCTTGGTATTTTCCTTTCCCCCATTTCAAAAAGTTGAAGATGATCTTTGGGTATCAAAACTGAAAAAATTAAGTGATTAACATATACAAAAAGTGTCTAGATTGCACATATGCATAGACTTTAAAATAAAGACAACCCTATCTCATTCAATAACAAACGTTACTAGCCAATTTTGACATTTGTCCGTTTCAATATTTCTTTGATAGCAATACTACTCTAGACACATTATTCACTACACAATCTCAATAGCACTGTATTTCACTAACTAATCCGAAATGATGCCCAGCCTAGAACAACCACAAACTCACCGCATTTCTTGATTTCTCTCACCACCTTCTTGCGATGTATCTTTGAAGTGATTTCGGGGTCCAGTTCTGTCAGTAATTCTTCTTCGTTGAAGTCGTCGGTGAAGTCTTCAACCGTCAAGCCTTCAAACTTCTCTGCCAGAGCCTCTGCATACTTACTCAGGTTTATGTTCTCCAAAAACTCCTTCAGAGGGCGTGTGTTGTCACCAACGGCCTCACGAACCGACGAGCAGAGTTTGAGCAACTTGTGGACTTTCGCTCTGTAGATGGAACATTGATTTCTGTGATGTAAGGTCTAAATTTCAGTGGGATGTAGTTATGCCTTTGTTTGTTACACCCAATTCACAACGATAACAATAGCACGACTGAAAAAATACAGTCACAAAAACTACTACAAACTTCCAAACTTGCCGACTTTGTACTGAAAAAAAAAGGTAGAGATCAGAGTGCATTTTATTGAACATTGTAATTTTTTACTTGGCGCCCCGAGGTGGAAAGGCATTTAGACCACATAAACTTTGGAATCAGTGGCACGAGGTCGGGCAAACCATGCTTCCTTTCAGACATGCTATTTTGCTAGATATCAGTAGATGTCACTGTTAATCCTTGTATGCATGCTTCAATAGTCTATGTTTCTGAACATTTCATTGCGGTGTTTACCTTCTAGATCATAGTAATTGTTACGTTATTGTTATATAACAAAATTATCTAAAAGGGAACTCGATTTGTGTTAAACAATGACTTTATTTTGTTGTATGCTCAAAATGATGAAGAAAACATGTTTATAATTATAGTAATCGATTAGATGAATCAATCCCATAAATTATGTTAATGAGATGATCAGTACTTCCGCAAAATATTGGCCCTCTCGCAACGCCTGTAAAATTCACCGCCACAAAGATGTTCAAATATGTGTCCACTAGATGTCTGCTAAGGTTCCACATTTCACAAACTTATAATGTACCTTTTGGGGGGCCAAAACTTCCCGAAAGATGGCCTCGACGCCATTACTGGAGGATAATATGCTATTTCGCTAAATGTCGCTGTTCATATGTTTGGAAACCAGTTCAGGTAACGTTAGTAAGCTCACTTATATCATTACGCGATATAAAATATCAGCAGGTATAAGAGTATTAGGAATAGAGTCACAGGAAAAAAGTATAGCTTAAAATACTACGGGCAAGGGAAGTCAATAACATTGTGATTTGGCTGGCTGTCGAACATTAAACCGACTCATGCATGCAACAGGCCACACCCCTCTCCTCTCTGGATATGTAAATACATGGAAACAGAATCTCCGTTCGTATGACCAGTGCGTGCAAGGCTTGCTTGCCAGCAAATGCTTGCCAACTCTTTAAGTTTTTTTCTCAGTAAGGGTAACATAATGATTACTTCGGCAACCTTTACTTCAATAACTGGAAAAAACCTTATTGTTGGTTGGTTGGTTTGTCTGCTGCCAATAATTATGGGTGAGCACAGTTATATTTTTCGCTCATTCCAGGCACCAAGGCCAGCGTTTTTCAAAAGCACTTGTTTATAGCTGTGACAGAGAAGAAAGACGCCATGTACAGTATTTACAGGTTCATTGTACCAGGGAAATTCCCAACAGTGGACCACGGACTAAGGACTGGGACACTTTACAGTAGCGTGAGTGTCGGGTGAGCGACAACAGCCGGGATTCGAACTCTCCAGGGTCACTTACCACTGGACTAAGCACGCGACTGTTTTCAGTTTCAGGTGACTTGAGTTTTTGCAAAGAAGCACCCATGGCGCGGGTATTACGCGTCCGGGGATCACAGCTTAACGTCCGTCAAAGAGACTGCGACTATTTTCAGCGGCGGGCATGTCAGATGAGTGCTAATGAAAACAGTCGGGATTAAAACTCCCAACCGTTCTTGGGTTCAGAGACAGAGACACCGGCGACTGGACCACGCATCCTACATAACATACTTCTCAAGTACATGTACCTGTCTCAACTCTCTTTTCTGCTATGTTGTTAAAAGAATGGAAGCTTAAGTTCGAATAATGGATGCAAAGTACAAGCTTGAGGGCAAATTACTTTTGTCAATGAGACGCAAATTATGTAAAAGAATGAAATGCACTTACTGGATTTCAATGGAAGACTTCAATATCCCGATTTCCAGGTCACCAAGCAGCCATTTGAAGTCACGTGGAATCTTTCCTTGCAAGCCGCTGCTCGTTATATCCTTGATGTTGTCCAGCATAGACTTGTTTGCTTTGAGCATTTCATCAGAAATTGCAAAAGGGCCGCCTTCAACGTTTATGAACGCCAATGTTGCCTTCACCTCTTCCTCCACAAGAAACGCTTTAACGTTAGGAGGCATTTTGGCTATACCCTAGTTTGCCTGTCAGATAACGTACAGTGGAATAGGCCCCGTGCCGTTTCGTACGCAAAAATGCCTCTTCAAAGAAATCAAGTAAGTGGTGTGGCAACCTGCCAACAAGGCTATCTGTATATTCTCTGGACTGTTTGGTCGCTATGCAACAATGAATGGCGTCTACCAGCCTTATTAGCATACAACCCCTATTGTCTGGCACGTATTGAGGTCCAACCCAGAACGGGCTCTCTATATCTACCAAATAACACTCTTGGCTGTAGAAATTTCTTCTATAGCGTTCTTAGTATCATGGCGCAAAATAGCCAAGTACCGGCAGATATCGACGATTTATTGGAACAAACCTCTGGTAAAATAGCTACATGTAAGCGTTGTCTCGAGGTTTCTGCAAGAGTTTTAGATGTGTTACGAGAGGACGTAGACGAGTTGAGCACAGGATCACCAGGTGCACATTCGACTAACAGGCTCACATGCAAACAGCGCGATATTGTCCACGATCTCATCATTGCACTGATGAAAGACCTTCAGAATATAAGGTATGTGTCGAGATGTATTTCTATCAACTAAGCACAAACGTAAGAGTAGTTATGTTGTCATTTTTCTGAGGCGAGGTGCTCTGCAAAATGAATACAGTATTGTTATGGGCGTATAGCTTTGGGGGGTGCTATGCACGGGCGTAGACAAATAATATATGGATTGCGTTTTACTCACAAACAGTACACAAGTTTTACCTGCGCGATATTCCTTACTTACGACGCTGTTTTATAACAGTATGGCTTGCGTTGTACCCCCTTTCCTCTAGCGGCTACAACCACTGAGCGACCAATTTGACAGACCGCTGAACGTATTACATAAATAAAAACGATTAAAAAACGTTTATGTGCTTTGTTGTCTTTTAAATTGTCATCCTTACATTGTGTGTAAAGTTCCAGCTATAAAATAAAGGGTCACACGAATCCACTTTTGGTCCCTCAATGGTCGCTCGGAGATTGCCGTCTAATGGAAAATGACCTAAATTGTTGTTTTCGCCAGGACAACTACTATTTCAGGGATATAACCTGACAACGAATCCCCTTAGTGACATTATTATTAGTAATCCTGTCCGTTTACTTGTTCCCAAAGTAGCATAGTCACCCAGCTTTGTCAGCATTACCAATACGTCACAGACCTCATCCTTCAAGTCTCCATGGATCTACCGGCGTTTCTAAGAGACATCAGTCTGGAACACCTCGCCGGAAACTTTAGCGGGGCGACGACAGTACAGCAGCTTTTAAACCTCAACAATATTGAGGGAGAGATTGCACCCATACATCGACGTCGTTTGGAAAGAGAAGTTGGCAAAATCCGTAAGTTTCTCCTTATGTTGCATTTTCCCTAACTGAAGTCTTTTTAAATTTAGCTGTTGTATTTCATTTTTATACGTTGGTTAGTAGTAGAATATAGCTGAAAGTTTACTGATTGACAACAATAATATGAGGTTTGACAGCAGCTGCTTAAGCTTGTGTTCATCATTGAAGTTTGATGTACATTGGTATTAAAAGTTCCAAATACACACACTCTACAGTGGACCTAGACAAAAGAGCATATCTATCAGAGGTAGATTGGGTTCGGTCCATTTCATTATACTTTCATCATCATACTTTTATTTACAAAGTAGGAGCACATTGCATATTTTTGCGAGTACTTAATATTATTATTATTATACTTAATGATGTATCAAGTTGGATTAAACTGTTGTTGTTGTTTTTTTGTCTTTACAGGGTATCGCATGGAGAGTGGAGCTGGCCTGCCAGAGATACCACCAACGCTGTGCCGGCTTCAAGAGGCAACCGTGCATCTTACCACGAGTTGTTTGGCCAAATTAAAAGAGTTTGTATCTGTTACAACAGAGACTGAAAAGGAGTCAGCCACAGCTGGGTGGGTTTATGAAAAGTTGTCCAAGTTTCTGTCAACCACGTGGACAGGGTCCTCGAATAGCGAGGACACTTTCACAACAAGACACAGAGAAGTAATTGAGTGGATAGAGCAGGAACAACTTGATCTATTACCTATGTCAGATGTCAATAATGTCGCACCAGACTTAACAGAATTCCTTCTTGAGAATGATCCCCAAACTTTGTCGTCTTCTGACGAGTCCATAGCAAATATTAAAACTGAATTGTTAAATGTTAATTCAAGCGTCGATGAACGGTACAAACAGGCCATGGCAATGGCGGATTCCTTGTAAGTATTATTACTATTCCTTGTAACCTTTTTTTAAATTGAAGTGACTTAATATAAAAGATGTGTATACTGACGTAACATCGACCTGAATCTTTAAAGATTGTTAATTTTCCATATAATTGCCAGTACGTACTCTGAAAATCGTAATTTTCAATTATTTTGCTTGTAATAACGCCCCTTGCTGACGTGTGCAATTTTCCATTCCTTGGAAAATTATTGGACAATGATTGTGATATAGCACAGCATAGATACTGGTAAAAACTTTTCCGTATTCTTTAATTTCTTATAATGTAATTGTATACAGTCATGTTTTTGATTAGTTGTTATGTAATGTTAAGATGCCTAAAATGAGCAATTCAGCGTCTCTGCAGGAGAACAGCAGAAGACGCTGCCATGTGTTTTAGTGTAACATGAACGAAGTCAATAAACACACAATGTATGTAGAGTAGGTGTATCAACACCAATGAATACAATTTAGGAAAATTCAATCAGATCAATGTATAGAACGGCTCTAGTAGTGAACCTTCACATGTCAGTGCACGCAAATGTACTTCAATTCTCTTAGACCATCTTTGAGATCCCTCACGCTAAACGACTTGTAAAATACACTATCAATGTATCCATCTGAGTTTAAAAGGTATGCCAATCTATCGGAGATAAAGTGTGCTTAAAACCATAGTACTGTTCTCTTATATCAAATACACTTTGAATAAAAACATTTGGAATTTCAAAACATTTTTGACTCTAAGGTACTGTCAGTTCAATATTCTTGTGTGCCTATGTTGGCATGTTATGTAATGTATGTTGACATTGTCACAACACTGTAACGTTGTTGTGGATTTCGTGGAGCCATTGCCTCTCAAGCTCCCGAGCCTTGTAGCCCATTTTTCTTTGGTCGGAGTCCACGTCTTAAAACACACACTTATAAATGTGTCACTAGAAATGTCTGTAGGACAAATATATAGAAGACATGTTGCTGTCTGATTGGTTACACAAAGCTAAAAGTAGTCTTTTGAAACATTCTATGTAACATATACGTATGTTGACATTGTCATAACACTAACAGCTGCAGACGAGGTTGGAAGCTGTTACACTGAGCTAGGTGGTAGTTACCGGGATATCGTGCCATGAACCCATTTATTTATTTGCCCTGAATCACTCTGGGTGTTGCATGAAACCGACAGGGATAACCAAAATATTACCAAAGGACTACTATAAAGGATAACCAAAATATTAAGAGAAACTGACAATCACCTCATTGCATCGTCAGCCGTTTGTCTGAACTACCAGTAATTCAGCTGTCATATGCATGCTGTTTGTTGCTTGGTACAATCTACATCACTACAATATCGCACGCTAAACTCATTAGTTTATTTGCCCCTTCATTTACGCTGCATTATCAAGCTGACAGGCAATCTAATGTGTCAGGAGTTTATATAAAAACAAAAAGGGGCTGTATTTGTGTATTTTAGATGAGACAGCTAAGGATCACTTACTTACTTACTTAGTAATACTTACTTTCATCGAGTTCAAACTTGTTTGCATATTGTCGAAAACTGGTGCTATTTCCACATGGATATGTTATTTGGTTACATGAAAAGCAACTGAATTTACTTTGATGGAAGACGGAAGAACAAAGCAAAAGAAGAAATATAGATAAGGAAAATTGAGTATTATTTCACATCCAAAAATGGTGTGACTTTTTCCTCGCACACTTCTTAGAACTCAAAACAGTAAGTTTAAATAAAAATTTATTGAGTTACAAGCTGCTAACTTTCTTTCTCTTGGAATCTTCATGGATACACCTTAACATCTGCATTTACTTTTAGTGTTAAATGTGTTAAATTCTACTTTCACTTTCTATGTTATGAGTATGACTCATCCTTGAACTCATCTGAATGACTTTCACTTTCGATGTTGTAGGTAGTGTATTGCCGTTGCCTTGGACGCCAAACAAAGGGAACAATAAATAATGTATACGCGAGTGAGACATTTTAAGCACTGGGTTGTACAATTGTGCAATTTTGGGTGTGGTTTGATCAGCCCCAATGTCTGTTTAGCCTAGTTAGCTCATGAAGTGTCCTGTTGCCATGACTCCCGTGCGTCACAATTCTTAACAGCCATCCATGCAAACAATACAAAATATTAGCTAATGGGCTCTCTTTGACATGGAAAGGTAATTGGGATCTGACGTTCATATTTATCATTATTGTCAACGGATTTTATTAATGGTTATTCATGTGACATTGTGTTAAATACTTTATGTTCTCTTTCGTGCCATAATTGTCCTTTGTATTGTCTTTTAAACAACAATAAAAATGAATTAAAAAACAATACAAAATATCGGTTGGTACCTTGCATATCCTGAAAGGAGGGATTGTTTGCTACGATATTCCCATTTCCTCTTGTCTTGAGTATTTTACTTGGTATCATGAAAAACACCTGAATTTACTCTCAACTGATAAAAAAGAGAACAAGAGAGAAATATGGAAAATTGAGTATTTTTTTACATGTAAATATCATTCCTTGTGGTGTGACTTTTTCCTTACGCACGTCTTAAAACTTAAAACAGTAACGTTGAATAAACTTTCTTTCTCTTTCAAACTTTCTAGAATACACCGTAACATATGCATTTTCTTACAGCTATGTATTCAGGAATCACGTCTAGATGTGTATCAAATTCTGCTTGTACTTACTATGTTGAGGGAATAACTAATTCTAACATGAGCAGCTAAACGTTTGCTTTTACTTTCAGTGTTATGGGTATGACTCATCCATGGGCACATCTGAAAGACTTTCACTTTCGACGTTGTAGGTAATCTATTATTTCCTTTGCCTTGGATACAAAACAAAGGGAACAATAATGTAGAAACGAGTCAGATATCATTAGCATGGGTTGGAAAATTGTGCAATTTTGGGTGTGGTTTTATCACTCCCAATGTTTGTTTAGCCTAGTTAGCTCATGTAGGTGTTACGTGTATGTGGCCGGTTGAGATGGCTTTCTTGCATTACAATTTTTAATAGCAATCCATGCAACCTATAACAAAATATTCAATTGTCCGTTGCATATGCCTGAAGGAGGGATTGCTTGCTAAAATATTGTCGAAAACTGGTGCCGTTTCCACTTGGATATGTTACTTGGTATCATGAAAAACACCTAAATTAACTTCAATGACAAAGAGAGAAGAAGACAGAAATACGTAAAATTGAGATTTATTTCACACCCAACTATCATTTCATATGGTTTGACTTTGTTTTTGCACACTTTTTAAAACTTAAGACAGTAAATTTCATAAAATTCATCCAAAAGTCACTCTTTCAAAATTTTCTTGGGTACACCTTAATACCTGTTTTTACTTTCAGCTATTACTCACATGTATTCAGGTGTCAGATTTGGATATGTGTTAAATTCCGCTTTGACTTTCTATGTTGCGGGCATGACTAATCATATAATCAGCAGCGTAAGGTTTGCTTTCACTTTCTTTGTTATGGGTATGACTCATCCTTGGGCACATCTGAATGACTTTCACTTTCTATATTGTAGGAAGTGTATTATTGGCTGTCTTGGATACCAAACAAAGGGAACAATAAATAATGTATACATGAGCCAGACATCATTAGTACTGGGCTGTCAAATTGTGAATTTTTTGGGGTGTGGTTCATTGAGCTGCTTTGTGGCCTTTGTATGATGAATGAGGAAGTGGCACGCACGAATGGTTGATTCAATTCTCTTGTTACTTGTCAGTGCGCGTACATGGGCGAACAATACTTCTGACCAAAGTTACTTTAGTATATACACACCACGAATGTGTGTGTGTGTGTGTGTGTTATTAAAATGCGTGTTTATATTTGATACATTGCCGTTTGTCTACATAAAAAGGTTTTCGTCTCTGAGAATGTGGCAAATTGCTTAAATCAGCATAAATCAGATGGTTAACAGAGTGAATTCTACAATGTATATGTAGAACTTTCATAAGAAAGACGTTCAATATTATACTTTTGTATAAAAGATATCAAATCCTTACACAGGGTTCAGAACAGCCAAACTGGATGAATATTTTTTCAGAGAATTTACTTTTTGCAACTAATATACATATATCAGCAAATGATTCGTAACCCTCGGTGATAGTGGCATGTACTTCTAACAGCAACAACAGCTACAGCAACAATAACAACGGCAAGAGCAATAACAAAAAATAAAACTATAGACCTTTTGAGGAAATGTCAGCATGATTGAAACAACTGTTATAAGGTGTGCTGTTGCCATGACTCTATTTCTTAAATACATTCAAAGTGAAAACATCTAAAAAACTGCATGACGTTTGGACAATTTAGTCTAATACCAATCAACATAGTAACGACAATAAAATCAGTCTACACTGTATAATATACAAACTAAACATGATCTTCTTTGTGATGGAAACAGCTGGGTAGAGTTTTGAGGCCGTAGGTGGTCTGCTTTTCTTACGGTAGGTGTCATCAGTGTACTGTCAGATAGATTTTACGCTGCATTGTTTTTACATAGATTTGCCGCTATTTGCAATCTTTTTATTGCGTTTGGCATTGTGTCGTAAGCTCACCGGGACAGACACAGTAACTGCTCTTACAAACCGGACAAACTCTAGAAGCACTGTCTGATGCCCCATACTTCACAGCATTAGAGCTTAGAGTATCAAGAGTTCCAAAAATAGCGTCAAAGCTTGACTGAATACTGCCCACAGACGATGGGAGGACGACCAGCTTGTGCATTAAGGCAGCACTATTACTTTCCATCATGGTAACGCATGTGTGAATTTCGTTGAGCCATTGCCTCTCAAGCTCCCGAGCCTTCTCACCCATATTTCTTTGGTGGGAGTCCACGACTTCAACCACACACTTAAATGTGTCACTAGAAATGTCTGTAGGACAAATATATAGAAGACATGTTGCTGTCTGATAGAATACACAAAGCTAAAAAACCGAGTTAACATGAAATACATCGTCTGAATTTCAAGGATACACTACTACGGTACTACTCTTCCTTATTCTAATACATCTGCAACTTCTGTTGGCCCAGAGGGTATGATTTATAAGGAAACATGCACTGCGCCAAAAGAACGTTGTAAAAGTGTTGATGTTAAAAACCACCTCTTTTTCATCAAACAAGCTAGGGTGAATGCAAAGGGAAATGGTGCCTGATAAGGCTGTAGACCCTGCACACACTGTGGAACGGTTGGCATACAGTGAACTTAGAATAGGCAAACACTAACAGGCTTCCTCCCTTCTCCTGCAGTGTTTTGTATTCAATTTACTCACTTTGTATTTTGTATTTTCAATAAATAAAATAAAAAATAAAATAAAATAAGTCTTTGGATATATATAGTAAGACCCGTTCCTAGGAAGTTGTGGTTAATACTACAAGAAACATTCATAATAGCAAAAATGAAGTACACGGGACTCTTTGAATTCTTTAAGGGTTGACCAGACATTTAAAACTAATATGTCTAGTACTATATATATATAGTGTAAAACTAGTACAAACTTTCTACATCAGTATGCGTGATCGAAAATCTGGTAAAAAAATAAACTTACGAAGGTTGTTGATTTCCTGTCTTAGAGTCCTTAGATGATGCAGAGCCATTTCAAGCGGTTCATCATCAAGTACCACCAAACAGCGATCGTCAGCAAGATCTTTATCTATAAAAGGCAATGCAAGTGTCTGTCTCTTCACATTTATCAGAAAATGTTTCAAATACATAACAGTATGTATGATTTGACTTCTCTCCCAATTCATAGAAATACTTCTTGCTTCTGTACATAGCATCGTTGAAAATTAGCCTTTCTGAATTGTAGATATTAGTTGTTCGTTAATGTGAGACAGATTATTTCACATTTACTGTACCTTTCTTTATTTCAGCATCTAGCAAGTTCTCGACTTCCTCGTAACCGAATCCGGTGAAGGCTGTGGTGTACTGATCCAGGCCGTGCTTTCGTAGAAAGTCTGGTACACTTCGCTTAGTTGCGATGATGGCCTCCCAGATGTAGCGATAGTCTGCTTTCTGTTTCTCCGCATTCCTCCTAATGAACATTTATTTGTTTCAGTAACATCGTTTATTAGACAGACCGCTACAGGATAGTTTAGTAGGTACGGGAGAACAAAAATGCCTTGAAATTTCACCCTATCGTAAAAACTAATTAAGCAGTGTGGCATTTGAGTGCAACAGTCCACTTTTCACTTTTCCCAGTTTTAATGCAATTTAAGAGTGCTTTGTAAGCAATAATAACAAAATAAAACTGGTCAACTTCACAGATACCTAGAAATACGAATTTCATTATAACTCCTTGGTTAGTTGTATAAGGCACAAGTGATAAAAAGATTTTACAGTCACTTTTGGTCAAATGAAGATCTGATTACCCGAAGATAAGCAAACATACCTTGTATCCTCGGCACAGGACTGGCACCTATTCCGTAGATCTTGATTTACCTCTTTTAGAATAGATAAACCCCTCCACTTTGACGAGTGTCGATTCTGACATTCAAATTTAGAGATCTTTTTTCGATCTTCCAATGCTTTGTCGGACACGATGGAGATAAGGCCTGTCGATCGCTTATTCTCCGACGAAAAACCCTTCGTTTGTTGAATGAATTCGGCAAGTTTCACGCTATCGTCCATGTTGGCCCGGTAGAGCCTTTCACACTGGACGTACGCCATATTTACTAGTAAATGGTTAGGCAGTGACTTCCCCGCTTACCAAGCTTATTTGAATATACGCATGCGCTGCTGGTCCATATTGGCTCTGGTCCAAAAACAGTACGCCATTTTTCCACAATGTGCTTCTTGAATGATAGTCGAGCTTTACTGACTAGCAACACTTTGCATCTCTCACTCTGACAAGACGATTCAGATTGTCCACATGCCCTGTATGGTACATGTACTGTAGCTTGGAAAATATGTTGAATAATCATGCTGCATCGTTTTTTTACTCAGTCATGAACGTACCTACTGAGCCACAAGACTATAATCAAAGCACGGCAGCGGGGAGGCGGGGTAGTGAGACAACAAAATGAATATCAACAGATATGCTATTTGGACAAGGTTTTTATTAAAAAACACAGTGTTCTACATTTCTTCATTATTTCCAAAAAAATAACGACTTTGTAGTGTGCGTGAAGTACAGACACATGCTTGTATTGTCACCGCACACATACATACAGGTAGAGTGAATAGTAGTTGTTATCTCATGATTTCAAATTTGTGATGATGGTCAGTTTTTTTTCTTACCTAAACATGATGAGAATTTCATAAGATAATGCTTGCCAGTTTTTGTATAGAAATTGTTGTTGAAAAAAATTATATTTACTGAAAGCTGTCCTTCATTGCCTTCAGAGATTTATCATTAGAAACCGGCTGTATATACAATGAAACAAGTTTGCAAGAGGTCGTGAATACATGGCGTTTGTTGCCTATCTCCAGTGCAAGCACCTACTAAAACATTCATAGCTATACAAGAAGACTAAATGTTCACAGTGTACAACTTGGGAACACGAAAACGGATGCATGAAACCAGGAAGTACAAAGCAGCTTGTGTGTATTTGTCAACGAGAAAGAGTAAGAGAGAACAGGGAAGCGACTACAAAAATTGACTGTATTCAAAAACTGTATATCAGTGGCAGATTGCCGAGTACATGTCGATTTAGCCTTCCTGTTCCACAAAATAAAACCCCAGTATAATACTAACTGTACACCTCATAATGTAACATGATTTACACACCTCAGCGGCTTATTGTTCGTTTTTATGTTTCACTGCTAACTTTAAAAGCCTAGCAACGTGGCCATTAAACTGAGCTTGGAATATTGCACATTATTTAAGCAGATCTAATCAGTAACTTCACGTTGAAAGCAGGTTCGAATACAAAGCAGCTTAAAAGATAACGTTTGCCAGGGCCGAGCGCAGATGGTGCATGCTATGTCTGTGCATGGGACAGCTGCCGGGGGAAAATGCCTCCGTTCATAACTAGAGCAAGAACAACAATCATGGCGGAAGGGCCCTCAGTCATATTTGCAGTGCTTCATATAGAGAAGAAACTTTTTGGAGTGTTTTTGTTTTTCTTATATAGAATTCCCACACCCTGTCAGTGTCACTGCTAGAAAGAAGATGTGTAACGTTACATGAAATATTGATTTAGATTCTTTATGTTGAATATGCATGGCTTCTCGATCAATTAGGAAGATGTCAATGTTTTTCTAAGGAAAGTAACAATGAAATGATATAATCACCAATTGGTTTGTTTTATGATTTGTGTTTTGTGTATTGTCTATTCTTTATATCGACTAATGCCGGTCTGGCAGTTTTAGTCCTATACGCTAGGTGGAGTTTAATGCATGCAAAAACATGCAAGATGATCTGCATTTCTTTGTGTCTAGCATTCCAACGCAAATAAGTGAGCTTACTGTTGAGCAAATTTCCTTCCCGCATCCCGCACCGTTTCAATAGCCCTGGGCAACACAACAGTGCAATCACTACAGCAGGGGACTAGCCCACTGGTAGTGGTGTGTGTTCAACTCCTATACTCCAAAATGCTGAGCGCTATTCTTTATTCTTTATTTATTCGCACATACATATAAAAATAAATTGTAAAACATAATGTACTAGAAACAAATAAACATGCAGGGGTTGGAGAAAAAGCCATGAAGGCTTGTTTAGGATCTCCCCCCCCCCCCATTAAACTATCATAGTCGTAAGTGAAACAAAATAATTAATACAAAGAAATAAGCAAAAACAGTCATATAAACAAAATGATCAGGTTTTACAAGTAAGGATGCATTGTATATATGCTTCAGACAAGCCCAAAACCCAATAATTGTTGTTTTGTGTCTTTTTTTTTTATCTTGCTTCTATGTACATCAGACTTAAGTGGACTAGTCATGTATTACACAAGGAAAAGTACATGGTTGTTAGTAGAGAGAAATGCATACAATGTATCTATAACCTTTATAGCATTCACTACATCATTATTAATTAGTGTGAGTCGTTCTCAACTTGTTTCTTAAACAATGGAAACCCACTATGCTTATCATAATTTCAACTTATATTATCTAGGTTTAATCTGAGATATGAATGTAATAACTGATTCCAACAGTCACACAAACTGAGTTATGTGGCATTGACATTACTTTGTATATTGTGCTTTTTATGAATCCCACAATTGATAATTTACAAGAATATTATACTAGACTTTAATTTGAGATTAGAATTTGTTCGAAATTTGGTAAATTTGGTTTCAGTGACTTTGTATGCATGAAAAAAACATAGTAGTTGATTGCCTACTGTCATGGTATTTGCTGTGGTGTTACGTGATAGACTAAGTGTTTTATGTGTTGACCTGTATCAGAAAGAGTGAGGCTAATTTGAACTTCTGCAGTTTCGGTCTAAAAGTCCAGATGGCGTTTATTGCATGCAGAATAGCCTGGAGGATGAAGACTTTGACTATTCCATTGTGATGGGCTTTAGACAAAAGTAAAAATGTTGCTGACAATAACATAATGACCTGTACATAGTAACAACAAACAAGTAACGTAACTGTGATCGTGAGAAAAGACATCTTGTACCGGAATTATTGAAATTAATCATAGACAGACATAGCAGTGTTCCTTTTTTAATTGAATAAAATCCTCTTTATTGGAGGAAAATGTGTTATTTGTCATTTCTCTAATATAGTCATTGAATACAGAAGGAAGAAAATACAAACTTTTGTAAATCCCTTTGGCATATTTAAGCACAGGTTAAGCCAGTTTTGTTGACGTAGTAGTTTTGATCTTGTATCTTACGAGTCATCGAACATCAAAATCCCTTGCTGCATATCAGGTAGCAGATCACAGTTTTCGCCCTATGGGGATTTCCATAGTTACCACCGCAGTTACGGACCCCAAAGTGTCAACAATTATAGTAAGGTGCACTTGAGAAATAAAAAAAATGATTTAGTTTAACACAGAAAAAAAAATCTGTATGTGGGCTTTTGACGCCCTATTTAAATTGGCACCCTGCGGAGGTCAAATGGACTGCAGCCGACTCACCCTGAAAGCCAGTTGCGTAATATGGCACATTTATACCCGAATTGGACAATCGTCACAATCCAAATCATACAGTCTCAAACCCGACATATTACTATACCATACAGCACAATTTACACCTGGCTGACTCTCACATGAGACTTTCTACCCAGTCTTCAAGAATTTTGTCCGTACTATTTTCTATACCCGCGTCATAGACCCGGGGGTCGCCCATTTATACTGAGTTCGAATTCTACTACCATAAATCACACCAGAGGACAATATCACTCTGCACCACACTGTAGCTTGACCTTTTACCCTAATCTCCAAGCAGATCCTACGGTGGCAAGACAGTATCCATTGGCCAGAGGAGTGTCCATTGGGCAGCTGAAGACTCTCTCTTGATGGTCTGTTCTAACGGTAACGCTTTTGCCCTCTGACATCTGCTTGGAGATTACTTTTACCCTGCAGTACCTCTTATTCATCATAGAGGGAGCACAGATTCAGTACGCCTTGGCAATTTAAGTAGAGACTATTGTTGACTATATGTCTGATCATGTTTGAGGTTAATACCCTCCTCAAAGCGACAGTGTTTACAAGCAGCGAGTTCAACTATATTCCAGCTGGTCTCCATGCCAAGTTAGGAACAAGAGAGGTCAGAGTTAAGAAGAAAGAAACAAAATCACAAGAACAAAAGTAAACAAAAAAGTGAAGATAAAAAGTGAACAGATGGTGCTAAATTACCAAGCCGCCAAATTACTGGGAAAATGTAGTTTGGCCTAAAGCCCTTAGGTAGGTGTTATACGTGTCAATGTCGCTAGGGGGCAGGTAATACAAGGCATTTGACGTTACCACCTCACTGAATTTGACCTCTGTATTAATGTGCGGGACGCATGCATATTACCACAAACAACGTCTTATGTAAAATATGGCAACTAATCATAATATGCAAAGTAGCGTGTGTATATCTGTGTTAATCTGATGTCACAAACAGCAACGGAACAGAGAGACACTTTAAACAGATTGAAATTGAAGAGCATAATTGGTATTTTCCTCCGAATGAAACAGCTATACAACTCATCGGGTAAATTTGGCGTCAGTACACAGATCACTTCATGGTAGATAATTTACACACCCCAGCGGTTTATTGTTCGTTTTAATGTTGCGCACCGCCAACCTAAAAAGCTTAGGCCATTAAACTGGGCTTGAAATATTGCACGTTATTTAAGCGGATCTAATCAGTAACTTCACGTTGACGCAGGTTCGAATACAAAGCAGCTTAAAAGATAACGTTTGCCACAGCCAAGCGCAGATGGTGCATGCTATGTCTGTGCATGGGACAGCTGCCGGGGGAAAATGCCTCCGTTCGTATCTAGAGCAAGAACAACAATCATGGCGGAAAGGGCTCCCAAAATGGAAGCTAGATCCCCTGGCTCAGCGTTGAACTGTGGCGGAGTGTGGATATATATGGGCCGGTGAAACCCGAGCGGCGCGAAGGCGTGCATGTTTGGAGGCGGGGTCAGCTGTCCGTGCCCATCGGACAGGCACCTCGTTTTGTCCGCGCAAGGGACCACGGGATAGCCCCCCTGACATGACGAGGCGGTGAAACGGCATCCCCGCTGGAAGCACCTCGGTAACCGCCCCCCAAACGCCGCCGGATCGCAGAGGTGAGTTACCCGTATACAATCTTCTTTTCAAAAACTCCTGCAAAACCTGTGTCATTATCATATTCACCGCTTGTACGTCTGTTCTTTGATTAAACGTTATATATAGTGCGCATCAAATAATTCGGCAGATTTAACGCAAAGGATCAGCTACTAATAACGAGATCCACTCGCTCTCCGTGACGAGAATTCAGCTTGCGGTTATGTCCGTATCTTGTCTGGCTCTAATTGCACAAATTGCATTGCCGCTGATACATAGGGACGAGCCAAAGCAATTTTCTAAATCACGACTCAAATTCGTATAACATATTTCTGCCCCGCTAACTACGGAGGGAGCTGTACCAGCATTCCAAACATTCAATCCCGGCTCAAGTTATTTCCACCAGGGACTTTATTCTCACTTGTAACTCGCACGTCTGTGTGCCAGCAAACTCATCTTCGCTATTAATCAAAGTATCCTGGAGAGAGAGCTCGTGTTGTGTCTGTAATATTCACAAGGCATTATCGCTCAATCGAGAACGTTGAATGTATATAGAAAGGCAATCTTCGTCTTGCCACTGCGTGACATTTTCTAGCTGCATACACGCGGCGTATCGTGTTACTAAAGCGCTGCCGTGGCCAGAGAAGTGTGTATCCTCGGGGTATATCCTTCCGTACGTGGGTCTGTGCACAGCAGCTACAATAACAGTTCTGACGTATTTATAGCGACAGGCATGTTGGGGTGATTCCGATAGAAGAAAAGGTAACAGTCAAGCCATATTCTACCTGATCTCTTAGCTCTTGGGCACACTATATATTGCTTCTCTTGTAATTCTGTTACAGTTGGGTACATTAATGTGACACGTAAATTGGAATTTACTATTCTTTTATTGCTAGTAGTTTTAGGATAGACGGTATAGATGCATTGACGTAGGGCATAGCATTATCAGATTTAGCACATTTATAACATTTTTTATAGTATCCTGACTGATAGTTTTACTTCAAACTCGCCATTAATGCAAGGGCTAGCGGATATTAATCTTTACCGCACTCTGAAAGCTTTATTATGTTTATTACTTGTAATATACTTGAAATATGTGGTTATTACTTCTTTTGACTTCAAGTTACATTATACTGCAAATAAATGGAATCCAAGTAAGTTGGTCGTCATTCAGGAAAGCTCACCGTTAGAGTCGATTGTAAAACGTCTCTACCTGCTTACTATCCTGCGACCCCAATTCAAATCCATGCATTGTAAAACTCCAAGAATGAATTTTTTGTGTCTAGTTGGACGTGCATTAGTGAGCTAGACAGCAGTGCCATGTATAAGAAGCAATTGCCGGAATGTGAAATGTTTCACCCCATGTTAGAACAAGATGGCGGACATGCTACATGTGTTGGATGGAGGAGGGGTACCAATTGAAAACAGATTTGTGATAATCTGGAGTATCTGTCAACACCTTGTCTTTGGTTTTTGTTTTGGAAATAAACTATAAGGAACAAGTTTGATAGGCAGGATGGCAGTGTTTTATTGTGCTATCATTATCAATTTATTTGTCATTGCTAATAGATATTATTACTATTAACAAAATGTCATCTATGTCGCAAATCATCGGGCATTTCATACTCCACGACATGCAAAATAGAAATCAAATTCAACAATAACTATACTAGAAGTAGCATTAGTTGATCAGGATTATCAATTTACTTTAAATTCATCTTTTTATCTTTTACTATTATTTGATCATTTCCAATCTACCCGCAAATAGCCCCCGGCATAAATTTGTAATAAACTTTTTTTTATTATGATCATATTTTGCAGCACACCATCTGAATCTATAGCCGGGGGTCGGTTTGACAGTCCAGTCGCTCGGTGGACAAAGTGAACCCACACCATGGCCGAAAACAACGACACCGGCCCGATGGGCATATACACCATCAACGAGTCCGGACTCTGTGACATCTATCTCCCACAGTCCCTCAATGGCGTGTTCCAGCTAGCCCACGTTTTCTTCGGTGTCGCCTACTTCGGCGGCAGTACTCTACACGGCCTCCTCTACACCTACATCTGTATGTTTCTGGGCTACCTTGTCTTTACGGTCTACGGCTTCCAGAACGCATGCGCGGCCGACATCGGCGGTTGGTGCTTGATCTTCGCGATCCTCTGTCTCGCCCAGGCCATCCACAGCATCTGGCGCATGCGCGAGGTGTCGTTCAGCGAGGAGCTGACCAAGGTGTACGAAGCGCTGTTCCACCCACTGAAGGTCCCCCTGCTGGTGTACAAGGCCCTGGTGCAGTGCCCCAACTGCCAGATCGTGTCACTGGAACAAGGAAACAACTATGCCACCGAGGGGAAGACTCCGGTGGACAGGCTATCTCTGCTGATTTCTGGAAAGTAAGTAACTTATCAAAACACACAACACTGTCTATATCACTGCACGAAAAGCTGCATATTTTACCAATGGTAGTAAATGCCAGTAAAGCCGGGTAATGAAATTACCGAACTTGACTTGTATTTACTACCAGTGTCAAGTCCGGTACTGTTTACAAAGTAAACATTACCTGACTTTACTTTTAACTACCATTGGTAAATCCAACTTTTCATGCAGTGTATATATATATATATATATACTGCACGAATATATATATATACAGACGGCATCAAGATTTCAAAGACATGGTGACAGATATACAAGACAATACTGTTCGCTGACAAGCAAGAAAGTCTGCATTCTAATTACTTTTGCGAGACACGTACTCGCTGTCGACCAATAAAATGGTAGCTACTGGGCTGTGATGACCTACTAAACTATTAAAGTTCATTCTGTACATTTCAGCAGCTTTAATGACTACTTTTTACATATCGAGTCGATAATCATCCATCATCAAGACGTAGAGATACTAATGGTAATGACCCTCATCAGTCAAAATGTTGTATCTGCACGGCTCATCGTTTATCACGTTTTGATAGGCACAAAGAATACCAAGAAACCATGGCTATGAGAGGCATCAAGCATAAGACCTCGCAAGCATCATTTCCTTCAAGTGATTCAATATTTATGATAAGTTTATTGCAAGTTCATGCCCTAGGGCTAATTGCAGGTAACAAAGACATGGGAACAATGAAACAACGTACAAAAGAATTATAAAAGCGGCTATTTTACATTCTAGAAGATAAATTGCCTAAAACTATGTCTGAGAGGTTTGACTTTTTCTGTGTAAGCTGTGGAAGACATAGTGTCCCACCTTTTCTGTGATTAGTGGGTTTTGGGTAGTTAAAAGTAGTTTTTTCTTTGTCTGTAAGCTTAGGAAAGTCAGGATATATTAGTATATATTGTTTTCCTCGTAAGTTGACTTCAGAACCTTTTTTATTTCAACATTTAAAACAATACAACGAACTAAGCGAACTAGCTTACATTAACGTCACCACTAGACATAACATCATAATTACAACACGAGACAAAGATACCAAATGGGAAACGTCCAATGTACAAGAACAGCTGAATTAAACAAGATACTGTACAGTATGATTCAGTTGTGAAATCGCTTAGTTTTCGATAGGTATAGCTGTGTAATAACAAGTATTTGAGTGTCGAGTGTTTATTTTCTAAAGGTATGTTTATGTATTCCTGAAGCGCCCTTGACGCGGCAGTATGGCACTGATCCTTTAACTAAATGAAGGGCTCAGTATCTGACCACCTTCATCCTTCTATTCATAGTCCTGATGGCAATCTGTACCGTCGTCACCAGTGTGCGATACCCCGTAGGGGGATATCGACACAAACAAGCTCTTGCTATTCCTAGGCTTACCGTTAACGAGCTAACACACTGATTAAAAACAACGTACATCATCGTTTTCCTATGGTATCTTCTAAATATCTATTCCACCCAGTACTTCTTTTAAACCCCATATACTATCAGTTTGCTATCATGGCGCTAGGCCTGCTGTATAGATAGGTTTAGCTTCGGTTAAGTTAATCTTTGTAGAATTCCATTGCTTCTCATTAAGTCCAATGCCTATTTTGTAATGCACATCGCCAGTATGATACCAACAGGTAGAGCAAATGCAGTATGGAAATTGGTCCTTAGAAACTGTTTGCAGCATTTGAAAAAAAATGTCACACGAAATGAACTTGGTCCGGGTAAGCAGCCCAATATGATAATGATGATGATGATGATGATGAAGGTGATGATGATAACGATGATAATGATAATGATGAAAGTGCGTTGGAGAGAAATGTAAGAGGGGAGATGGATCTGGTGTGCAGGTATGAAGGTTGTGGCAAACGGTGTAAGTCTAAAGGGGGGCTCGTGCTTCACCAAAGAAGAATGCACCGGGCCGCCCCGGAAAGAGTTACTTTCACATGCTGCAGGTGTAGAATGATTCTAGAAACGGAGGTTGCAAAAGTGAGTCACGAGAAGAGCTGTTCCGGGGGGGAAGTGATGAACAAAAGAAGAGAGTGTGGTAATTGTGGAGTATGGGTGTCTAGAGGAAATTATGCAAGACATGTGCGTAGTTGTGGGGGGGGGAGGGGGAGGTGCATGTGCGGAACGGAGTGAAAGAGCGCCGGTCAAGGGGAAAGTGGGGGTATGCCCGTTGTGCCAACGGGAGTTCTCTTATTCCAACATGGCAAGGCACCAGAGGGCCTGTCGCCGGGTGTGGGACCCTGGGGGTGGGTCTTGCCCCTGACGGGGGTCGATAGACCTAAACGGAACGGAATGATAATGATGATGACCAGTGATGACGATGATGATGATAAAGGTGATGAAGATGATGATGACGATGATAATGATGATGATGATGACGGTGAAGAAGATTTAAAAAATGTTGATGATGACGATGTTGATTACGATGATGCTTATGATGATGATGTTGGTGAAAATGATGTTGGTGAAGATGATGATGATGATGTCCCATTCCCCCCAGGGTTGTTGTGATCCATGACGGTAAGAAGCTGCACATGATCGGAAGGAACCAGTTCCTGGACTCCCCTGAGTGGGAAGCCGCCAAGGACCAGCAGGAACCCGGCAAGTTCCAGGTAGGAAAACACACATAGATTGGTAATCCTTTCTATTCTAGCTCCAGCTCGCCTTGAATATTTATTTATGAAGATTTACCACATTTATGGAAGGATTGACACAACAGGTGACTATCACCTCTTCAAGATGTCAACTCTGAGACCGGACTGTAAGGTTTGAACCACTCACACCGGGAAGGACCCCTGCTCTTTTCAATAAGTGTGGTGGGATCTTTAATGTTCTCAAGGTGTGGCTCTCTTTAAACACGAGGCCTCTGGCTTTATGTCCAACCCTCACCAAAGCTAGGTACTCATTTTCACCTGAGTCAAGTAAGGAACTAGATGTTAAGTGCCTTTCTCAAGGACACAACAATGGGGCTACCAGGGATTCGAACCCAGAACTTTCGGATTCAGAGTGAACAACCCTAACCACAAGACCACCTTGCCACCGAGGCAAGGAAGGAAGGAACTGGAGCTAGAACAAGGTGAATACCAGACTAAAGACACAAGAAACAACATATTAAGTATGCCCGAGGAGGAACCTGTCAAACTGTACGCTCTCTATGGCCCATCTCATGGTAGACACAGACGAGGCCGCCAGCCTATCACTTCTCTGCATTACATCCAACATCGCCCGGGAGATTGCAATAACCAACTCTCGGCGAAACAGATCTCTGACCTTGCTAGAAACAGGAAGGAAATGGAGGAAGCTTGCAGTCGGCTGCACAACATCTATCGATCATGATGATGATTAAATATCATGATATATTTACAAATGCCCTACAATATGCATCCTGGTTGAACAACGCGATATAACTATTTCAGGATATCTAAATGGTTAGTAATACACATTCTAGGCTAGCTTATGATGTAGGCTTCCTCCAGCAATCGCAGCAATTATAAACCCAAACTTGTTGAATCAGATTTAAACCATACCATAGCGTCACCTGGGTCACAGGAGATTTATGTTTTAATCTGCATCCTCCAACGTTATCGCCCACTCAACGCAGATGCAGATTGCAAAACTCAGATTCTTATCTGGCTTCGTCTTATTTTTTCTGCAACCAGCACGGCAGATTTGACAAGCGTGTTCAATCTTGTTATACACACTGCTGTTCCTTTGGATACATAGTAGAAATCCTAACAAATGTGTGTCTACATCGGCAACATTTTCATCTGAACCATTCAGTTATCCGGGATGAACTTCGGATCCCGTAATTTTTCATATCTGCCATATGGAATTTCTTTCACATCGCGGTCTTATAAGAAATGTCGTTACAATTCGTCCAGTTGTGCGTTTGGGTGTGATGTATATCTATACCTATGCCAGGCGATTGCACACTGGACGCCATACTTATCAAACATATACTTTGAATCTGACGGTTTTCCTGATTGCATTTTGATTGCCAGCCAGAATGTCTGCTGAAACGTGCACAGTTGTAGACTCATGACGAGCAGAAGGTTTAGGGGTAGTTTTAAACATGGACAGTTACAGAAATATTCCGTACGTTCTTAAATACATTGATGTACAATTGTCACGTTCTGAGACGATATAACGTGTTTGGGACGAACAAAGTTTTGTCCAGCTTAAGCCCCTGTCACACATAGCCGAATATGACCTCCCGAACACTAGCCGACCCCCCCCCCCCCCAACCAACCAACCAAGGTTAGGAGTAGGTCGGGAGCAAATAAAGGTCGGCTACTGTTCGGCTGCCCCAGAAGAATGTTTCAAAATGTTTAAAACATTCGGGTATGGACGGGAGGTTCGGTCATGGTTGGATGGTGACTGGCCGGTGTTCGGAAGTAAGTCGGGCGTGGTTGGCAGTGAAATTTGACTCAAATTTAGCTAAAATTCAATTAGATTCGTATATAAAGGTAGACGTGGCCTACATCTGGTCAGACTGCTCCAGAACTTCAGCCAACCTTGGTCGGCTGGTGTTCGGGGGTAGGTTCTGAATGTGTGACATGGGCTATACTGAAGGAAGTCTGGCCATGGACAGGAATAACAATCCCCACTTAATTTCCAAAGAAAGACATATGGCTATTGCCGGAAGGCAGTTAAGTACATTTATTTCGGTAAACCCTTGATTTAGTACATATCCATCCCGCCTCGTGCTTATCTACCCAGAATACTAAACGGTCGTCTTTTTATAAACTCTTGAGTTGTACAAATACGTGCCGCAGACAAGTAAAGACCCATACGTGGCAACAAAGGGATGAAGATGTGAAACGTTCCGCCATTTGAGGGACAACAATGAGGAGGAAGATGGATTGATGACATTTTGCGGATGAAAAGCAGACGGTGTTTGAGTCTTTTCTATCTAGAAAGCAATCAGGTGGGGATTTAGGGGTGGGGGATAGGTCATGGGTCACGTGATCAATCATGCCAACTAGATTTGGACCAAAATAATCACTGCATGGAATCATACATACAGGCACACCTTAAAGCATGCGTGAAGGTTCTGTTTCTTCGCTCTGATAGAAAACATGGAGCATTTACGTACGCTTAAAGGCATGCTTAAAGATGGAACATTTACGCATGTTTAAAGACATGCATAAAGATCAGAATTTGTGGATTGAATGAAATCAGTAGAAGGTCAGCTTGTCTTTTTTTAGTTCTCACTTATATGTAATCCAGAATCTTCCCTCGAATATCAGAAGAATCGGATTCTTAATTTGTCTGTTTTTGTGCAAGTCATCAAAATTCTCAAGTTCTCCTTGACATGAAGGGGTAAAATATCTGTTCGGAATACTCGTAAGAAACTGAACACACCACTCTGCCGTGCCAACAGACTGAAAAACTCTTCCATGCCGAACCTTGCAAGACTGTTAAACAAAGGACATTGAACTGTGAACTGTCTTTCTGTTCTTTTAAACGTTTCAACCCTACTTAAATGTTTACTCAAGCCTGTGTCCTCGAGTCAGGCTCCCGTAAGGGTTTTAGTATGTATTTCAATTTTTATCATTAAGAGATAATCAATGTTTTTTATGTCTTAATAACGATTCGCTACGTAAAACGCGGTGATTGTAAATACCTACTCAATTCAGACTCTGTATGCATTAATGTGGTATCAACCCAATAAAGATTTCAACATTTCAAGATAACTCGTGGGGTAAAATATGTTTATATGCCAAGGCCATTGCTCAGCCAAGTTTACTCTAACGTCGTTAAGAATTCACGTTCACGCATCATGTTCGTGTCATGAAGTGATGCTTCTAGACGTTTTTGCCCTTCACGGTTCGGATGTTGACAAACTTTAAAGGGCGCCTGGACGTGTTCACATTAGGATGAAAGGTAGCGTCTTCTGGTGAGTAGAATGGAGCCAGTCGCCTGTAGCCAATTCCAATCGTTTCTCATGAGCGACTTAAAGTTCATCGAATTCCTCCAAGAATAGGTTCTGAAAAAGTCAGCAAACTTTCCACCGACTTAGGTCATAAAACAAATCCCTTTGCTGTCTTTCTAAATCTGTTGTAGTCGTTCGTGTCGAAAGGCTTCTACAGTAGAGAACAGTGCAGGCATGTGGACGAGTCCATTATACACGAGCCAGAGTTCCAAGAATAGCTTTACGTGCCAGAGAATCAGGGGGGGGGGGGGGGCATTTTATATCCAAAACGTACACCAAACCTGGTGCTGTTTCTTAGCCTTCCAGAGCGTGCGTATGATGCCTGAATGGGTTAGGGTTAGGATCAGGCACGGTTCTGGATAATCCATGCGTATCCAAGAACGTAGGTTTGCACCAGGCACCGTTCTGGATACGCGTGGACTTATCATCCAGAACCGTGCCTGGGCATGATTCTGGATAAAGCACGGTTCTGGACACAACAGGCTCCTTCCCCAAACCTTCATAGACATGCACTTCAATTCAGTTATAAGATATTATTTGGAGAGACTGCGTGATAAAGTTTCTTCTTATCTGATGACGGTATTCACTGGTCGTGCTGGAAGTGCAGTTCTGGACGTCTATTTTAGGATAACGGTCAAAGGTCAAATATTTAACAGGCAGACACGTCTGCGGTTGCTTCCCAGGAATTGGATAATGATTACTGAGACATTTGGACCGTGTTCATTAGGAACTGGCGTTTTAATGTAAAGCTGCATTATGTAGCATTAGGACGATACAAAAACTAAAGTTTCTGCTCATTTCTTTACAAAGTACTGTATGTTGAATCAAACCTACTCCATTGCAAATAAGTGTCATTCAGGAAAATGGAGGTGCCAGAATGACTCCTTACGAGTGTGTTTAAAAGATGGAAACACAGCTGTTGGCCATGTTTGTTTACATTCGGATAGTTTGTGGTGCCACCAAAAACCGAGTGCGCCTCGTGTGGGCTGTTTTAAGGCCAACCATAGATGTCAGAAATGTCAGATAATTGCACATATAGGTTGAAAAGTCGAAGTAAATTACAATCACATGACTATTTTTTTCAATTAAAATACTTAAATTTTTTGTGAAAAATGTTACATAATGCTCCTTTAAAGACAAATGTCGGAACATGCCTTGCTAGTCGTAAATAGCTAACATACCGGAGATATAACTAACTGGAACCCCAGCTAGTCCGAGTTGTGTATTCAGTCTCTGTGCTGTGGGTACCTGTGCATACACGGCGAGGTTATTTGACGAAGCATAAACAATATGCCCTCCAACCGTTTCAAATTTTGAATCAAACAACTATGTGAATAAGCCTTTTCTTTATCCTGCAATTGAGGGATTTTGATGAAGTGTGCAATCAGCCAGGACAACCTACAAATTCGTTCTTGACACGGCAATTTGTGAGTTAGTTTTTCCAGCCTCTATTGTAAACCCTGTTGATACAATAGACAGTTGGCGCCAGTAGGGCTGAATATACGTACAGCAAGGTAGTAAGGAAAAATGACATGGTACGTTGGTAATGATATGGGATAGAAGTTATGAATGCTTAGGATTACTGATTCGTTTATTATCAAGGGCCTATCAGTTACTTATATGCATCCCATTTAAAATTAAAAATAATCTTTGAAATTGTTTATTGTTTATTTGTGCATAAAAACAAAACAAATCAATTTGTAGTAATGATAAGAAGAATGTACAGAAGAACAGAAACCTACAAGGTTTATCGAGGGTTCCCCCTTATATGCGATTAATTATATAATTATTTATGGCTTAATTACTGATAGTGTTGTCAAACATACTTGTGTATACGATAAAACAAAAGCGAGAAAGCAAACCATTATAGATACACAAGAAAATTGTAAACAAAGCCCTTTTCATTGGACGACAAGGAGACAGTTGTGTGGGGTTTAACCCTTAAACCACCGTATGGGGTCAAAATTGACCCCAGGCGTATATAAATATGCGCCATCTCGACATTTCTTGTCGAAAACAAAATTCCTCCTATTAGTTAATTTGTATATATGTCTTATGTATAATTATAACATCTCATACGTTTTTACTGAAATTGACTTATTATTGATGAGTTATCCTAGAAAGTTTATGCGTGGTTCAGTGGGGTCAAAACTGACCCCAGTAAAATGTTATGCATTTTTTTACCACATGTGAGTCTTTTGTTGCCCCCAACATTTCTTCCAGATGTTATTTTTGCTTGAATTTTATGCTATCCTTTGAATGACCTCAATGTTGAACCAGGAAACTCAATAGTTGTAACCCTTGACCAAGTTGCCTATGGAATTGGGGTCAAAGGTCATCAACATGGCTGGCCGTATGCCTTTTCTGAAATCAAATTGAATTATGATAATGAGCAGAAATTATTCACACCTAACCATGTCAAACTGTCCCTCATAGATACAGGGACAGTTTGACATGAAACTATACATACATATAAATCACAAAAAGAGTCACACAAAAAACTGTATTATTATATATTAGTGCAAAACATTATGGGGTCAGTTTTGACCCCATACGGTAAGATTCGTCTCAAAAAACCTACGGTGGTTTGAGGGTTAAGGAAACTTAATTTGAAGACTCGCTTGCGTGAGCATTCTCTACTATCTCTCTTTCTCCATTTACTTCTCTCAAGGAACATCTTTTTCAATTACCACAAATCTTCAATCAAGAATCCAATCTTCAAACTTACGCATGTGCTTACGTCCCTAGTGCGTGTAATTTCCTCACTAATTTCAGGCTTTTCATTTTGTGATAGACTCTGCACAATCTTCAACAGATCTACGGAGGCGACCATTCCACCACAAAACCATCTGATGTAGTTTTGAGCCATTATTACTTAGCGATTAGAAAAATTACTGGTTTACTTTTCTAGATCTATCTATATGGTGATAAGCAATCTGATCCACCACGCTTGCCCACGACTGCTAAAAGCTTTATTGCCAGTAAAACATGAGGAAGAACCGTCTACAATGGTGAGGTTATCACAAGAGTAAGGATAAAACGGCTTCGTTTTCAAGTAAAGTCTCGATATAAGGACGCTTGTAAAAGTGCCAAAGATAACTTGAAAGGCAACAGTACCATTTTTTATCGCGTTTGAAGTAATGTACAAAAAAGGGACTTGGTTTCAGCTCTTTCATCCAGATGTTGACGACGTTTTTCAAATGGTTGTTGAACTGAAAACGACCCATCGCCTTTGCCGGCCTTTTCCACTTCACTACCACATTCACTTTGCTCCTTTTCCATCATTGATGGCGGGTAGCACTTACCTAGGTGGCTACCGGATGGACGGGTGGAGTGTACTGGCTGAGGGAAATGGTCCTTGCAGCAGCGCCGGCGTGTATTTACGGGCTGGCCGACTTTATTGATCACCGCAAGTCCTGGAGCTTTTCCAGCAAGCCGTGCAAACGATCGCCATGACTTGGGGCAAATCCCGTCCTTTTTAAGTGCAACGCTTCCTCTTGTCAATTGAATGTATAATGTAATGATTTTTGGGTCAAAAAACAGTTACTTAAGCAACTGGATATGATTTTGGATTTTGATTCGAGTAACTGTTTTTGGTGTATCTTATTACCTGGTTGTCTAACCTTCACCGATGTAATGATTTTTTGTTTTGCATTTTGCAGGTGACCATTCGTGCGGAGACGGACTGTGTGTACCTGACTTGGCCCCGCCGTGAGCTGCTGAATCTGCTGGCCAGGCGCCGTTACCTCGCTCGTGTTCTGTCTGCTGTTCTCGGACGTGACCTGACCAACAAGGTACGAGCAGCAACATAGAAGATCAGCCGTGTTAAACCCTGTCACGCACTCAGAATATTCCTCCAAACACCAGCAAACCAAAGTTGGTTGACGTTCGGTAGCAGTCTGACAAGATTTTAAACCGCGCCTACATTTTTATATGAATCTAATTTAAGTCAAATTTGAGTCAGATTTGACTGCCAAACACGCCCCGACCTACTCCAAAACACCAGCCAACTACCAGCCAACCAAGGCCGAACCTCCCGTCCACACCCGAATGTTTTTAAACATTTTGAAACATTCTGCTAGCGCAGCCAAACAGTAGCCGACCTGGCCGAACACCAGCTGACCTTGCTTCCGACCTACTCCTAACCATGGTTGGGGGGAGTTCGGCAGTGTTCGGCTATTTGTGATAGGGGCTTTAATGCACACCATTATGGTGAGGTAAACGTTCCTCCAACACACACAGCCTTCACTTAACCAGTACGGGGGGCGGTATCGACTCCCTTTGTGTCACGTAAGGTCACGCTTTTAAAGCAATCAGTTATCCTAAGGAAGGCATGGGTGAATCAAGTTTCCCCTGTGTTGGAAAAAAAGTTCAACTGTACCATGATTAATGAGCAACTTTCAATGCCAAGTTTTAAGTTCAGCTTAAGAAGACCACCACATGGGCTGCTGGGATCTAATCTGTTAAAATACTGTGAGACTTTGACGTCACTTTGAACAAATGACGGCCCATGAGAACGATTAATCCAGAAGTGTCGTCTTCCTTGTCTACCCTGATGGCATCACTGAGTGATCATCTGGTAGTAAGGAAATCACCGAGTCATACCATAGACACCTCTGAAGGTATCATGTGGGTACATTGAATGATAAGCACACTGGGAGTCTAGTTTTCTGTATTCGTTCCACAGTAGCGAGTGAGTGTTCGCCTCATCTCATTGTATACATACAATTTAATCACATTCAACCCACCATTTGCAGATAAGCCCCTGTCACACATTCAGAACATTCCCCTGAACAGTAGCCGACCAAGGTTGGTTGACGTTCTGGAGCAGTCTGACCAGATTTAGGCCATGCCTACCTTTCGATACGAATCGAATGAAATTTGAGTTAAATTTGAGTCAAATATGACTGCCCCGACCACTGCTGACCTAACACCAGCCAGACATGGCCGAACCTGCTGTCCTCACCCGAATGTTTTAAACAGTTTGAAACATTCAGCTGGCGCAGCCGAACTGTAGCCGACCTCGCCGAACACCAGCCAACCACAGCCGATCTTGCTCGCGACCTACTTCTAAGCATGGTTAGGGGGAGTTCGGCAGTGTTCCGGAGGCCATATTCGGCTATGTGTGACAGGGGCTTTAATCATTCTAATCGTAAAGCGTGGTGTTGAACGAAGCACTCAAAATTTGAACTTCAAACTTCTACAGTTTTTAAGATATCATAGTCATAAAAACAAACCACATGTATTGTTCACCCCCATCCCCCCAGTTTTACATCCTGAACGAGAAAGTGATGACCCCACGTGGAAGCAAGTACGACATTCGTCTCCCCGGATTCTCCCGTCTGCTGGGCCAGTTCGACCTGGACGCCAAGGGCCTGGCCAGCTTCGTCCCTCACCGCTTCGGCGCCGGTCCGGAAGGTACCTAAATAGGTGAATCTGTGTCAAAGGGGATAATTTTTCGATTCTTTTTATGATGCATTTTGATTCGAGCGATCGCCATGACGTCTCGGTAGGCCAAAGGCGGGTGGCAGTTGGGTGATTTGCCTACCGATGATTTGTATATGCCTCCAAATAATTTGCATGTATATGATGTAAACAAAACAGCGATCGCTCGTATAGCATGTCGTTTTTGCATTTTCTTTTCAAAAGCAGCATTTCAGTAAATACAACAAAGTCGAACCCTGCAGTTAAATGGTGGTATAATTGATTGCATAATCTTTTTATTTTCATTCCTTGTCCCCACCTCCTCCCGAATGTTTTAAGTTCTTTTTGTTGAAAGAGGTCTCTTTTGGTATGATTTCATAATGAATGCACTTACTAAAGATATGTCTCCAAACTTGTTCGTGTTTGTTTGTCTGAAACTTCAGAAAAAAACTTTATAAATGTACTTAGGTTTTCAGATTTCTCATGAATTCATGAAGAGAGATAGGCCGCAACAAGAATACAGCACATACAGAGACAAATTCTAATTTTGACATGTAAAGATTCTGTGTGCCTTTGGAAGTCTTTGCCTTGTCGAACGATTTCCTGCCTCCGGGGCATTCTACACTTAAAGGATTTGCATGATACATCTTACAGCGTGTTGATCTTTAGAGGATTTCTTCAGCGATCTTTGCTGTAATCTCAATAACCTTTGATGTAATCTGACACACTTTAGGTGACAGAGGAACTACCGGCAGCCCCTACGCCCCCGTCAGACCGAAGTAGATGCTAAAAAGGCTTCACGGGAGGTGGAATCGGAAAAGATGGAACTTCAAGGACGGCAGATATACTTAAAAAATAATAAACAACGTACAGAACAATTCCCCCAGAATTCAAAGCGCCTAATAGCCCGAATGTATTCGCCATTTTGTGTCATTTCCGGTCGCCATCTTGTGTCATGACCGTAGTCCTCTTTGCACATGAACAGGGACCATGCTCACATTGACCTTTTAATTCCTGGGTTAGTTTTGTCGGAAAATTCTGTCTTTTTCGGTCGTGTCTCAGGATTATTATCGACTGGCCGGTGAAGCGCTTTGATATTCTGAGGGATGGGCATTAACTGTAATGAAGTTTGAGGGTGTATTTACCCACAGTATTAAGTGTACGTGTACAAAACAACTTTTGACGTACGTGGAGATCAGACATCAAAGATTGACCAGTATGCATAATACAACATGGAATTCTAGTATTTACTTTACAAATGATACAAAGATATCAGACACATGTTCTAGCATAGTTTTTGTGACACGCTGTAAGAGTACATCATACACATTACACCTACACTAGTAATAGTAACTTAATATATATTTTGGGATAAAAATTGTCGACGGTTTCTTAAGCTTTACATTTCGAGATTAAAATGTGTGTTTCGTGTATGTCTTTTCATCAGGTAGCAATTCTGTCCACTTTTATTCATTGAACTTATAACAGTAGCGTTTTAAACCTTAACAATTTGTCTGTGATTTACTTAGTTTAATTTATTGAGAGTAGGAATACAAGCGCTTTATTCACTGAGTGTAAATTACGTTATTGTCTGTTTTGTGACTATCAAGAGACGATTGTACAAACTCATGGCAATGACAGGGAGGAAGTTCGTTTGACGGAATTGTAATTTTAAGATTGTTCATGTTCTGACAAAATACAGTGATGCAAATTAGTCGAAACATGTCGCCATCGTTGTGTGATGGTCACTGCACGAAATACTGTATTAATTATTTGTAAACAGTACCTGACTTGACAATGGCAGTGAAAAAATAAGAGTCAAGTCCGGTAATTTCGGACTTAACAATGCTAGTAAATGAATTTACCGGACTTCACTTTTATTTACCACCATTGGCAAGTCTGGCACTGTTTACAAAGTAAACATTACCCGACTTTACTGGCATTTACTACCATTGGTAATCCAACGTCTCGTGCAGTGGGTAATATTAGATTCTGTTCTATTCAAGTCAAGCTAAGATGTTGAAATGCATGCTTTTTCTGTAGGCATGACTGTAGTTGACTTGCTGTAGAGTGAAACGTGTGACGATGAACAAATTTGATCAAAGTTGTACAGCGGAGAGAATATATCAAATAAAAGCTTTTTGTATGTAAACGCAGTTAATACTAGTTATGTGGATTATACTACAGTGTACAAATTGCTTTTTACTAATAATCTGTTGATGCCCTAGGGATCGATTGTTTATTACCTTACATCCAAAGTAATGCCCTAATTATAAAAATTTCCATAACATATCCTCTAAACTCCATAATCCCAGGGACAACTTATTAGACGAATTTATAGTAAAAGTACAGCCTGATTGCAGACTTTAATTACATGATGATATATATTTTGACTGACCCCCCCCCCCCCCCTTTAGCATCCAATGCAATTTTAGGGCGGCAAAACAAAAAATATTCTGAATGAGGAAATCTGTCTGATATTGACATTTACTTCAATTTCTTAGCTCATTTTCGTCATCATTTCATACTTGAAGCGTTTGAAATAGCCCAAAAACAAACTACGTGAGAAGTACCTTTATTTTTTGGTACCACCAATAAATAGCTAGAACCAGCCTATGATACAAAACAAGCAACCGTTTTCCTTCAGCGACATCGCATTTTTGCCTCACAGATATCAGTATGCTGTGGGATAGGGTTGATTTAACTTACCACATGAAAAGAATGAGTAGAAAATTGACTTTGAAATTTCAGCTTCACCGCCCTGAAATGGCATTGGCTGCCTTTAAACAATGTCAACTACCGGCCAATAATATACAAGAAAAAATATTTTCACATCGCCAAAAGGCGCTACCGATGGGTGTAGAAAATTCGTTTTGTAACACAGCCATCCCTATGGAATAATCCCGTACTGAATAATAAAGTAATGCCCCACACTTTCTGAAGAGAAATCCAGGATTAGGCGACTCGTCGTCTGCAAATTGGGAAACGACGAGTCCACGCGTTTCAGGGATTTCACGTTAGCAAAAATTCGATATCTGCCGGTGTCCAGTATTACATCTGGCTTAGGCTATAAAGGAAAACCACATCACGTGAGAACAAATATTGATGGTGCCAGTATTTTCATTACTGATTGATCAAAGAGAGCATGTGGTGTATCTCGGCCCCCAATGGCAAAAGAAATCCTTATATCGAATCCCCTAAAGTATTTAGAAGCACAAAACGCACTACAAAGCGACGCTAGTAAAGCATGCTATATCATGTTTTATCTCAATACGTTTTAAAAACACTCTAACCTAGTAAACCTTAAATCGCCTTGATCCGAAATACATATGAACTAAGCACACGGTTCCAAGAAAATCTTAAATCGGGAAAGACCCAGCTTCCTACCCCGGAGTGCATTGTTAATACTACAAACAGTGGCTCATGGAAATGACATTTACTAATGGATTGCACCAGGGTGATATTTTTGAAGCTCTTTCTGAACATACGAGGTAAAGCCCCAGTCACACATAGCCGAATATGGCCTCCCGAACACTGCCGAACTCCTCCAAACCATGGTTAGGAGTAGGTCGGGAGCAAGGTCGGCTGTGGTTGACTGGTGTTCGGTGAGGCCGGTTACTGTTCGGCTGCGTCAGCCGAATGTTTCAAAATGTTTAGAACATTCGGGTGTGGACGGGTTGGCTGGTGGTTGGTTAGTGTTCGGGAGTAGGTAGCGGCGTGGATAGCAGTCAAATTTGACTCAAATTTAACTCAAATTTGATTGGATTCATAACAAAAGGCAGGCGTGACCTAAACCTGGTCAGCAGGCTGCGCCCCAGCTTCAGTCAACCTTGGCTGGCTCGTGTTCGGGGGAAGGTTCTGAATGTGTGACGGGGGCTGAACATACAGGGGTGATGCCATTGCCAGCGCCATTTCAAGCGAGTACATAGGAAGCGTATTACAACACTATTTGCGCTGCCGTCATGTTATCTTCTGGCGGCCAGGCATACTTAAGAGTGATTCGTCTCGATGGTAACGCAGTTTTCGATAAGCCAGGACGGTCACGTAGCTTTCCAAGTCAACCTCGGCGACCTTCATGCGAGTAGACATGGCGCCCATGCCCATTTACAGCGTGTGTACACATAACAGCGAAACGTAAAACCTGTTCGAATGTACGTTGCTACAAATTACAAGACACCGTCGCAAAGATTGTAATGGCTTCAAGTTAGACCTCAGTTGATACAAATTAAAGACTGTGCGGCATAGATTGTAACGGCTTCAAATTAGACCTCAGTATCCTTTACTAGGTATTTTTTATGTCTGGTGGTAGGAATTTAATGGGGTCAAGGTTTCAAAATAGTCTATTAACGTGCTGCGTATTAATGTGAATATGCTTCCTTGTAATTGATGCTCGTTGCAGGCACGTTCTTTCTTTAAAGTTAGATCTTTTTATTAATTTTTCAAATAAAGGGAAACAGAAAACGAACCATCCAGTGTACAATAATCATACTAGTAGCAGAAATTCAAAACATGATAATAGTGATAATAATAAATAAATAAATATTAAGATATCTGTAGAATTGCAATTATATTACAAACTATTCCATTAACAATAACAAAATATTTGATTATAACCATAATAATATAATATCAACGCAAATTCAAATGCTATTTAACAGAAAAAGGAATTCCAAACATTGGAATCATGAACATCGAAATGTGCAATCGTGTATGTATTCCAGAATTGCGCAGTTATCTGAAAACTGGAGCGGAATGATTTTTGGTTGACAAAAAACGGAGGCGTTAATTGTCCCAGACAGAGTTTCATAATTAAATGGAAAGTGAGCAAATAGGGCAAGGACACATATATAAAGATGCCCAAACGGCAGCCTTTAGCGACCAGGGTGTCTGTTCAGTATCCTCATTTCACGATTCACATTTTCCCCAAAATTCTCATTTTCATTTTTCACATCAGTTCATATTTCTTGATGTTGTTCTGCCAAATTCACATAAAAGTCACATTTCTACCTTTGGAAGTGTACGTACGGTTTTGACAAACACAAAGAAGTTTAACTTTTTTTCATCGTCTTGGAGGAAACAGCTTAAGGAAGGAGAGAAGTATAAGAAAAAAGTACATGAGACGTACAATCTAAGCAATGCCATCAGAGACGCGGTAAGAAGAAATCAGTTGGATAGCAATACTCTGTGAAAATTGAACACCCAACAGGCCATTTGCTGCATCGCCACCATTGACAATTTTATTACCTACCCAATTATGGGTGCTGGCATCATGTATCACAATTCTAGTACCAAGGAAATTTAAGAAAATGAAACGGTTTCTCTCTTACGTCCCCATCTTGTCGCTTAGTTAAAGTATGGTAGCGTATATCTTAAAGACGTTTCAAAGGGATGCCTTATTGCTGGTGTGCCCGCAGGGTTGTCTGACGCTATACGTTAGCAAGGGAATCTGATCAGATCTTACTGGGCAATGTCATTAGGAGACTATTGCCCTGCTATAACTGTCATGTGTCTATCTCACACGGTTTTTATCGTCCGCCTACAAAATGGTAGGATGTTTAGCTGGGGCTTTTCCAGGATCATCGGCATGATTCTTTTCATCCAGCGTCGACTTGGATACTCAGTCAGTATATTTCACTCCATACCAAAATATACATACTACCAGGTGTATAAATGTGACTTTTATGTGCAACTTTCACGAAATGTGACATGGTGTGATTGTAGATAAAACATGTTAAAAATGAGAATTTGGGGGGGAAATGTGAATCGTGAAATGAGGATACTGAACAGACGCTATACGCCGCCGTTTGGGCATCTTTAAACATGTGTCCTTGCCCTATTTGCTCACTTTTCATGTACCTATGGCACTCTGTCTGGGACAATTAACGCCCCCTTTTTTTGTCAATCAAAAATAATTCCGCTCCGATTTCGACAAATTTGACAATAACACTTTTCCAATTTTAACTGTAGTCACATTATATTGCATTTTTTTCAGTTCTTCCATCAAATTCACATAAATGGCACATTTAAACTCGTGTGAGCATATAAATGTACATGTACCACTGCAAGAAAAGTTGAATTTACCAATGGTAGTTAATTCCAGTATAGTCGGGTAATGTGTACTTTGTAAACAGTACCGGGCTTAACAATGGTAGTAAATAAAAATCAAGTCCAGTAATTTCATCTATTACCATTGTTAGGTCCAAAATTACCGGACTTGACTTCTATCTACTACCATCGTCAAGTCCGGTACTGTTTACAAAGTACAAGAGTACGTTGACACATGCACTAACCCATTGACGGAGACGTCTGACGAATAAAGTGACCACGGAGGTCAGCAGATCAGCAGATTCACCGACAGAGTTCGGTGTTGAAGAGCACTTTCAATCTGGAAATTTACGCGTGTTAGTCATCATTCCTGAAAAGATACAAATCATCCAACACTCGTGCTTCTACATAGCGAACATATCAATGTTCTTTTCCGACAGTTTCATTATATCGAACTGCAACTTTACTGTTACCTATGTTGGACTATAGATAAACGAGAAATTTCGACATTTGTTCTGGAGCAAATACAGCATATTTCACTCCTTCTCCCTCCCTATTCCAAATGGACTGTTCCATATCAAACTTTTCCATGTAGTGCTTTCCAGTATCAAGTGTTTCAATACCCCATGCAGTGCCCAATGCCCCATACAGTGCTTTTTTAGTAACAGTTGTTCTCGAAACCCTCATATAGTGTTTTTCAGTAAAAAAAATTCTTGAAACCCCCACACAGTGCTTTTCAGTAACAAAGGTTCTTAAAAACCCCATGCAGTTCTTTTCAGTAACAGGTATTTTCAAAGCCCCCATGTAGTGCTTTTCAGTATAAAGTGTTTTCAAAACCCCCATGTAGTGCTGAAAACCTCCATACAGTGCTTTTCACAACCCCATACAGTGATTTTCAGACAAAAAATGTATATTTTGGTATGGAGTGAGTATCTAAGTCGACACTGGATGAAAAGAATCATGCCGATGATCCTGGAAAAGCCCCAGCTAAACATCCTACCATTTTGTAGGCGGACGATAAAAACCGTGTGAGATAGACACATGACAGTTATAGCAGGGCAATAGTCTCCTAATGACATTGCCCAGTAAGATCTGATCAGATTCCCTTGCTAACGTATAGCGTCAGACAACCCTGTGGGCACACCAGCAATAAGGCATCCCTTTGAAACGTCTTTAAGATATACGCTACCATACTTTAACTAAGCGACAAGATGGGGACGTAAGAGAGAAACCGTTTCATTTTCTTAAATTTCCTTGGTACTAGAATTGTGATACATGATGCCAACACCCATAATTGGGTAGGTAGTGAAATTGTCAATGGTGGCGATGCAGCAAATGGCCTGTTGTTGGGTGTTCAATTTTCACAGAGTATTGCTATCCAACTGATTTCTCCTTACCGCGTCTCTGATGGCATTGCTTAGATTGTACGTCTCATCTACTTTTTCTTATACATTTGCACTTCTCTCCTTCCTTAAGCTGTTAAAAGGCGATAAAACCAAAAAAATTAACTTTTTGTGTCCATCAAAAATGGCCAGCTAGTTCATAAGGGTGATGAGATGGACTTAAAAATGAATGCTGTTATGGTATCAATGGGGTGGGTGAGGGTGAGGGATACTCGCTCATTGGTATTCCCGACTTCTAGAGCATTTTTATATCTTGACTATCAGGGAAACGACCCTCACTACTGACCCTAGTTTGATTTTTATTTTAGATTTCAACGAACCACTGGAACGTCGTAAGATGTGATTGCCTATATACATTGTATCACCGAAATCATAATCATCTTCAGTGCAGGAGACTACGCAGAAAGGACCTTGCTTATCCGTTGAGCCTCCTCTTGGAAGGTTTCATAAATATAAAATAAACGATAAGATGAAACAATAAACTGTGGAAGGCTATAGGAAGTGCTCAATATATCTAGCTATTTCTCTTGTCTTCGACCTCGAGTACCCTTTTGAACCGATTCTCATTACATGCACGTAGACCTGAACCCACTTCACTAGCTCTATATTGTGATAATATAAGGCCATGTTGATTTGATTATATGGATGACATCCCTGGGAACCCCAAAACTGATGCGAGCGTGCGAATAAAAAAAACTTTGGCCAAAAGTCTTTATCAAAAAATCTGAGTGGTCAAAAAGGTTGAACAAATGACTAAACATCAAGAGTTTGGTATAGCGAATAATAGAATCTTTCATTTTCATTTCTTCACATTTTCTTTATTTCCTTTGAAATTGATTTTGGTAATACTATTCTACAACATTAGTATCGTTTCCCAATATTTTTCGTTTTTGTAATTCACGGCATATATTTGCTCAGTTTGCAGCTGCTTTGTACGATTTACAGTATGGTTGAATTTTTTTTTAAACAGACGAAAATTGATACGCGCGCGAATGTCATCCATATAATCAAATCAACATGGCCTTACATGCACAATCATTCAAGCCATTGAACAATGGTGAGGCAAATGAGTCTAAACCCACGTATAAACCCTGTGTAAATGCCCCATGAAGTTTACGGATGAACGTGAAATTGTCTACTCCACAAAAATGATATAACACAGTTCGTGACATTTGAAGAACTGCCAGGATGTCTCTCCTAGATTAAAGTTCAACGCTACTGCTAGCTCACAGTTAGCTCCCCCGTAATGAGGTCATGACCTTCCGGCCCTGTAACTAGGATACGGCCAGCCTGATCCAAGATGGCGGATATATAAATGGTTTATTCGCAAATTCATACAGAGCTAAAACAACATTGCAGCCTAATAATACAATGTACAAAGGCTGAATTACGAAGTTTCAGGGAATACACAACTGTACAAAATATCATCAATATTTACAAACCTGATTTTTACGGATCAACATGAAGTCACCTTGGCCAAACCAGCATGGCATTATTACCAGTCATAACTTTTGTGGATATTTTATTAGGCACCGTAGTTAAAAGCTAAGTCAGTACTTTCACATAAAAACTTGAGATCAAGAACTACCGGCATGCCGTGTATCTATGTCCAAATGCAGGCATGTAGGTTTAGGTGTGTATATGACGCTAAGCTAAAGTTGCATTACGTATCGTTGTGCTTGACATAACATATGGCCACAGCAAGTAATTTTTACGGATGACATCATCGCGTGCATTACTTTTCGCCTGATTTCGAAAAAAAAGAAAAGAAGAAATTTCGTTGCCTTTCCACGGTAAACGTGACAAAAATGGAGAAATATGTGGTAAACGCCTATCGGTTCACAGACCATCAGGGATCCAGCAAACTCGAGGCACAATTGCTCGCATTTGATGGCAAGTGTTGACAGTCTAAGGTGTTCCGTGGCAGTGTATTAGCTGCCAATGATGGTAGGACAGGCTCTTTTCTACAGTTGTTCAAGTCAATTGAGACGTATACACATCTACAAGGACAGGTAATACTGTTGAATACACCAATAAAAGACCTGTTGGTTGTTATTTAACAAGGTTTATGATCTCAAATTTTGAAAATATAATAATCTTTTTTTTTGCCTGCCTTGTTTTTTTTAATATCGCATTATATTTGGAGTCTTCAGAGGATGTCATCCATAAAAGTTATTAGTTGTGGCCTATGTGAGCTCGAGATAACTGCTATGGTTTAAAAGGCACATAAATGTGGCATCATGTAGATGCAGGATGACAGGAGATCAACGTAGCGTTTTAGCCAGTCTCGCCATCATAATATCTTTGTCTCATAAAATATCTGCCTGGTGGAAACATTGACCCACGAGGGGCCATCTTGACTAGTAGGAGGCCAAGTTGAACAGCGACGTGCTTTTTACACTTGTCAAATTGATATACTTGGGCGTCCCTGTGCACAGAATTCCTTTAGGGACTTAAGTTTGGTATCATATCAAAAAGGCAACAGAGACAGCATGTGGTAGATTAACGTCACATATCCATAAACTAAGCTGAAAGCCAAAACTTAGATGCATTACGCTATGTCTCTACTTTATGCATCATTGGGTTTTAAGCTGTCTAAGTGCCATAAATTATAGATGGAATATAAAAAAAGGACAAGGACGTGGAAGTAGAAAATCTAATACGGCTAGCGCTACAAAGTCTCTCTGATTTCGCCATTTAGAACTCAGAAGGTGTGTAATTAAAAAAGGTCTTCAGACAGAAGATTGGAAATTTGCTTAGCCTCCTTTGCAGGCGTTTTCGGTGCGTTCGGGGTTTTTTTCGGGGGGGGGGAGGGAGTGGGGGTGATTTTTTCCCGGTGCGGTCGGTGTGTTTTTTTTTTTTTTGGGGGGGGGGGTCAGAACTATTTTCTGATCGCAAGTTTCAAATCAGCGCCCCCCCTCCAAAACAACAACAACAAAAACGCCAACCGCACCAGGAAAAATTCAGCGCCCCCCTCCCCCAAAAAACGCCAACCGCACCAGGAACGCCTGCAAAGGAGGCTAAATTTACTTCTACTTTATGCCCCTGAATCTATCAATTTGGAGCTGTCTTTCAGACGCTATATAGACCGCTGCTTGATATATCCCACCGCATGCGGCATAACGACAGCCAGGATTGGGGAAAAGACTCTTAGGTAAGACGTGATCTGTATAAGAGATTATCTCTTATATTTGACAAGTTATTCACCCTCGAAACTGTAAAAAGATATAAGATAACACTTTAATTTTCTGGTCAATTATGATCCAAGATGGTGTCAAGGTAGATGGCGTCCAGAACTAGAGAGTACGTGCATTGGTTGGCTAAAATGTACAATTATGACATTTGACCTCTACGATAGGGTAGGAGTGTCATAGCTGTCAGTCAAATCCGGAGGCCTTCACTAGTATAGCGTCAGTAGAGTCAACTATGCAATGATGTTTCCAGCCGATATATTTAACGTCTTAGATAAAGCTGTTGGTAGCAAATTGAATCGCAGTAGGAGGCTCAGTGTAACTGTGGATGGCGGCAATAGGGGCTTGTCACACATAGCCGAATATGGCCTCCCGAACACTGCTGAACTCCCCCTAACCATGGTTAGAAGTAGGTCGGGAGCAAGGTCGGCTGGTGTTTGGCTGGTGTACATGTAGCCGAATGTTTCAAAATGTTTAAAACATCCGGGTGTGAACGGGAGGTTCAGCCACTGTGCTTGGCTGGTGTTCGGGAGTAGGTCAGCAGTGGTCGTAGCGCAGTTGGCAGTCAAATTTGACTCAAATTTAACTCAAATTCGATTTTTTTTGTAGAAAGGTAGACGTGGCCTAAATCTGGTGAGACTACTCCAGAACTTCAGCCAACCTTGGTTGGCTAGTGTTGGGGGGAAGGTTCTGAATGTGTGACAGGGGCTTTACATGTGGGGTGGGGGGTACACTCAAGCATTCCTATTACGTACAGGGTTACCGTTGGCGTACACTTACTCGATACCACACCTCTTACATTGTCATCTAGCTCCGATTCCTCCCTATCTTCCCAACAGTTGACCCACTACCCTTCCGATTTCTACCCCTCAGCAAACCCCTTTTCGAACTGTGGTATCAGCAACACCAGGCTTGTGATGATATTGACTGCTGCACAAATAAAATGGCTGAACCATGAAAAAGAAAGTCCGGCAAAAGACTTGGCTGAATTAAAAACTATTTTCTATTACATAACATTCTTGGACAGATGTCAACAATTCTTTCACGAGAAGATCTTTGAATGCCGCTAATTCCCGCGTTCGCACTGGTTAGCCAACGTGTTTCACACCCATTGGCACACATAATATTCAAATGAAAGCGTATCAGTTGTCAGTTATAAATAACTGCCCCCTGGTGCTGTGTGAATGTTTGGTATGGGCATCATTATCAGCCATTTGCACCTTCCATTGCCGCAAACTGAACACTTACAGAATGTTGCACAGTCTTGTTATATTAAAAAAAAGAACATTTTAATGGTTTTATATCAATGTCCTTGCGGCTGATTGATAGTGTTATACGTACCATACACATGATTGTGCTTATGCCTGATAATAATTTTTAAAAATCTGTTTCCAAAATAGCAGGGAGTTTTGTATTCTGATATGTTTTCTTACTTCTTTTCAATCATTTTTAACTTGCGATGACATCTGTTGGTTTCGTCTTGCTGTGTTTTGAAAGGCCAACCACATCATCGTAGTCCTTGGTGGTGGCATGTGTATCATGTTGCTTGGACCACCACCAATTTGGTTCCAAAGATTACAGTCATCACAAGGTTCGTAAAGTGGAGGAAGATTTTTTCCATTCCAAGTTGGATTGATAGATAGACGAATGGCCCATTAGAGGAACTAATGTCGATAAATCCGTGCAATAAACAGGGAATTGGGGTCTGGGAAAAAGACATATACAGCATTCCGCCATTGACTGTGACGTCACGAATACTGAAAACGTCGTCTGCAGGTCAGAGTTGAGAGGACAACTCTACTGTTATAACAAGGCATGTCGAAATCGTCGTTATTCACACAAAACCTCTATTTGCCCAGCAGAAATAATTGACACAAAATATGTATGTTATCATAAAAAGATACAATACGGTAACTGCGCATGTGCAACCACAGTGCTTGCGCAGTAGGCGTGGGACATTATATTCTGAGAGCGTTCGCCCCACAACCTGGTAATTGGACATTCTGCAAGACGGAGCGAAATACGATCCGCATATAAATTTGAGAATAGAGACTTGCCTGCTGGGATAGGGTGCCTGTGCCCTGGAATATTTGCTCTCTTTGCGACGGGGAGGGCCAGTCGGCATCGGACCAAAGAGCTAGCGGAAGGTATGCACGGCATTTTACAGCTACAACGTAGAATATCGGTAAGTGTTCTGACTTCACAACTAGACATTAACATAGACACTGCCCCTGCACCATTTTAATCGTTATTATATATTCATATTGTCTAGTACCGATAGAAGGAAGGCTGGTTTCACACCATGTCTGAAATAGGAGCTTCACATATCTGATAGTGGAATATATAGGAGACATACACCGCGGCCATGCTTGGTACGCAAGACTGCAAGATAAGGTTCAGACGGCAGATAGCAATCGTTAGTTGTTTCCATAAAGCTGACTGTCGAACACAAATTGTCACGTTGTAGACACCAAAGTCTCCTGGGATAGTTTAAATGTCAGCTTCCGGATGTTAAAACCGTGCGGATTTATACCCACAGAGTCTGATGTAATGGTAGGGAATACTTGGCACATTCAAGCAACCCTCCCAAGCCGGTAGGGGCGTTATTTTTAGTTCCCAGAAACGCACGCCAAGTTCACACCATTTAAGTGCATGGGGCTTCCTTAAATAATCATTACGAATGATCATCAATAAACAATCATACTAAAATCCCTTTTCCTCATAACGTATGATTTCGGAGAAATTCCTAATGCTATTAGATAGAGTCTGTGGTTTCGGCAATTTCAATGATGTTCCATATAGCCATTCCACAATGATCAAATTACAAGATGTATACAGGAAGACTTTGTCATTCAATGTAGTATACAGGCATTTGTATAACGATTAGATGTTTTAGAGTCTCAGACAGACACAAGATACTGAGCCTTATATATATGAACTAATTGCTAAATCCGTAGTTGTATTTACGTCAATGGGTACCATTAGGAAGTATGGTACGAATCTCGTTGTTGAATGATACATGGTCAAGCAAACAGTCCAGCCTTGCGATTCTAAATTGGACTGATAGCTATGAAGGGTAATCAATATACCGTCACAACATGGTGGGTTTACTACCCGTGTAAATGATTTTAAAGATTCGACTGAAGTGAAAAAAATCTAGGCATTTACTAAGAATCAGCCTATCTAAATATGTCGTTTTGTTGTTGTTATGCGATCAGACAGCCTGAGCTGCCTCCGTTTTATTTTTTTCATTTCAAACTTAATGGAGAACATCATTGCTAATACCAATTTGCAGAGCATTTTTTCTTGGGGATGTAGATCTCATGTATTTATTATTAGAACCCTTTTGAAGGGAAACGAAGAGATTACTTTATTTATATCCAGAGCCGAGTGCAGATGTTGCTTTTTGAAGGGATTCCTCTCGATCCACTGTGCGTGCCAGGCATACAACAGTGACCACGTGTGTCAGTAATGGTTGCCATGGCCTGGATATTCGTTGTAAAGGAGCATCCAAGAAGGCATTGCAATACAGAATAAATGCCGTTTAAATGCAACAAGATAGTAGATTCTTTATTGACTTGACAGGGAGTCAATAAAGGGACAGGGACTTTCGTAAGGTCTACTACAACTAAATAAACGTCTGAATAAAGTCATCCTATTGCAGAATATAAGTATGCGGCAAACTGGTACGTACAGAATATATGTCAGCGGCAACATTAGAAGTCTAACAATTCTCTAACTTGCAGTCTCTAAGATTTAAACAGTCTTTAATGTATTTCCCTATTTGTACACTGTATGGATATGACAAGACATGTTCTGACGATGGCAATGTTGTGAAGATGCAGTTTACATGCAATCACTGAATCAGGCTTCCAAATAATCAATTAATTAATCGGAGAAAAGGCCTTTTCAAAATCATTGCCAAAGGCATTTATGGTCTTATTTTTATTGATTTCTCTGCCAGATAATTAGTTTGTAATATGTGTGGGTGAACGAGTCCACGAGTTGTACAAGATAGGAAGGATTTGCCTTTACGGTTAGCTGAAAAACATTCCGATCTACCAAAATGGCTGACAAGTCAAGGGTCGTTGAAGCGGGTCGAGGGATGTCCGATTTGGTCTGACCACGGATTGCACCTGTTACTCCATTGATACGGGCCAGTCAATGGCCTCCAAACGCGATAGATAAACATTGCTTCGTATGGTTCCATGACAACGCGTTAAGCCCCTGTCACACATAGCCGGATATGTCTTCCCGAACACTGGCCGAGCTCCATGTCCAACCATGGTTAGGAGTAGGTCGGGAGCAAGGTCGGCTACTGTTTGGCTGTGCCAGCCGAATGTTTCAAAATGTTTAAAACATTCGGGTGTGGACGGGAGGTTCGGCCATGGTTGACTGGTGGTTGGCTGGTGTTTGGGAGTAGGTTGGGGCTTGTTGAGGCGTCAAATTTGACTCAAATTAAACTCAAATTCGATTCGATTCATATCGAAAAGGTAGGCGTGGCCCACATTTGGTCACACTGCTCCAGAACGTCAGCCATCCTTGGTTGGCTGGTGTACGGGGGTAGGTTCTGATGTGTGACAGGGGTTTAACTGCATCAGTCCGAAAGCTTGACAAATTGTACTAGTATTATACAGCACCTACAACGAGCCGGTATTCTATGATATCTGTCACGACACTCATTCCTCTTTATCTATCTTTTCATTATACATGTAAGTGCTTCCCATTTTACCAAATCCCTCTAAGCTGTAATTAATGAAATGTCTACATAAGGAGTTATTACATTAACTATGATAATCTTATCTCAAGTGACTATTTGGGTGTTATTGGCGATAATGGAAAAAAAAGCTAATACTCGATGAGTACCGAATTCCGATAGCTTTAGCTGGTTCAAGCATGCATGAAGAAGACACAATTACGTAGTTGCGATTTAGATGGAAAATTAACTACTAAGATATACATTGTACATAGCAGGACAGTGTCAAAGCAATAAGTCAAACATGTCTCATGTGAAGTCTAGTCTCACCATTAGGCCATGTTGATTTGATT